>JAYEPQ010000002.1:56515586-56953086 GCA_036321105.1 Dracaena cambodiana
ATTGGTGCAATATTAAGTTAAATTGAACTTTGAAATATTATATTTTTTCTGTAGTCTAAATCCCTAGATGTATAGAAGTATAGAACTTAAATTGTTTATGGGCCAAGAAGTCTGGACCAGTATGGTACTACGTTTTGATATTATCCTTTTTGTCTGGAGATGGCTGCCTAAAATGATTTGTGATATTGAAGTTGTCATGCACCTAAAGATAATTAATTATGTTGGGGTAAAAGAAAAATATTATAAGTTAGAACTTTCCCAAGAAAAAAGAATAAGAAAATATGTCATAACTGAGAAAGATAATAGGACATTATGTATTTCAGCCTGTAAGAGTAATGAATCAGGAATAGACTAAAATAATGCTGAGCAAATAGTAAAAAATAGATCTCTTCTGAGCTAACGATGATAATGAACCTAGGTTGAAGTCAAGCTGTTCGGCATTAGAGGAATAGGATATTTGAAATAAATCAGAGACAAAATACGGATTAAGTTCGTGAGCAGTGATTCATCAGAACCTATGATTGAGGAATGATTAGTAAGACTCGCTTTGACAATGAATGGAGGGAGTAAACATGTTAAGTTTCATGCAGGAAAAGCTTAAGATCATCACAGAAATTCCTTACTGTTCTCAATTTTTGTACCTTGTCTTCAAAATCTTTGAACTGCAAGAACGTATTTATGTTGTGGATGGTCCTGCTCATCTCAAAAGGCTCGAGGAGATTATCGAATCCGAGGTTTTGGGGATGGATACTCCGATTGGGATAGAAGATTCGACTTTCGGGCCATTTCTTCTGGTAGAATGCGGGGAAACAACGATGGAGATTCTCCCACCGGGGAAGGGTAGAAGATGAAAGTTAGCTTACTTGGTGAAGAACATATAAATTTTGAGGCATATGTTGTGTCTTTTCACTTATTTTTTTCTTTTGTTTCTTCAACTGGGTTACTATTTATTGGTTGTATCACACATGTCTCTGAATGTTACAAACTGCACTTTTCGTTTTCTATTGTTAAGCAACTTCTGTTAAAGTCTCAAGCTTCTTTGAAATAAGAAGTACATCTAGTCTTTGGCTATAGAAGCATGCTAAATTAGGTCCAATTTGTTTAGTCTGGTAGTGATCAGATTAAGTATGTCTGTCAAAATTTTCTTCGCTTTGACAACAACAACAACAATTGTCACGAAAAGGGGTGATTAGACAACAATGATTGTTACGAACTATGTTTTAGTAACAACATATATCACATGTCATGATAACAAAGTTTCTCATAAAGAGGGTATCATGTAACAACATATATATATATATATATATATATATATATATATATATATATATATATATATATATATATATATATATATATATATATATATATATATATATATTTGTGACAATAATATATCGTCACATAACATATATGGTGACTGCTACTGTCGTCATGAAAATATGCATTTTAGTGACAATGAATAATGTCACAGTACACACTTTATAGTGACGATATTTACTTGTCACATATTGTATATAGTGACAATTGTTGTTGTCACAAAAGGCTGACATTTAGTGACAACAAAATATCACAATTTATATTTTTTGTGACAATTAAATATCATCACTAAAGAAAGATTTTTCGTGACGAGATCGTCACGGATAACATTCGTAATGGAGGTATACGCGACAATTAAAAGTCATCACGAAAGTCGTAATTAAAGAGTTTTAGTGACAATAATCCTTTAGTGACAATAAACATGTATTTGGTGACAACTTTTCTAGTCACGAATTCCCTATTTTCTTGTAGAGATCTCTACCTAATTTTTTTATCTTTCGAATTATGATCACAACTTTTAGAGTTCACTCATGCCTAATTTCTTTGGTTTTACTTTTGATTTGGTATTCTATCAATTGATACAAAACTAATGGTCATTGGTGAATTCAACATTTTTGTATCCACTTGATGAAAGTACAATTAAACTTCAAAGTCCACTTAATTTGATCCTAAAAATGCTAAGGAGTTAGATATCATGATCCTAAAAAATTTGCAAAAAATTAGTGAGACCATTATTTTAACTACTGACTTACGTAACTTATCTCAACAGGCAGTTCATATACAATAATCCTCTATATATGTATGGTGAGGTATATGCAGAAAAATGATTGGCAATGATCAAGAGGTCGATAGTTTACTCACTGTACAATGGTGAGGTATGATCTGGTGCATCATGGTAGTAGATATGATTGTTTCATAAAAAGGTATAGTAACTCAAATTATTTAATCATTTTTGGATCAAAGTGGAGTACGGCATAGTGGTCAAGGTTTAGCAAACATGGAAAATGATTGTAAGTGCTCAAGTGGTCTTAGTATTTTGATAGAGATGGAACATGATGTAGCAATTATGAGCATTCAATAAAGAACATGTTGTAGTAGTCATAAGTGGTACATGGAGCACAATATAGCGATTATGAGTACTCAATGATGAACAATGTACCTTAATCGTGAGTGTTTAAGATGGTACCATTTATTAGTCATGAGTGCTTGAAGGAGAGAACGGCTTAGTGAAAATGAGGGCTCAAATATGTAAATATTGATTAGTGATCTTGAGGGCTCAAATATGTCAAGGGTGAGGATTATACAAGTTGTTATTAGTAGCTATGACATGATGCGTAAGCAATTGATATCTAAAACTGGATAGCAGAATCATGAACTGTTTTTTACATACATGGTTTATCGGACGAGCTAAGGTAAAAATTATTGGGTTTATGTCTCACATCATCAGAGTATTTAGATGGATAGTTATTCTATTTGGTTTAGAATATCACTGAGATGATGATAGTATTATCTTAGTAGGGTTTGAATTGTAGCATTCTATAAATCTCTTATATTTAATTAGAGCTAAGGGCTTTGTTTATAAAGAAAAGAAGAGAGATAAAGTAAGTTGGAGAGGAAGATTTTTAGATTTTTATTATAGTCTTTTTCTTTTTAGTGAATCTTTCTTATTATTATTTCGTAAATATAGGTCGAAGTTGGTCAACGGAACCCCATTATTTCTCTATGACATTCTTGTAATTTAGTGTGTTTTCTATCTTGCTTCCTTGATGTGTTCTCATGGTATTTTTTTTTAGATCAGATTAGGAGATTCAGTAACTAATAGAAGAGGGAGAATTAAGCAATGTACTTGTTATTTGGAAAAACAACCAGTCCGTACCCCAACACTGTAAAGTCCATTGTAGGGTAAATTCATGAAGATTAGGCTCTTGAAAGCCCGTTACCAGAAGCAAATTAGACCAAACTCCATTTCGTCAGCTTGCCAACATGATGTTATGATTCAAATTATACATGACTCCACTTTACATTAATTCAGACTTGTTGTTCAATAGATAGAAGAAAACTTCATGAATCCCAGTTCTAGGAGTTATGATAATGACAAATCAAGAAAAAACCCTTGGCGTCCATGAGGAGGAGATCATATCATGAATTTCAGGAATTCTGGTAAGGAGAAATCTTGTACTAATTAAAGATACAGAGATCCCATAGATCCATCAACCTTTCCGACAAGAATGTAGGTTCAAAATCTAAACCACCCAAACCTCATTACATTTGTAAATATTGTCTCCTTAACTTGTGATTTATTTTCACTTTAGAAGTTGCCCTTCAAGTTGTATTTTACCTTTAGTTTACTCCATGGACTGACTCATGCTCGAGCCCAATCTCTATGAAAGTCATAGAATTAATCTGATTGATTAGTAATCAATTAACTGATAAATTTTAGACTCAACAAATGGCGTCCTCGTTCATAAAGCAACTAAATCATTGCAATGCACACATCATCACATAATGTTTTTCAATCATAAAATTATAATTTTTAATTTTGGCTGATTTTTAATGAAAAGGCAACTTAAAAATATTTATTTAAGTTAATTAGAGAAACTCATTGCAAATAATTTCTTAAGTTAATTAGAGAAACTCATTACAAATAATTTTTTAAGTTAATTAGTGAAACTCATAATTTGAACCATTAACCTATCAAAATTAAATATAAACCCAAACTATTAGGCTAACTTAGTTAAGGTTTAAAATATATTCAATTACTTTGTTATATTAATTATCTTATCCGATTAACCAATCAAAATTGAATTAGAATTTTCTAAGAACCATGATTACCATTAATTAAGATACTTATAATAGACTATATATATATATATATATATATATATATATATATATATATATATATATATGAGCTGACAGCTCATACAAGTTACCTGCGGTGCCGTTCATTTCCACTATCTCCAATAATCTTTTTAAAAAAATTTCTTTTAGATTATGATCTCAACCCCCTAGGGTTCACTTATACCTAATTTCTTGGATTTTAGATTTGATTTGGTTCTCCATCAAGTTAACACAAAATTAATGATTTTCAATGAATAAAATATTTTGTATGCACTTGATGAAAGGGTAAATGAACTCCAAAATTTATGAAATTTAATTCGAAAGAAGTTAGGAAGTAGAGATAGAAATTGTTAAAAAAAAATTTATGAAAAATTATTGATCATTATAGTTTTGCTGCTATCTCACATAACTTTTTCTGAGCTAGAGGCTCACCTACAGTAATCCATATATATATATATATATATATATATATATATATATATATATATATATATATATATATATATATATATATATGGGGTATTTACAGGTTTGTCCCTTAAATCTTTATAAATTATGATTTAGTCCCCCAAATCTTCTAAGTTACTGTAATTTAGTCCCTCCGTTAATTTTTCCATTTAAATAAACAGTAGAATTTATATTTTACTATTTTTAAATAATAAAATAACTTAAATACCCCTATGAAAAAAAGTGGGGGAGAATAGAGAGATAGAAGAGAAGAAAAAGCAGGGAAGCCAATGAACCCAATGAAGAAAAGTAGAAGAGAGGAAGAAGAGAGAAGGAGAAAAGAGAAGGAAGAATGAAAAAAAATGAGAAGAGAGGAGGAAGAGAGAAGAAGAAGAGAGGAGGAAGAGAGATGAAGAAATTGAGGAGAGGTAAAATGGAAAAATTAGATCAAAAATAAACTGGGCTAACGAAAATTAGGGAAGAGACTAAATTGTAGTAACTTAGAGGAATTGAGGGACAAAATCCTAAATATGAAGATTTGGGGGGCTCAATTATAATTTATAAACATGTAAAGGACAAATCTGTAAATACGCCTATATATATGTGTGTGTGTGTCTACACACACAGACACACACACACACACACACATATATATATAGAGAGAAAACGGAAAATACACCGGCGGTGAAGGAAGTTTCCTTCACCGCCGCTTAGGTGGCCCAATAAAATTATTACACGTGGTGTCATTTAAGAGAATTCATTTATTTGTTATCTTGAATGACGCCCCGTGTTATAATTTTATTGGGCCACCTAAACGGCGGTGAAGGAACTCCCTTCACCGCCGGTGTATTTCCCGTTTCCTCATATATATATATATACATATATGTACATATATATAAATATATATAAATATATATATATATATATATATATATATATATATATATATATATATATATATATATATATATATATATATATATATACATACATATATATATGTACATACATATATGTACATACATATATGTACATATATATATATATATATATATATATATATATGTACATATATATATATATGTACATATATATATATATATACGTATATATATATATATATGTACATATATATATATATATATGTACATATATATATATATATATGTACATATATATATGTACATATACATATACATATGTACATATACATATACATATATATATGTACATATACATATACGTATACATATATATATATATATATATATATATATACATATACATATACGTATACATATACGTATATATATATGCATATACATATACGTATACATATACGTATATATATGCATATACGTATACATATACATATACGTATATATGTACATATACGTATATATGTACATATATATATATATGTACATATACGTATATATGTACATATATATATATATATATATATGTATGCATATACATATATATATGTATGCATATGCATATACATATATATATATATATATATATATATATATATATATATATATATATATATATATATATATATATGTATGTACATATATATATATATGTATGTATGTACATATATATATATAGATATAT
The DNA here is from genome assembly GCA_036321105.1 of Dracaena cambodiana. Taxonomy (NCBI): domain Eukaryota; kingdom Viridiplantae; phylum Streptophyta; class Magnoliopsida; order Asparagales; family Asparagaceae; genus Dracaena; species Dracaena cambodiana. The sequence goes on from JAYEPQ010000002.1 coordinate 56,521,818, forward strand.
ACATACATATGTACATATGTACATATACATATGTACATATGTACATATACATATGTACATATGTACATATACATATATGTACATATGTACATATACATATATGTACATATATATTATATATGTACATATATATGTATATATATATGTATATATATATATATATATATATATATATATGTGTACATATGTACATATATGTATATGTACATATGTACATATATGTATATGTACACATATATGTATATGTATGTATATATGTATATATGTGTATTTATATGTATATATGTGTATATGTGTATTTATATGTATATATGTGTGTATATATGTATATATATATATATATATATATATATATATATATATATATATATATATATATATATATATATATATGAGGAAACGTGAAATACACCGGCGGTGAAGGGAGTTTCTTCACTGCCGCTTAGGTGGTCCAATAAAATTATCACACGTGGCGCTATTCAAGATAACAAATAAATGAATTTTTTTAATTGTCCTTTGAGTGGTGCCACATGTAATAATTTTTTTGGGCCGCCGGCGGTGAAGGAACTCCCTTCACCGCCGGTGTATTTCTCGTTTACTATATATATATATATATATATATATATATATATATATATATATATATATATATATATTATATTTGAACTTTCCATTAGAATGGATAACATAATTGAAATAAAATCCTTTGATTGACAGGACTTTCCATTGAGGAGAATTTTATGTTAGATTTAGCCAATTAAATTTAATCTTGTAGCTTATCTCCTTAACTATTTTAAGTTGAATATGAACTCTTTAATTAATAAGACTTCACATCCAACTAGATAATATTATTGAATTAGAATACCAATACACGGAAATGCCCTAATCTCATGGTCGACCATCTTCCGTCCTTCAATGTAGAAAAGAAAAGAAAATAAAAGAAAAGAGAGAACTAGAGAGAGGAGAAGATAAACCCTTTCTTGCAGATTTAAACTTTTCAAGACTTTTCGATGCACATATGTAGGAACCTTAATCCCCATATTATTGTGTTGTTTTATCTTATATCGTCTTAATCAGTTCAGGAATCTGAATACTAGTACTAATATCGATAGATACCAAATAAATTGATTTTTCTCTTTGATTCCGGACTCTGTTAGAAAATCTCACAGAGGTGGGATTACTCATATCATTTTATTGTATTTTCTATATGTTTCTGAAATTATTCTAGATCGATCAAATTTTGAGGCTAGTACTAATTAAAATAATTAATTAAATAAAAATCTTATTTTTAAAACATTTCTAATGTATCTACTTATCCCCAGCAACATTCTTTGACCTTTTGTGTTATAATTTAACCCATTGCAATCTTGTAAATATTTGAAAGTTCAAAGTATTACCTCTTGAACAAATTAAGGAACAATCAGGGATAATTCTCATGTCTTCTTCTTTATTTTCTCTTCAAAACTCCAACTAAAATTTCTTCAGCAATTCCCTCAAAAAATTTGTTAAAATCTAATATGAAGCCAATTCATTCTTGTTTGTGAGTATTTCCTCATCAAATAAATTCTAATCTTTTCCATCAACCGATAGCTATCTCTGCCACCAACTATTTTTTACTTTGAGGTTAATTCTAACGCAATTCATCAAATTTTGGATGCCAAACAAAATAGATTTTGGTTCTTTTCCGAGATGGACTCACAAAGTGGCAAAGATACACTCTTAATTTGAGTTTATTGAGTTCTTTTTTATACAGGAAGATTTTAGACTACACCAATTTCGTGTTAACCAAGTAAAAAGTAGTATCTCTATTTAAATTTATGTTTAAATTGTTGTTTTATTGCAATATAGGGTGTCATATTGATATATTACAATTTGCTTGTGTCTTGAGCTAAATAAACAAGTATACATGCACATATACACATATACTGCTCACCTATACACATATACACATATACTGCTCACCTCAACCGAAGGCCAGCACTTCAGATAAATTTGAAGGTATAAATTCTATTACTTATTCCATTAATAGTGATATACATGAGACACCTGATGTAATTAGTTTGTAAAGTGGTAAAGTACTTGATAAGCTCATTTTAAAAGATGATAATGATGAGAAGCAAGGCAATGATTCAGTACAATAATCTAAAGTTGATAATTCTAAATAATACACTTCCACAAATTATAAGCCACCTGTACCGTTTCCTCAACATTTGAAAGTTAAAAATATTAATGCATCTTATGCTGATATTTTAAAAATTTTAAACAGGTACAGATCAATGTACCTCTGCTGGAAGTCATCAAATAAGTCCCCTCATATGCAAAATTCATGAAGGATTTGTGTACAATCAAAAGATGTCTCAATGTACATAAGAAAATATTTCTCATAGAGAAGGTAAGTGCAATATTCCATTCTAAAATGCCTCTTAAATATAAAAATTCTAGATGTCTGACTATTTCGTGTGTGATAGGTCAGCACAATGTAGGAAAAGCTTTACTATATTTGGGAGATAGTGTAAATATGTTACTATATTTGGTTTACAAGCACCTAGATTTAGGAGAACTTAAACCTACACCTGTCATACTATAATTGATTGATATGTCAAAACCATATTGTAAAGACGTTGTGGAAGATATTATAGTGCAAATCGAAAACTTTTATTTTCCAGTGGATTTTATAGTTATCGACATTACACCTGTAAAAAATTCATGTCTTTATATTCCTATTATTCTCGAACGTCCATTTTTAGCTACGATTAATGCGGTTATAAATTGTAGGAATGGTGTGGTTAAGATATCATTTGGTAATATGACTCTTGAGCTTAATGTTTTTAATATTTGCAAACAACTGAATATTGATAATGGTGAATTGCATGACATTAATTACATTAAATAAATCTGTGAGGAAGGAGATATCGTATCATTGTGTATTTTCGATCATTTTGAGCTTGCACTAATAATGAATGATGATTTTTTTAATTATCTGAAGTCTGAGCACACCGTTGAAATTATAAAATATTTGACTAATGCTTAATGTTCAAATATCATGGAATGGATTCCAAAAATGGAAGTGTATAAAGAGTTACCTCAAATTATAAAGAAACTAATACAATTTGATATCCAAGGACCAATTCTTGACCTAAAACCTCTACCTGAAGATCTTAAATATGCATTTTTAGGACCTAAGAAAACTTTTTCGATGGTCATCCCAATGCATCTTAATGAGAATCAGGAAGAGCGACTATTATCGACATTGGGAAAGTACAAAAGATCTCTTTAATGAAATATGGTACACATTAAAGGTATGAACCCCCTTATTTGTACACATCACATCATTTTGAAAGGTGGAGCAAAGCTAATAATGCAAATGTAATGAAAGCTTAATCTTGCCATCAAGGAAGTGGTTAAAAGTAAAGTATTGAAACTTTTTAATACTGGCATCTTCTATCCCATTTTTGATTGTAAATGGGTAAATCCAACCCAAATTTTGCTAAAAAGAGTGGGATGACAGTTATTAAAAATGAGGATGGAGAGATAATACCCACTCGTACAACTACGAGTTGGTATATGTGCATTAATTATAGAAAATTAAATCAAGTAACACGTAAAGATCACTTCCCGTTATCATTTCTTAACCTAGTGCTTGAAAGAGTTGTTGGGCATGAAATTTATTGCTTTCTTAGTGGTTATTCTGGCTATTTTTAGATTAAAATTGTTTTAGAGGACCAGGAAAAGACAATTTTTACATGTCCCTTTGATACATTTGCATTTAGAAGAATGCCATTTGGACTTTGCAATGTGTTCACAACATTTCGAAGTTGTATGATTAGTATTTTTAGCACATAGTTGACGATTATTTTGAAATATTTATGGATGTTTTTTTCGTATTTGAAAATAATTTTAAAACTTGTTTGACTAATTTAAGATCTGTGTTCGAAAGATGTCAATAGAAAAATCTAGATGTCAATAGAAAAATCTACTCCTAAATTGGAAAAAATACCACTTTATGGTTATAAAAGGTATTGTGTTAGATGATATAGTTTCATCTGATGGAGTGAAAGTAGATAAAGCTAAGATTGAATCTATTTCTAAAATACCGATACCTAAAATTATAAAAGATATCCTTCTTAGGGCATGCATGCTTTTATAGAAGGTTTATAAATAATTTTAATACTATTATTAGACCTCTTTCTCACCTTCTTATGCAAGACTAGCAGTTTGAAGGGACACAGGTATGTCAAGCAGCTTTCAATACCCTCAAGGAGATTTCATCACAGCACCAATAATGCAACCTCCGGATTGGTCTCTGATAAGTTCCATATTTTGCATATTTTCTCCCATATTTTATCTATTTTTGTATATAAATAATTACTACTCATGTATCTTAGTATGTTTTTATAGATAATAAAGTATTTACAAGGAATAGAAGATAAAGAAACAAATTTGGCCAATATATGAGCAAAAGAAAGTCAACCATGGTGAAGAAAGAAATCTAAGTGCAACAACACTAACTTCATGAGCATTTTCGGCAAAGATAAAGTTTGAACTAGAAATATTTATGTGGGAGAAGTTTGTAGATCTCAGAATTATCTTCGAAAAGCCACTAAGAACAGCTCAATCTAAGTTTGTATACAAAAGTTATAATCATTTTACTAAAGCACTATAGAATGGAAGTTCCGATCCGGGGGCTATGGGTGTGTTGAACTTAATTTCGGGGTTTGGACCTTAAAATAGTATTTTGAGCCATCTAATGTCAGCCATTAGTTTCTAATAACTATGGACTAGATTAGGATTATATATTTTATGATTAGTTTGTATTGGTTTAGGATTATATTTTTTGTATCGAGTTCTAGTAGGAGTAGGACTATGTTCGGGTTATAAATATCCCATGGTCCTTATAAATTGATATGACTTCTTTAATGGCTTTTTGTACTTTTTATTAGCTTAATAAAATAGCAGATTGAGATCTGAAGAGGGACGGCTACCATACCGAAATTCGACATAGTTCAAGTCTCTCTTTTTGGTATGTTTCGTGTAGTTAATATTTTAATTACTCTCACAATTAGATTTAATTGCTTTCATAGTTAAAATTTATTTGCTTCCATAATTAGGATGTATTTTGCTATCTAGATTAAATCTTTAATTACTTTCTAGAAAAAATAGGATTTTTATTGCTTTCTATGAATAAAAGTAGAATCTTATTTAATTAGGATTATGTGTAACTAATTTAGTTTAGTTGTAGGATGTAGCTGAAGCTAGGAATCAACAATGTATTAATTTTATTTGTCTTCTTTCTAAAATAAAAAAGACGTGATTTTTCTATGAAAATATGAAAACACAATAACTTGTATATTAATATTTTGATAGGTTGTACTTTAGTTAAATCTATTGATAGCTTATACTTAGTTAGCGTTTGTGGTTGTTGTTTTGGTTTTATTTATAGATTTATCTATCGATTTAGTTTGTTTTTATGAAAAGTAACATCTTTCATGAGTTATAATTACACACTACTTGATAGTTCATGCTTTGGGTACTTTAAATAAAGATTAAACTAAGAGATCACTTTTTACGATATGAAGGAGATAATATAAATAATATTTGGCTATGAACTAGTGGATCTATATCCTAGACTAATTAGAATATACTAAAGTCAATCGAGAATTTATTAATTAGCTCGCTAATATAATAAGAATAGTAAAATAGCAAAGCACTCTAATCCCTTTGGGATCGACCTGCAAAGTGCTATAACTATGTTGTGCGCTTGTAGTTAGAATTATCACATCAGCCACTTCCAATCGAAATTATGTGTGATGCACATGACTATGCAATTGGAGTAGTAATGGGGCAATGAAGATATAGAAAGCCCTACGGGGTCTAGTATGCTAGCAAAACTCTCAATGATGTGTAGACGAATTATATGAACAAAATAAGAAGTTTCTGTTGTAGTTTTTGTTCTTGATAAATTCCGTTCCTATATTTTGGGCTCATATGTAGTTGTTTTTAAAGATCATTCAGTACTCAAATATCTTTTATTAAAAAAGGATGCAAAGCCATGATTAATCGGATGGATACCACTACTCCAAGAATTTGATCATGAAATTACTAATAAAAAGGGAGTAGAGAATGTGGCTACTGACCACCTCTCTCGTCTAACTTCCGATAATAATAAGCTACCAATTAGGGACTCTTTCGCTCATAAATAGCTATTTTCAATTAGAATAGCTTCATGGTATTTAATATTATAAACTTTCATGTTACAGGTGAAATGCCAAACCACTGGAGTTGTTTCTTTTATGACAACTGATGAATATCATATATTATATTTTCCTCTCATACTTTATCTATTTTAATATATAAATAAAGCTACTTGGGTATTTTTAGTGTCTTTTTCAGATAATCCGATTCGTACAAGGAGATGGCATGAAATCAGAGTTGAAGTCGGAAATTAGAGTCCGAAAAGTTTCTAAAGTGAGCAAAACTATGAGACTACGATATTTCAGAGACTTAAAGTTGAATACAGTCAGGAATATTAAATCTAGAAGACAAAGATTGCACGTGGACAACATTTCATGAATTTATCTCAAAATTGAGCCGCTATTTAGCAGTTTACACCGCCATTTGGCAGCCCAATGTGGGCCCCATGCGCCGAGATTTTTCCTGTGGCTTAATTGTAATTTTGTAACTTTTCCGTTCTGCTAGAATTAGGGTTTGATTTCCTTCACCTATATATTGGCCTATCCTTGTATTCTAAAGAGGATCCTGAACTTTTGTACTCGTTTTTAATTTAATAAAATTATGGTTTTGCTGAAGGAGTGGCGATGACAATACCGTGCTCCAGAGGTAAGCCATTGCTTTCTAATATTTATTTGCTTTCTAGATAGATTTAATTGCTTTCTAGTATAGATTTATTTGCTTTCTAAATTAGATTTAATTGCTTTATAAAATCATGAGTAGCTAATTAGTTTAGCTTTAGGATGTAGATGAAATTAGGATCCATCATGTAATTGCTTTCTAATATTTTTCTTCTTGAATAAAAATAAATAAAGACATGATTTTTCTCTAAAAAGATTAAAATACAAGAACTCGAAGATTAAGACTTTGATAGGTTATACTTGAATTAGGTTTCTTGATAGCCTATACTTAGTTAGGGTTTGGGGTTGTTGATTTTATCTTTTTCATTGAATTTCTAAAGATTTAGTTTGTTTTTATGAGAAGTAGTATTTTTGATGAGTTATGCTTGCACACCACTTGATAGCTCATGCTTAGGGTAATTTAAATAAAGATTAAACTAAAAGATCAAATTTTTATGAAAGAAGAAGATAATAGAAGTAAATACATGGTTGGAAACTAGTGGATTCTAGATCCTAGGCTATTTAGATTAATCCGAGTTCAACCTAGAATCCTTTGTTAATCCGCTAGACTAAGGAAAGAGTAAGAATCGCAAAAACACCCTAGATCCCTGTGGGACGACCTGTACAGCTCTACACCGATACTGTGCGCTTGCAGTAAATATAACACATCAAGTTTTTGGCGCCGTTGCCGGGGATCGACGGTGTTTTTCTTGCTTTTTCTAACTTTTTACAGGTTAACAGTGTGTGTTGAGTGTGCAGAGACTATAAAGTGCAGATACAGGAAGACAAAAAGGATCAAAGTAGCCTTCTATCTGGTAGCAGAAACCAGAGAGCAAATCTCTCTGGTTTGGCTGCTATTTAGCGCTAAAACCGCTATTTGGCGGTCATCCAGGTAAATTAGAGTCCCAAATTTTCTTCAGTTCTATATTTTGTGTCCCTGGTTCTGTAAAAAAATATAAAACAAAAAATTAAAAATATTAGGAATCACATTTTTATTTGATCATATCCATTCCACCGTTTTATCTCTCCACTACACCCCACTTCTTGCATTAGTTTAGGAAATTTACGCATACACTCACGGTCGCTGGTTCATGCCACATTGGACCCGTAATCAATTTGGTCGACTTGTGAGATCAGATTTGTTCATGGAAGTCAAGATGGACCAACCGATCTCGATCCTTTAGGATCAATGTTACCCGTTGCATACATCATTGCTATCATGCATCAAACTTCCACACGTAGCGGGTAATCACTATGAGTTGAAGCCGCAGTACATTAGTATGCTTCCTAAATTCACTGGATCTGATTTAGAAGATGCATATCTCTTTATCAGTGAATTTCAGGAAGTATGCGTAATGATTAAACTGCAGCATTTATCAGAAGACGCAATTAAGCTCCGCTTCATCCCGTTTGCACTCAAGGACAATGCCAAGAAGTGGTTGAATAGTATGCCTACTGATTCAATTACTACTTGGGATGAATTCATTACGGTGTTTCTTAAGAAGTACTATCCCACGCATAAGACGGCAAGGATACGAAATCAAATCAATCAATTTCGTCAAGTTCCAGGAGAACCCTTCTGGAAATACTTAGAACCGTTTAAAGACCTTTTAGCTCAGTGCCCCCACCATGCGATAGAAAAGTGGCGGTTGTGTCAAATCGTGTAAGAAGGACTCGATTACACATCCAAAACTCTTCTTGAGTCCATGTGTCAGAGGGAGTTCATGAGAAAGAATGAGGATGAAGCATGGGACTTTCTTGAGGACCTATTGTGGAAGATTATGCAGTGGGAGAGTTCCGTTGAGAAGTCCAGTGCATCAACTTCTGCACATAAGGGTGGGATCCATAACGTCGACAACTCTATAGCTGCCGAAGCTAAGATTGCAGCCCTTATGAGGAGAATTGAAGCATTAGAGACTCCTAATGCTCCATCGGTGGGTCAGGTAAATCAAATTCAAGTTCCTACATGCTTTAATTGCGAAACTCTGAATCATGTTATGGAGGAGTATCCATTATTAATGAATTCAATGGGTCCCACACTTAAGCAGGCTAACGCCTTATATTAAGGACCCATGAACAATCCTTACGCTCCTACATACAATCCTGGCTGGAAGAATCATCCAAATCTATTATGGGGTCAAGGGCAATATCAGGGGGCCCCTAACCCTAACATGCAGTCTTCAGCCACTGGTCAGTTCCCAAGACCAAATGTGAGTGCCTACCAACACCCAAACGCTTCAAATTATGGGAATAAGCAGAATAGATCACCTGCACAAAATCACTCTCATTCACAATAAGGGTCTAATACTGAACAAGAAAAGCGCCTTCAGTTACTTGAGAAGCACGTTGAAAATCTTCTCAAGTCTCATTCCAAATTTGACACGCATATGTCCAACCTTAACACACACATGGAAAATCTTATGAAAGTGTCAGTTGACTTTATTTAAAATACAGGTCAGCAACTGTTCGTAAACTCTTAATCTATTAAGAATGTAGAGCAGCAGGTTGGACAATTAGCGAGTCAGATGAGTGAACGTGGCCAGAGTACATTTCCAAGTCAACCCATAATGAACCCTAATGCCAGTTCCTCAAACTCCAATCAGTCGCATGTCCACCAATGCAATGCCATTCACACGCTTAGATCTGGCAAGCAAGTGGACAATAATGTAGCCATGCCCCCTGATCCCACTCCTACTATCTCGTAGGCTACATCATCTCTTCCACCTCTTTCTCCACAATCATCTCCATCACCTCCATCACCGTCACGTACTCATTTGGAAGAACCTGTTCCTGAGCCGAAAGCACCATATCCAAATCGGCTTAGGAAGCCTTCACCGCAAGTAGAAAAGATTCTTGAAATATTTCAGCAGGTGAAGGTTAATATTCCACTCCTAGACATTATACAACAGGTTCATACTTATGCTAAGTTCCTTAAGGATTTGTGTACTAAGAAACGAGTAAGAAACGTTCCTGAGAAAGTTTTTCTTGCTGCTAATATATCACATATCCTCTCTAACTCCTTGCCTATTAAGTACAAAGATCCAGGTTCTCCTAAAATCTCATGCACTATTGGGAACACTACATTTGATAGGGCGTTGCTTGATTTAGGGGCAAGTGTCAACTTGTTTCCTTACACTGTTTATCAGCAACTAGGATTAGGAAAATTTCAACCTACCAAGGTCACATTACAGCTAGCTGAGCGTTCGCTCAAGAGACCACTTGGTATGGTTAAAGATGTGCTCATTAAGGTCAGCGAGTTTATCTTTCCTGTAGACTTTATTATCTTAGAAACTGAACCGATCTCCAATCCACGGAATCAAATTCCCGTTATCTTGGGTAGATCATTCCTTGCAACATCAAATGCATTAATTGATTGTAAGAGTGGCCTCATGAAATTATCGTTTGGGAATATGACTATGGCATTGAACATATTTAATATGGATGAGCACGCAACGAGCTCCCTCATTGAAGTCAACATAATTCATAATTTGCACTCTTATTCGACCTCTTGCACTGATGATCCCTCATTTGAGCAAATATTCAAAGATGAGCTCATACTATTAGAAGAATTGACACATACTGATTTTATATATGATGATACTTATATAAGTGTGCCATTGGTTTATGAGCAAACTTTTGAGGATTTGTTTGCGGAGGAGCTCGCATTACTTAATGAGTTAGAAGAGCCACCACCACATTCAATTGATCATATTACACTCTTCTCACCTCATGATATTTCTACATGTATGCATGTTACTAACGATGATTGGCAGGTTTATAATGAAGAATTTTTTAACCAAATTGTTAATGCTTACATGTGGACAAAGAGAAAGCGAGGACGACATAAGAAGCAGATATGTAACTTTGTGACTTGTAGGAGGATGATGAGATATAATAATGCACCCACTTCACGTTTAAAACGCACACACTATGAAAGTGGAAGCGATCGAGAGATCGTAACCGCTTTTCATGCGTTAATAGGGTGATGATATTGAGATCGTAACTTTTACGACTCTCATTATTTGCATAGTATTTGTATAATAGTTTTCACATTTTGTTTTACCACACTTGGTTTGTGTATGAGGGCATACACAAGTTTAGGTGTGGGGGAGTAGTTTTTAGGAGTTTTTTATTTTTAGGATTTTATTTTATTTTTAGGATTTTTTTATTTTTAGATTTTTGGGTTTCTTTATTTTACACTTTGGGTAGTTTTTAGGGTAAATAATTTTAAAAAAATTAAAAAAAATTGAAAAAAATTTTAAAAAGAAAAATTATGTTTTTTTTATCAATAGACCAAACTAATTACAGATAAATGGATAAATTTAGATTTGAAATTGGATAGGAGAGTATATTGGATGATACACTTTGAATTTTATGAAAAAGATCAAAATCTGAAAAATTAATATTGCTAACAGTAGTTTTGAGGCAAGTATACATCTATTTATCACTTCACAATAGTTTATTAGGTTAAGAACAAAGATGATAACGATTGAGTAAGCTTTCTCACTCTAAACAAAAAACAGAGAAAAAAATAGAAAAAAGAAAAAGAAAAGGTGAGAATAAAATAATGGGGTGAGCCTGGTATTAAGGCAATAGTCTCGAGAGTGATAAAATAATGGGGTGCGCCTGGTATTAAGGCAATAGTCTCAAGAGTGAAAAAAGAGTATGATCCAAGTAATCGGGTACTTTGCACCTAAGTAAGCGTGAATATTCGCATGAAAGGTGAAATATTCTAAAAAAAAAGAAAAAGAAAACAGTATGAACTGAGTAATCGGGTATGTTGCGCCTAAGCAAACTTGAATATTCGTATGAAAGGTGAAATATTCTTAAAAAAAAGAAAAAAAAGAAAAAAATGTTATGAGAGAGGAGATGAATCATGAGTTAGAGTTCGAGTCCAAAGCCGAAGTGGACTATCACACGTGCACATAGATGTATAGGAGCCAATGGATTATCTGTTAGTGGGTATTGAAAGATAGGATTTAAATTTTTGATTAAAATGATAAGTGTATCTGATATGACGCTCGATTTGAAAATTGATAATCTAAATGTGTTATTGAGTTTGTATATTAGTGAGATTAATTGATGAAAATTTCATAAAAAAAATATTTTTCTTTCTTTTGTATAAAATTTCTATTTTTCTTGATTTTCGGTTATCCTTATTTTTCCTTTCTTTATTCTTTAATCTATTTTCATCTTGAATTTTGTGGGTATATTCACTGCAAACCCTCACGAGACACAACTCGTCCACTAGGGTGACATAGGGGTTTAAAGGCTTGTTGCACGTGCTAAGTGCAATCACGATTCCTGCAAAAGTGAGTTAGGATTTTTATTTTTCTTTTCAGGTTTAGATTTTGCTCGAGGACTAGCAAAAGTTAGGTGTGGGGGTGTGATGAATATCATATATTGTATTTTTTCTCCCATACTTTATCTATTTTTGTATATAAATAAATGCTACTTGGGTATTTTTAGTGTATTTTTTAGATAATCCGATTCATACAAAGAGATGGCATGAAATTAGAGTTGAAGTCGGAAATTAGAGTCCGAAAAGTTTCTAAAGTGAGCAAAACTATGAGACTACGATGTTTCAGAGACTTAAAGTTGAATACAGTCAGGAATATTAAATCTAGAAGACAAAGGTTGCACGTGGACAATATTTCATGAATTTATCTCAAAGTTGAGTCGCTATTTAGCGGTTTACACCGCCATTTGGCGGCCCAATGTGGGCCCCATGCACCGAGATTTTTCCTGTGGCTTAATTATAATTTTGTAACTTTTCCGTTCTGCTAGAATTAGGGTTTGATTTTCTTCGCCTATATATTGGCCTATCCTTGTATTCTAAAGAGGATCCTGAACTTTTGTACTCGTTTTTAATTTAATAAAATTATGGTTTTGCTGAAGGAGTGGCGGCCACAATACCGTGCTCCAGAGGTAAGCCATTGCTTTCTAATATTTATTTGCTTTCTAGATAGATTTAATTACTTTCTAGTATAGATTTATTTGCTTTCTAGATTAGATTTAATTGCTTTCTAGAATCATGAGTAGCTCATTAGTTTAACTCTAGGATATATATGAAGCTAGGATCCATCATGTAATTGCTTTCTAATATTTTTCTTCTTGAATAAAAATAAATAAAGACATGATTTTTCTCTAAAAAGATTAAAATACAAGAACTCGAAGATTAAGACTTTGATAGGTTATACTTGAATTAGGTTTCTTGATAGCCTATGCTTAGTTAGGGTTTGGGGTTGTTGATTTTATCTTTTTCATTTAATTTCTAAAGATTTAGTTTGTTTTTATGAGAAGTAGTATCTTTGATGAGTTATACTTGCACACCACTTGATAGCTCATGCTTATGGCAATTTAAATAAAGATTAAACTAAAAGATCAAATTTTTATGAAAGAAGAAGATAATAGAAGTAAATACATGGTTGGAAACTAGTGGATTCTAGATCCTAGGCTATTTAGATTAATCCGACTTCAACCTAGAATCCTTTGTTAATCCGCTAGACTAAGGAAAGAGTAAGAATCGCAAAAACACCCTAGATCCCTGTGGGACGACCTGTACAGCGCTACACCGATATTGTGCGCTTGCAGTAATTTATCACATTAGCAACCCTTACCTATTTAAATATTGTTGATATTAAATCATTAGGCATTGCATATTTGATGATGCGATTCAAAGCATAATTTTCTTCTGTCACACAAAAGCGTGTGGGGGCTATTTTCATCTAAAAAGACGGTAGCCAAAATACTTCAATGTAGATTTCGTTAGCCTACTATCTTAGAGACACATGAATTTTATAAATGATGTGAGTCATGTCAGAAACTAAGAGCACTAACTAGGAAGAATGACATGGAATTAACACCCTTTCTTACAATTGAGATATTCGATTATAGGGGCATTGACTTCATGGGACCGTTTCCTATTTCTAACGGATATGTCTTTATACTAGTTGTAGTCAATTACGTATCTAAATTGGTAGAAGCTGCAGTATATAGAAATAGTGATCAAAAAACTGCTATCAAATTTCTAAAGGAACATATATTGCTCAGATTTGGAGTTCATAAAGCAATAATAAGAGATGGGGGTTCTCATTTCTGTAACAAAGCCTTTGAAAGTTTGATTAAAAATATTATATCACGCATAAAATTTCTAAAGCTTATCACCCACAGTCAAATGAACAAATTGAATTGGCCAACAGGAAAATCATGCAAATTTTAGAGAAAATGGTTAATCTGTCTCGCAAAATTTGATCATTTAGACTAGTTAATGCTTTATGAGCTTACCATACTGCATAGGAGACACCCTTAGGGGATGTTCGCATACAGAATAGTATATAAAAAAGCATGTAATTTGCTCATAGAAATTGAGCACAAAGCATGTTGGGAAATCAAATTAGTTAATTTAAATCTCAATTCAGCTAGCCCATTATAAAAATTACAAATAAATGAATTGGAAGAGTTAAGACGTAATCCATATGACAATTCACACATTTGAAGGAAAAACTGAGAATGGCATGATCACCATATTACATGCTGTGTTTTTCATCCGTTTGACAAAGTGTTTTTACACGATTTACACCTTAATCTATTTCCAGGAAAATTGCGTTTACAGTGGACAGACCATTCATAGTTAAAAATGTGCATCCGCATGACACAATCAATATTGCTCATTGGACTTATGAACTTTGTTCGACTTGGGACCATATTCACTGAAATCTTCAATTCTCTGTACCATGAGGCTGCATAAAGATTGAGGCCTTGTTATGACTAGAGCATTAGCCTTAGAGTTTTTCTCAACACTGCACCGGGTTTACTATCACCTTGAGTACTAGTGGCCATGTGGCTGACAATGATGCCAGAGTAAAATGCAGCTTTCCTCTTTTTGTTGGTGAGAGGAATAGCAGAGTTGTTGGAACTGGGGGCTGACAAACTTGAACTGATCTAAGGTAATCTAATCTTATAATTAGCATAGACTAATCCTGGATACTTTACTACACTCGTGGAGAATATTGCCATGGTGGTGGTCTTTTGGGCGTAGGGACTCGAGATGGAGCCCTATGGATGGCGTCACTCTGTGGAATGCCAAAGTGTGTTGTCTTCACAAGGGAAGACGGAATGATCCTTCTCGCCATGCAGATAGTGTTGGCCTTGGGCTTGTTTGAGAGAGAGTTTGTATGAAGAAACTCTTCATTCTTCCCCTAGTTGAACTCGACCACCAGGATGTCGATAGTGATATCTAATTATGCTTAAAAATTGTAATTTTAGTTTTTTTGTATAAGCGTAATTCAATTTTGTTGATAAATACAAGAAATTAATTATTTTTTTATTAATTAAATTCCTTACTATGATATTTTTCTAGTGTTCTCTAGTATTTTTACAGGGTTTTATAAGTAAGAAAATCGAAGTATCGAAGTGTATCTCAAATATCAATTTAGATCTATACAATTATAGGACTTGCTATCAATAGCTATTAGCTAGCTGTCGACAGTAGTCGAGTGTAAAGTAAACCCAAGGGTTGTTGTCGAATGACCTATCGAAGGGAGAAGTCGCAGTCTATTTTTCTGGATATTTTTAGATGAATGTAGAGTTTCTTTATAATTAGAATTCCTACTAAGATTTTGTAAGGCTATAAATAGCCATGTAACTCAGACATGTAACTCAGACGAATACATGAATATTTAGAAGAACGTTTTATAGTTTTACATTCAAGATCTAGTTTTTGTACTCGCTATAGAAATCAATAAAAGAATTCTTTTTCTCTTTATTCATGGCTATGATGAGTATTAGTGGCTAAATTCTCAAGTTGATCATATAGAATAACAAATCCTAGGTGATTTACTACTATGTATTTTTCTATGCTTATTGGTTTTAACTGTTTTATGTGAAATTGATATCTTTGATTCTCCGTTATCTTTCAAGGAATTTAGAAATGATTTTAATCTTTAATGTTTTATTGTTTGGTGCTATTTTCATTGCTTAGTTTTTAATATATCATAGATTCTTTAGGCATTGTGTATGTTTAGATTTTGAACATTTATTTTTGTTTCATATTGCTTGTTTAGTTAAACTCAAAATTCATATATGATTAACTAGAAGAAGCTATTTAAAGTATCAAGTTTGCAACTTTATATATTTTGTATTTTATTAATTTACTTTCTGATTGTAGAAAGACCATGCGATATAAACAACTGAGATAGAAAAGTATAAATATATCCAATAAATTATCATATGAGACAGTTACATCCATCTGACCAACAATTATAATTAAGTAAATTTACATCTTTAGTTTTAGTTTTTAGTTAATAAAAATCCAATCTTTATTTTTTTTAATTTCGTAATCTATTCTTAGTGTCACACAACTATAAAATGATCCAGGAGAAAACGATCATGGATTACTACTTTTGTACTACTTATCGATCTCTTGCACTTGGGAGTGTATAATTTAGTTCCCAATCAAGTTTTTTGGCACTGTTGTTGGGGATCATATTATTGTATTATACTTTACTATAAATTATATTCTAAGTCATTAATTTTTGTAATTCTGAATTTGCATGATTAGAGGAGAACTTTAAATGGTAGACTAATTTAAAAACACTCAGTCCACACACACTTCCAATCCACCAAACACTTCCAACAATGAGCACTAATAATAAGAATGACAACATGAATAATAATAATAATAATAATAATAATAACAGATTTGGAGATGATAATAGAAATGACAACCACAAGCATTATGGAGGCAATGGGAGAACTTTACGAGATTATCTACAACTTGATATGACAACCCAATCTTCATGCATTATATTTCCTTTGAATATGAGACACTTTAAAATTAAATCTAGTGTAGTTTAACTTTTACCTAAATTCTATGGAATGGATTCAGAGAGCACATATTTGCACCTTCGAGAATTCGAAGAAGTTTGCACTACTATTAATCTTCAAATTATTACTGCAGAGCAATTTAAACTTAAACTATTTCCATTCTCCCTAAAGGATAAAGCAAAGAATGACTACATTTTTTATGTCCCAATTCAATAGAAGATGAGATGAGATGTAAAGAGATTTTTTAAAGAAATTCATTCCATTGCATTGAACAAATTATATGCGAAAGCAAATTCTCAACTTTCGATAGAAAGAAAATGAACCATTGATCGAGTGTTAGGATAGATTTAAAGATTTACTACTCGAATGCCCACATCACGGTTTTGAGATATGGAGGACTATAAGAACCTTTTATTAAGGATTAAACATTATAATCAGGAAATTAGTAGAAACTATGTGTAATGGTGAATTCTTAAATGAAGATGTTGAGGAAGCGTAGGACTACTACTTGATTCACTTGCTAAGAAACTAAGGATATTTCAGATAGACACTAATTAAAGGAGAAAGCTCAGAAAAGAGGCAGACTTATTAAATTGGAAAAACCAAAGATATAACTGCATGATTAATTTCCATCACTAAGACATTTGAAGATTTTCTTGCAAAGAAAACTGAAATAGTTAAGGCAATAGAAGAAGTTCCGGAACTTTGTGACATTTGCAAATTACAAGTACACGTGACTCGTGAATGTCCATCACTTTCCATTTTTAAAGAAATATTTAATAATCAAGCTAATGCCTTTAACACTACTCTTTAACTAATAAACAACCAATATTCACTAACATAATCCTAGTTGGAGAAATCATTCCAAATTTCAATGGAGGCAGAATCCTCAACAATAATTTAATAATCAAAATAGGCCACCCACTGATCCACCTTAACAATATGTCTAGCCTACTAATCAATCTTCGGTGTACCAACTACCACAAAAGAAAAATTTTGAGGATAATTTTATGTAGATGCAGTATAGAATGGATCAGATGATCCAAGTGCAACAACAATTTATTCAGTAGCAGCAAACAATTAACAACTAAAATGCAACAGATTTTAGTGATATCTACTCACAGATAAAGCCACCTCAATTCCGCATTGCAAACAAAAGAAAATGGAAGCTACCATCTCAACCGAAGGCCAGTACTTAAGTAAAATTGAAAGTATAAATACTGTTACTTCTGCTATTAATAATGACATACTGGAGATAACTGCTACAATAAATTTGAAAAGTGGTAAAGTGTTTGTTGAATCCATTTTAAAGAAAATGTTGAGGAGAAACAAGGAAATGATTCAACATAATAATCTAAAAATGATAATTCTGAAGAACCCACTTCCACATATTATAAACCACCTGTACCATTTTCTCAAAGATTAAAGTCTAAAAATATTAATGTATCTTATGCTAATATTTTAGAGATTTTAAAATAGGTACAGATGAATATACCTCGGCTAGAAGTGATTAAACAAGTCCCCCTCATATGCAAAATTCTTGAAGGACTTGTGCATTATCAAAAGATGTTACAACCTACAGAAGAAAGCATTTCTCACAAAGTAGGTAAGTGCATTATTCCATTCTGAAATGCCTCTTAAATATAAGGATCCTGAATGTCTTACTATTTCTTGTGTGATAGGTCAACATTATATAGAGAAATATTTGCTAGATTTGGAGCTAATATAAATTTTTTACCATTTTCAATTTACAAGCACCTAGGTCTAGGAAAACTTAAACCTACACTGGTCACACTAAAATTAGCTAATAGATTGGAAAGACTTCCTAAGGGCGTTGTGAAAGATATTCTAGGCAGATCAAGAATTTCTATTTTCCTGTGGATTTTATAGTTATCGATACTGCTCCAGTAAAGAATTCACGACTTCATATTCTAATTATCCTCGGATGTCCATTCTTAGCTAAGCCTAATGTAGTTATAAATTGTAGTTATGGTATGGTGAAATTTTCATTCAGAAATACGGCTCTTGAACTTAATGCTTTTAATGTTTGCAAACAACCAAATTTAGATAATGATGAATTGCAAGACATTAATTACATTGAACAAACTCTTGATAAAGGAGATATCATATCAATGTGCTTGTCTGATTCTTTGGAAATTGCATTAACAATGAATGATGGCTTCCTTTAATATATCAAATCCGAACATATAACTAAAATAATAAAATATTTAACTAATGCTCAATGTTAGAATATCACAGAGTAGATCCCAACAAAAGAAGTGTACGAAGAGTTATCTCAAATTATAATGAAATTAATGTCATCTGATAGCCAAGCATTGATACTTGAGCTAAAAGCGCTACCTGAAGATCTTAAGTATACATTTTTAGGATCTAAGACAACTTTTCCAGTGGTCATCTCAGTGCATCTTGAAGAGAATAAGGAAGAGCGACTACTTTTGACATTGCGAAAGTATAAAAGAACTCTTGGATGGAATATGGTGGATATCAAAAGTATGGACCCCTAATTTGAACATATCAAATTACTTTGGAAGATAGAACCAAGCCTATTAGGCAAATCACAATGAAGGTTTGACCCACCATGAAAGAAGTGGTTAAAATCAAAGTGTTGAAATTACTGGATGCTGGCATCATCTGTCCAATTGCTGATAGTAAGTGAGTAAGTTCAACCCAAGTTGTTCTGAAAAAGAGTGGAGTAACAGTAATTAAAAATGAGGACTGAGAGATGATACCCTCTCCTACTAATACTAGTTAGTGTATGTGCATCGATTATTGGAAGCTGAATCAAGTAACACTCAAAGATCGCTTTCTATTACCATCTCTTGACCAAGTACTTGAAAGAGTTGTTGGGCATGAATTTTTTTATTTTTTTGATAGTTATTATAGCTATTATTAGATTGAAATTGTTTTAGAGGATTAAGAAAAAAATAACTTTTATTGTCCCTTTAGTGCTTTTGCTTTTAAAAGAATGCCATTTGGATTATGTAACGTGCCCACAAAATTTCAAAGATGTATGATAACTATTTTTGGCGATATGGATGATGATTATCTAGAGGTATTTATGGATGATTTCTCTATATTTGGAAATAATTTTGAATATTATTTGACTAATTTATGATTTATACTTGAAAGGTACCAACAGAAAAATCTACTGCTAAATTAGAAAAATGCCACTTCATGGTTATAAAAGGTATTGTGTTGAGACACATACATCTAAAGGGATGGAAGTAGATAAGGCAAAGGTTGAGTTTATTTTCAAAATACCGATATCTAAAACCGTGAAAGACATGCGTTCGTTCTTACGGCATGCAGGTTTTTATAGAAGATTCATAAAGGATTTTAGTACTATTGTAGACCCCTTTCTCATCTTCTTGCACAAGATATGCGGTTTGAATGGATGCAGGCATGCTAAATAGCTTCCGAAAGCCTCAAAAAGATACTCATCACCAAGCCAATAATGCAACCTCTACATTGCTCATTTCCATTCGAGATCATGTGCGATATAAGTGATTATGAAATTGGAGTTGTACTAGGGCAACGAAGAGATAAAAAGCCCTACATGGTCTACTACCCTAGTAAGACTCTCAACGATGCTCAGACAAATTATACCATGACAGAGAAGAAGCTTCTAAATGTAGGTTTTGCTTTTGATAAATTTTGTTCAAATATTTTGAGCTCACATGTAGTTGTTTTTATAGATCATTTGGCGCTCAAATATATTTTGTCTAAGAAAGATGCAAAGCCATGACTAATCCGATGGATATTGCTTATCCAAGAGTTTGATCTTGAAATTAAAGACAAAATAGGAATAGAGAACGTTATCACAGACGACCTCTCTAGACTAACTCTTGAAAATGATAAGCTACTAATTAGGGACACGTTCCCAAATGAGCAGCTATTTTTTTCAATTATAGCAACTCCATGGTATGCTGACATTAATAATTTTTCTTATTGCAGGTAAAATGTCGAATCACTGGAATGCACAAGACTAATGACAATTCTTATACGAGGAAATATTAGTCAGATCAAATCATTAGGCATTATGTACTAGATGCTGATATTCGAAGCATAATTGCATTCTGTCATACAAAAGCATGTGAGAGCCACTTTTCATCCAAAAAGATGGTAGCTAAGATACTCCAATATGGTTTTTATTAGCCTACTATGTATAAATTTTGTAAAAGATACGAGTCATGTCCGAAACTAGGAGCATTAATTAGGAAAAATAATGTCTCTAACACCCATACTTATAATTAAGATATTCGATTATTGGGATATTGATTTCATGGGACTGTTTCCTACTTCTAGCGCATATGCTTATATCCTCGTATCAGTCGATTATGTCTCTAAATGGATAAAAGCTACAGCATGCAGAAACAATGATCAACAGACTATTATTAAATTTTTAAAGGAACATACGTTGTCAAGATTTGGAGTTCTTGAAAACATAATAAGCAATGGGGGTTCTCATTTCTATAATAAAACCTTTGAAAATTTAATGAAGAAATATCATATCACCCACAAGATTTTTACACCTTATCACCCATAATCAGATAGACAAGTTGAGCTAGCCAATAGGGAAATCAAGCAAATACTAGAGAAAATGCTTTATTCGTTTTGCAGAGATTGGTCATTTACATTGACTGATGCTTTATAGGATTACTGTGCAACATATAAATTACTCTTAAGCATGCCTCCATATAGAATAATCTATGGAAAAAGCTTGTTGTTTGCTTGTAGAGATAGAGCATAAGGCGTATTGGGTAATCAAATTAGTAAATCTCGATCTCAATTTAGCTGGCCCATTACAAAAGCTATAAAAAATGAGTTGAAAGAGAGAAGACATGATGCATATGACAATTCATGCATTTCAATGGAAAAAATTAAAATATGGCATGATCACCATATCACACGCCGTGTTTTTCACCCTTTTGACAAAGTGCTATTATATGACTTATGCCTTTATCTATTTCAGGGAAAATTACTTTTCATGATGGACAGGACCGTTCATAGTTAAAATAGTGTACTCGCATGGCGCAATCGATATCAAAAATCCAAAAAATGGTCATACGTTCAAAGTAAATGGGAACTGATAGAAGAACTACTTGGAATTTTCAAAGTGTTCGAAGAAATCTCACGATCTAGTAGATGCTCTAACATCTCATTGATATCAGCTAAAAGAAGACATGATGTATATTATTGCATATTATTTACTAACAATTTTATTTTGTAGTTGTTACATTATAAGTACCAAACCAAGGTTATTTCTAAACAATCCCTCTTAGATTTTTACTTTTGATTAATTAACTAGATATATCGATTCATTGAGGACAATGTACATTTTAAGTTGGGGGATGGCTTATAAAAATAACTTAGTTTTGATACTAATGATGATTTTGTTTTAAAATTTTTTCAATTTTTCTTACTTTCTTTCTTTCTCATTGAAATTTTCAAAGTTTCAAAAAAAATGTTTCGTAATTATTAACTTTAGAATTAGGAACTTACTTTTAATTTAGAATTAATTTTAGAACTAGGCGTTAACAACTAGATATTAGGAATAATACCAGTTTAGAACTAACATTAACCAAAAATAAAAGATTTTTGGCTTGATAGCAGTCTCAGTAGAGGACCACTATCAAAGTGGCTATCGATAGTGGGCCCTGTAAAAGCAAAAAAAATATGCTGCCTGAGAGCAGCTGTCGAAACCACTGTTAAAGCAATTGTTAATAGTCGTTGACAGGATGACCCTGCCTATAAATAGATCTTCGAGTTTCTTTTTTTTTCTACAACAAAACCCTAACCTTCTTTCTACAGCACCCCATGCCCAAAATCTCTCCTTTCGACAGCCAAAACTATTCCTGCATAATTTTGTTCAAATTTTCATCAATCACCAAGCAACTAAGTTCTCTCTTCTTTGATTTCTTTTTAATTTGTTCTTGGTAAAAAATAAATTTTTGTCTCAAAAATCTGGATCAAAAATTTGTATTGACGAATTTTAGTAAATCAAAGTTAGATCCTTCCTTTCTAGTTTAATTGGGATTGTTTAGCAATGTTAAGAGAAATCTTATGAATTTCATGAAGTTTTGAAATTTTATGCTAAAATCAAGGGTAAAAGTAAAAATCTCAACTTTTTAGCATCGTATTTCATGGGTTGCTTATATAATTGTTATATATCAAATTCATACAATATTAGTTAAATTAAGGAAGAGTTTGATAATATTTGGAAGAAGAATTTGGGAAAAAACGGAATTATGTAATTGAATTAAATTGAAAAAAAACAGGAAATGGAAAAAGAAGTTTTAAAATAGAATAATTATGTGAAAATTCATGCATAATTTTTGAAGAAATAGTAATATTTTGTTAAATTGTGTATTTTGTGAGTATTTTTTACAGAATTGGACCAAGGAAGTAAATAGCTCTAAAAGACTAAGAGTGGAGTCCTCTAGCTCATCTTCCCTACAAAGAACAAGAGCTGCAGAGGCAAATAAGAAAATCTTGGAGAATTATGAAGACTTTAAGTTTTTGCATTAATGTGCAATCGATTACTCAAAGATAAACGAGAATTTGGCCTTCAGAGCATAGATGCAGATTGCAGAGTTAGAAGTATACATAAGACATATACACACATCGGCATATAATGAGATTGTGTGTGAGTTCTATGCTCATCTATAATTGATACCTGGAGATTAACATGGATACTCCATAGTAAGGGGAAGGAAAATACCATTTACAAGGATAATCCCTATACCTGATGGGACTGAGGGGCACCCATCTTTTGTGGAGATTGTGAATGATATACTAAGCGGCTTCCACTGGTTTAAAGAGCTTTATGAGAACCACAACAATGTTGCATTCAATTATAGTTTCTTAAAGGTCGGCTATGTTAGAAAGGAATACGTCTTGGTAAGCCTTTTTATTAAGTATAACATCCTACCATACTCTGCAACAACGGAACTATATTCAAGAGATGTGATGTTATTGAACATGATTTTGGAGAGGCACACATTTGATATTGCATCCGTCATGTACTTCGCGATAGTTCAATACATGGTCAAGCCCATGAGTGTATCCTGCGTCTGAGATAGATAAAGCCTCACTTAGTTCTACCATCTCTGATAATAAAAATTTACATGAATTATGGAGTCCATCCATCACGAGATGACACATTTTAACCTCCCATGCAACCATTTATGGATATTACCGTGCGAAGAAGCATGAGTGCTTGACATGCCTAGCAAGAATAGCAGGTGCAAAAATAGCAACAACATACTGCTGTCCCACCTACTACTCACAAAGAACAAAATCAAGAACATGTCTAACAAAGGCAAGAATAAGGAGATGCAATAGCGATGGAGGCCCAAACAGAAGAAGTAACACTGTAACACTCCATACACTAAATGAGTCGTTCATAAGGATGACAGATGCATTCACTTTAAGATTGCAAGTCCTTAAGGAACAAGTGTAGACAATAATTTCATTATTGTCTTCTCACCAAAGTATTCAAACAAGTGGCCTGGGAGAATGCCACATTTCTCCTAATGAAGACAAAGTGACAGCTAGGGAAACATAGGTTCCACCGATGTTAAAGACGCAAGTGACAAAAAGGGTCTTCATCAAAAATGTCATTGATATTGACTACAAAAGGGAGTGAAATTTTGGGGAACTGGCAAACCTAGGTGTAATCTAACCTTAATATCTTACATTATTTCTTAGTGTATTACTTTCATAGTTATATTTTTGATGCATTAAAGACATTGCATAATTTAAGTTGGGGGGTGGGATAGATATACTACACTTTACTATATCATAGTTAACTAATATAGTTAAAAAAAAAAAAAAAATTTCATTTATTTAAAGTAAAAAAATATGATTAAAGTAATTTACATATTTATGAGATTGATATCTTAATTTTAATGCTTATATTATAGTTGTTTTAATATAGTCTTAATTGAGATTTTAAATCCAACAATAAGATAATGGATACTTAAAATAAGAATCAAGTATGCACTCTGAACACCTACGTGAAGAGTTGATGAATTGATAACAAAGAGAATACTTAAATGAAGACCTATTATATATGTATAAAAGGGAAAAAAAAGAAGAGAGCTTGGTGTTTAAGGCAAAATACTACGGATATATAAAAAATCATACATTGTAAATAAATAAGAGAAATTAACTATTAAGTAATTGGGTCCGTGCACCTCAGTTAGTGTGCATATTCACACGAATGATATTTATGGGCTTTTATTATTGTCATGAGCTGAGTAGCTGGGCATTTATGCCTCGGTAAGTATGAATGTTCACATGAAATGCGAGTGTCTATGAAAAAAAAGAAAAAAGTAAAATATATAGGAAAAAGGTTCCTATAAGTTTGATTAGAGTTTGAAACTTGACAAACTCATATACATGCTCACAAAAGTGCATAGGAGGGGATAATTGAAAGTAAAAAAATATTTATGATACGATTTAAATAATCATGATGGATATATAAGGGTATTAGATTACAAGTGATTAATTAAGGTTAAAATTTTCATAAATATATGTGTATGTATCTCTAATTGAGTTTGATATGGAAAAGATGTGAAAAGCAAAATATAGATATAGTAATAGATAGGTAGTTAACGAGATGCTAAAATTTTTATTTTCTTTATTTTACACTTATCCTTATTTTTCCTTTTATTCTTTTTAATCTCAAATATTTTTTGATGTTTGTGAGTAACATCACTGGAAACCCTCACGAGACAACACTCATCCACTAAGTAATCTAGGGGTTTAATAGCTTGTTGCAAAGTGACTTAGGATTTATTAAGTCTTCAGCTTATTTTCTTTAATTTATAGATTTGCCAGGGAGACTAGCAAAACTCAAGTTGGGGGGGTTGTGATTATTCTTGAAAAATGTAATTATTTTAGTTATTTTGTACTAGCGTATGTTGATTAATACAAGAAATTAAAAGAAAATTATTTTTATCAATCAAATTCCCCACTATGATATTTTTCTAGCATTTTCTAGTATTTTTGCAAGGCTTTATAAGCGAGAAAATCAAAGTATCAAAGCATATCTCAAATACCAACTCAGATTTGTGCAAATACAGGACTGGCTGTTGACAGCCATTAGATAATTGTAGAGTGGTCCACTGTAAAGTGAACCCGAGGGTTGCTATCGAAGGACCAGTTGAATGGAGCGGCCTTAGACTATTTTTTCTGAGGATTTTTTAGAAGAATTTAAAGTTTCCATGCAAAATAGAATTGTAAGGCTATATAAATATTCATATAACTCAGATTTTGAGAGATATAGATGAATATTTAGAATAGATTTTTATAGTTTTAAATTCAAAATTTTAGTTTTTGTACTCGTTCATAGAAATCAGTAAAAGAATTCTTTTTCTCTTTATTCATGGTTATGATGAGTATGAGTGGCTAAATTATTAAGTTAAATCAGATGGAATAACAAACTCTAGGTGATTTACTAGTATGTTCTTTTCTATGCTTATTGGTTTTAATTTTTTATGCGATATTAATATCTTTGATTCTCTGTTATCTTTGAAGGGATTTAGATATAATTTTGAGTCTTTGATATTTTACTGTTTGATGATATATAAAGTTGCTAAGTTTTTGATATACCATACACTATTTAGGCACGGTGTATACTTAGATTTTGAATGTTTATTTTTATTATTCATATTGCTTGCATAGATTAATTCAAAATTCATATAGGATTAACTGGGAGAAGTTATTTAGAGTATTAAGTTTGCAACTTTATCTATTTTGTGCTTTATTGATTTATTTTTCAATTTTAGGAAAACCACATGATCTATTCAACTGAGATAAAAAAGTAAAAATATATCCAATAAACTATTCTATGGGGAAGTACATCCATCTGACAAATAATTTTAATTAAAGTAAATTTGCACCTTTACTTTTAGTTTTTAGTTAATAAAAAACCGATCTTTATTTTTCCTTTTAATTTCGTAATCTATTCTTAGTGTTACACAATTACAAAATAATTCTTGAGAGAATGATTTTGGGTTACTACTCTTGTACAACTTGTCAATCTCTTGTACTTGAGAGTATATGATTTAGATTGCAGTCAGTATCAAAGGCTACACTACTGGACTGTGGTAAAAGTTCCTTGATGATGGAGGTTTAGGTCCCTAACAGAGTCGCCAGCTTGTTTTCATCATTTGCAAAATTAGCAGAGAATAAAGCCATTGTAAACAAAACAAATTTTATTGAATTTTTGAGTTGTAATACTCAAGATTTTCATTCACTAATCTAAGAATGATTACAATTAGATTCTAGAAAATGTGATGATGGAAGTATGATCAGAACAATCTTTTTTACTTCTGTTGATAGTCCAACAAGGGAATCTAGGTTCCATAATAACTCTCTCTCAGTGTTCTTTAGGAATTGATTTCTTAATCCCTTTATCCCATATTCAAAGTGGTCTTATTGCTTGAACAGTTGTAACTATCCCTTGATTTGTTGAGGATTATGGTAGAACTGCACTACAATCTGATCCAGGGATCATGGTAGAACTACACTAAGATTTGATCAGTTTGAATAACTGTCAACAACGAGAATGAGATGTCTTTATCAGTAAACTAATCTCCATGGTCGATGATGTGATAAATCCACTGCAAGGCATAGTGTAGTTATAGCACTTCATTGGTTGTTCCCACAGGGATCAATAGTGTTTTGCAATCTCTTTTTCTATTATACTAGCAAGTTAATTAGTGTAATATAGTATGAAAAGGTGGGTATTTTACTTGTTCTAGAGTTAGCCTAGGACATCAAATCTATAAGTTCACAACCGAGTACTCTTTTATTATCTTCCACCTATCTTTTTAACATAAACAATTATAATTATATCAAAAAGTAGATCTTTTTGATATCAATTTTATTCAATCACCCTAAGTATGAATTATTAAGTATCATGCAAGCATAATTCATCAAAGTTAATGAATTCATAAAAGCAAACTATATCAATATCGATTTCTTCAAATAAAATTCAAACAAACAATGACAAATCCTAACTAAATATAGGCTATTAAAAGCAAATTTAAGCATAACCTATTAAAACATGAGATCTATGATTTATCATCATTTAATCTTTATCATATAAAAATTAATGTCTTTTAAATTCTTTTAGGAAGAAGATAAAATGAAAATTATACTATGGTTGATCCCCTAACTTCATCTACATTCTAGAACTAAAAGATATTAGTTACTCATATTTTTATTAATCAAGATAATCTTCTTACAAATGAAAAGTATTAAAAATGTAATTTTTACTACAAAGCCTACAAAACCCTAACGAGAAATTAATAAAAATTAACTAATAAAGCAATTAAATTAATTTGCCTACAAAGAATAGTGATGAACAACAAGAAAACACCTTTAGAGTTCTAATATGGTGGTCGTCACTCCATAGGGTTAGTTACTAATTTTATTTATCATATAAAAAGCATAGCATTCCCTAATTTATAAGGATACAACCATTATGTAAATCTCTCAATTTTAAAATGCTTATCTAGTCAGAAAACTAAGACTACAAAATTACAAACGAGGTCGTATAAAAATTTCAGATACAGACTCTTTTTTTACCTTCAAATAGTAGCATTGACCACCAAATAGGGCGGTCAAACATTCTAATTAAAATCCTACTCCGCATTTGAGTTAGAACAAAAAGATTAAGCTGCTGTGGGCCCCTTTATGCTGTTAAATAGCGGTCATTATCACTGTTTACCAACAAAAGGAAGGTCACAGGTCTTCTGCTTTCGGTAGTTTGGTCTTTTGGCTCTTCTTTTCTCATGCGCATGGGCTTTCACTTTCGTGTCTTCTATCTCCGTGTAATATATGACATTCATCATAGCCCGACACCTATCTTTTGTTAGTTCTCGAGTAAAATCAAAACCTACAAAGAAAGAGAAAACCCTAACTCACTTTTGCAGGAATTGTGATTACACTTAGCACATGCAACAAATTTTTAAACCCCTTAGTTACCAAATAGACAAGTTGTGTCTCATGAGAGTTTCTAACGATGTTACCCACAAACATCATGAAAAAATAGATGTTACCCACAAACATCGTGAAAAAATAGATTAAGGAATAAATAAAAGAAAAATAAGGATAACAAAAAAATCAAGAGAAATAAAAGTTTTTGTACAAAAGAAAGAAAAAAAATCTTTTTGATATTTTTTGTAATTAATCTTACCGATCTGCAAATTCATGAATGCAGTTATATACTAAGTTTTCATATCAAGCTTTACAACATATATACTTTTCATTTGAATAAAAAATTTTAATCCTATACTTCAATATTCACTAATATGCAATTCTTTGGCTCATATACATTTGCATGTATGTGTTATAGTTTATTTTAGTATTGGACTCAAAATCTAAATCTTGATTCGTCTCTCTCTAAATGTTTTTTTTCTTTTTCTTATACTTTTTTCGTATATGAATATATCATTTCAAATGAATATTCATACTTTCTTAGGCGCAAATACCCAATTACTCAGATCATACACTATTTCTTAAAAATACCATTAGGGCAAATATCCACTCTTTCTTAAGTGCAAATACGCAACTATTAGTAATGTTTAAGAAATTTATTTATTTATAAATTATTTTTGCCTTAATACAAGGCTCAACTCTTTAATATTTTTTTCATTATTTTTTATATTTTTTCTTTTTTAAGAGAGAAAAAACTACTCAATTATTATTGTTTTTATCCTTAACCTAACAAACTATTGTGAAGTGGAGAAATAAATGAAATTGACTTAAAATTATTATTAGTGGTATTTAATTTTTAAATTTTAATTTTTACATAAAATTCCAAATATATTATATAATTTACTTTCCTATCAAATTTCAAATCTAAATTTTTAGATCGATTTATTGAAGAAAAAAATTTTAAATTTTATATTATTTATTTATTTTTTTCAAAAGTAAAGCAAATTTTTTAAATAACCTAAAAACTACCACAAGTGAAAAATTAAAGAAACCAAAAAATCCTAAAAAATAAAAAAAATAAAAGTCCTTAAAAGAAAGCATAAAAACTCTTAATATGGTAAAATAATGATGTAAACTATTCTACAAATAATATTCAAATAATGAGAATCATTGAAAGTTCACGATCTCAATAAGATCACACTATTAATGTACGAAGAGTGATTACAACCTCTCTGTAGCTTTCCACTTTCATAATATGTGTATTTTAAATATGAAATGGGTGCATTAATACATTAATACATCTCATAAACCTCCTACTAGTCATGAAATTACATTAGTTTTTCTTATGTCATCCTTACTTCTTATTTTTCTTCATGTAAGTATTAATGATTGGTTTAAATAGATTTTCAATATAAATATTCCAATCGCCATTAGCATCAAGCATATATATAGAAATATCATGAGATGCAAAAAGTGCACTATGATCAAATGAGTCATGGATTGTGAAATATGGTGGCCCTTTTAACTCACGAAGTAACTCAAGCTCTGCAAAAAAAATTTCAAAGTTCTGTTCATTAGAAAGGCCCACTTGCAAAAGTGTCATCATACAGAAAGTTGGTGTGTACTAATTCATCTAATAACATGAGTTTGTCTTCAAAAATTTGCTCAAATGTTGGTTCAATATCAACACAAGAGATAGAATGAATGTGTATGTGATTACGAGTTAAAAGTGTAAGTTTTTATTTTATTTTGAACACTCATAATCTAATTTTGGTGATTAATATAAGAAATTAATAATAAATTATTTTTATTGATCAAACTCTCCATTTTAATATTTTTCTAGAGTTTTATAGCCTTTTTGTTGGGTTCTATGTGGAAAACATCAAAACATATCTTAAATATCATATTAGATTGGCCATTTTACGGGTTTGGCTGTTGATCGATAGTCATCGACTAAGACAGAACCCGAGAACTGCTATCAATGGAGCTATTATTATGGCCTTGGATAGCCTCGGCCATAAAAATAACTATTTGAGGATTTTAGAAGATAAGAGAGTTTTCTTATAAATAGAATTCTTATTAGTATTTTTGGAGAGGCTATAAATACTCGACGTAGTTGAGAATTTCATATATATGTGAGAAATAAAAAAGAAAGATAATAAATGTTTATATTTTTAGTTTTGTACTTTTTCATATTTATTAATAAGAAAATCTCCTTTATTCATATATTGGTGGCTATGATGAGCATGAGGTAATGATATAAAATTTACTAGTATGTATTTATTTTCTTATCATACTTGATTGATTTACGTAAAATTGATATTTTTGAATTCCTATTATCATGTTAGGCTTTAGATATGATTTTAACTCTTTGATGATGTATAGTTTAATGATATATTTGTTACTTAGTTTTTGATATGCTATAGATATTTTAGGCACAGTGTATACTTAGACTTTGAGCGTTTATTTTTGTTATTCATATGTCATGTTTAGGTAAGCTCAAAATAAATAAAATAAATTAATTGAGAGAGTTAGCCAAATTATTAAGATTACAACTAATTTGATTATATGCTTTAAAGATATATTTTCAGGTTGTAAGAAAACCATATGATCTATGCAACTGAGATAAACAAGTATAAATGTACCAATAAATTATCTTATGAGAAAGTTTAACTTATCTAACCACCAATTTCCTTTAAACTAATTAAAAATTCTTCAATCTTTAGTTTTAGTTAAATTCAAGCTTTTTATTCTGTAATTTATTTCTTTAATATCTAATACAATAAATAAAATAATCACCGAGAGAATAATCTTAGGTTACGACCCTTGTACTATTTATCAGTCTCTTCTACTTGGGAGAGTACGATTTAGATCGCAGTAAAGTTTTTGGCACCATTGCTGGGAATCAATACTATTGTATTACACTTTGGTATAGATTATGGTTCCTACATCATTAATTTATGCAATTCTATATTTACATGACCAGTTGGAAAGAATTTCTAACGGTAGATTTATTTGATCATACTTAGAACCACAAATACTTCCAATCCATCATTAACAACATAATATGAGAACTAATAATAACAACATGAATTACAATACTAATTTTGGATTTGGAGATAACAACACACACGATAACAACAACCATCATGAAAGCAATAGGAGGTTCTTGCACGATTATCAACAACCTAACAGGACAAACCAACCTTCATGTATAGTATTTCGTTTAAATATGGGGCACTTCGAAATTAAATATGGAGTTTAACTTTTACCTAAATTCCATTAGATGGATGAGGAAAGTCCATATTTGCACCTTCGAGAACTCGAAAAGGTTTGCTCTACTATTAATCTTCAAAATATTAGTACTGAGTAAGTAAAGTTTAATCACTTTCCATTCTCCCTAAATGATAAAGCAAAGACATGGCTACACTCATTACATCCCAATTCATAGAAAGATGGGATGAGATGCAAACAGAATTATTAGATAAATTCTTTCTTTCAGATCGAACCAATTATATACAAAAGCAAATTCTTAACTTTTATTAGAATGAAGAGGAACATTTGTTCGACTATTGGGATAAATTTGTTACTCTCATGCCCACTTCATGACTTCGAGATATGGATGACTGCAAGTACCTCTATCAAGGGCTAAACGTTGTAACCAGACAATTTATAGAAACTGTGTAATGGTAAATGTTTGAGTAAGGATGCTGATGAAGTATGGAAATACTGGGACTCACTTGCTAAAAATTTACAAATCTAGAAAACTGAGGATATTTTGAAAAGAAATCAATTAGTAGAGAAGCATCTGAATAGAGGTGGAATTATTAAATTAGGAGAAAATGAAGATATAATTGTATGATTAATCACGATCATGAAAATAATGTGAACATTTACTTACTAAGAGAACATAAATTGTTAAACCAATAGAAGAAGTTCAGAAAGTTTATGACATTTGTGAATTATAAGAACATGTAATTTGCAATTGTCTAGAACTTTCTACTTTTATGGAAGTACTAAATAAACGAGGTAATGCCTTTAACACCATTCTTCAACCACCAAACAATCCAGGTTCACAAACATATAACCCTAGTTGGAGGAGCTATCCAAATCTTTAACGGAAGTAGAATCCTCAACCATAATTTAATAATCAAAATAAGCCATCCACTAATCTAACATAACAATATGTCCAATTCTCTAATCGACCTTCGGTGTGCCGACCACCACCGAAACGAAATCTTGAGGATGATAATATGCATATAAAGCAGAGAATTGACCAAATGATCCAAGAACAATAGAAGTTCATTCAGTCACAACAAACAATTAAAAGTCAAAATGTAACAGCCTTCAATGATATACGATCTCAGATAAGCCACCTTGGTTCCACTCTGCAAATGAAGGAAAAAGGAAAGTTACCATCTCAACCAAAGGCCAATACTTTAGAGAAAATTGAAGGTATAAATATTATTTCTTCTTCACTTGCTAACGACATACCTAAGTTATCTTTTGCAATTAGTTTGCAAAGTAGAAAGCACTTGATGAGCCTGTTTCAAAAAGAAATATCGAAGAAAAATAGGACAATGATTTAGTACAACAATCTAAAGATGACAATTCCAAAGAATCCAGTTTCACATCTTACAAGCCACCTATACTATTTCCTCAACATTTGAAAGTTAAAAATACTAATGTTGCTTATGCTAATATTTTAGAAATTTTCAAATATGTACTGATCAATATCCCTCTATTAGAAGCAATTAAGTAAGTCCCCTCATATGCAAAATTCTTGAAGGACTTGAACAAATTACATAACATTAATTACATTGAAAAATTTCGTAAGGAAGGAGATATTGTATCATTGTGCTTCTCCAATCCATAGGATCTTGCATTGACAGTGGGTGATGGTTTCCTTGAGTGCCTCATTCCCAAAAACACCATTAACATCATAAAATGTTTAAATGATGCTTATTGTTTAAATATTAAAAGGATGGGTTCCGAAAACAGAAGTATATAAAGAGTTACCTCAAAGTACAAAGTAATTAAAACCATCTGATATCCAGGCACCAATACTTGAGCTAAAACCACTACCCGAGAATCTCAAGGATGCATTTATGGGACCTAAGGAAATATTTTCGATGGTCATCTCAGTGCATCTTGATGAGAATCAGGAAGAGCGACTACTATCAATATTGCAAAAGAATAAGGGAGTTCTTGGATGGAACATGACAGACAGCAAAGGTATGGACCCCCTCATTTGCACACATCATATCACTTTGGAAGATGGACCCAACCAAATAAGGCACATGCAACGAAGGCTTAACATTGCCATGAAGAAAGTGGTTAAAAATGAAGTACTAAAACTTCTTGACGCTGGCATCATCTATCCAATTGTTGATAGTTAGTGGACAAGTCCAACCCAAGTTATTCCAAAGAAAAGTGGGATAACATTTGTTAAAAATAATAATGGAGTGATGATACCAACTCGTACAACTATGAATTGGTGTATGAAAATTGATTATAGAAAATTAAACTAAGTAACACGAAAAGATCACTGTCCGTATTATTTCTTGAGCTAGTACTTGAAAGACATACTGACCACGAATTTTATTGCTTTCTCCATGGTTATTTAGGTTATTATCAAATTGAAATTGCTTTAGAGGATTGGGAAAAGACCCCTTTACTTGCCTATTTAGCACATTTGCATTTTGAAAACTGCCATTTAGATTATGCAATGAGCTACAACATTTCAAAGGTGTATGACTAATATCTTTAGTGACATGGTTGAAGACTATCTAGAGGTATTCATGGATGATTTTTCTATATTTGGAGATAATTTCAAATCATATTTGACTAATCTAGGAATTGTACTTGATAGATGAAAACAAAAAAATTTACTCCTAAAATGAAAAAAATATCATTTTATGGTTACAAAAGGTATTGTATTAGGTCACATTGTTTCATCTAAAGGGATGGAAATATATAAGGCTAAAGTTGAGTCTATTTCCAAAATACCAATACCTAAACTATAAAGGATGTACATTCGTTCTTAGAACTTATAGGTTTTTATAGAAGGTTTATGAAGGATTTTACTTCTATTGTTAGACATAGTTCTTATCTTCTTGTGCAAGATGTGTTGCTCGAATTGATGCAAGCATGCCAAATAATTCTCATCACACTTAAGGAGATGCTCATCATAACACTAATAATGCAACATCCGAATTGATAACTACCATTTAAAATTATGTGTGATGCAAGTGACTGTGCAATTGGAGCAGTACTGGGGTAATGAAGAGACAAGAAGCCCTATGTGGTTTAGACGCTAGCAAGACCCTTAACGATGCATAGACAAATTATACAATAACAAAGAAAGAGCTTCTAGCTGTAGTCTTTGCTCTTGATAATCTCCGTTCATATATTTTAGGCTCACACGTGATTGTGCTTACAGATCATTTGGAGCTCAAATATCTCTTATCAAATAAGGATGCAAAGCCACGTTTGATCTCCTAGATACTACTACTCTTTTGATCTCGAAATTAGAGACAAAATGAGAGCAGAGAATGTGGTTGCCGACCACGTCTCTCGTTTGACATTCAATAACGATAAGCTACCAATTAGGGACTCGTTCGTGATGAGCAATTATTTTCTATCAAAACAGTTCCCTAGTATACTGATACTATTCACTTTTTTGTTGCAAGTAAAATGCCAAACCACCGGAGTGCACAGATAAGTGATGATTCCTATATGAAGTGCGCCATTTCTTTTATGGTGACCCTTACGTGTTTAAGTATTATTCTGATAAAATCATTAGGCGTTGTGTGCCTAATGATGAGATTCAGAGTATAATTACTTTATGTCATATAGAAGCATGTGGGGGTCATTTTTCGTTCAAAAAGACGGTAGCCAAAATTCTTCAATGTAGATTTTATTAGTCAACTATGTTTATAGATACACACGAGTACTGTAAATATTGCAAGTCATGTCAGAAACAAGGACCGCTAACCCAGAAGAACGATATACCTCTAATAACAATTCTTACAATTGAAATATTTGATTGTTGGGATATTGATTTTATGGGACCATTTTCTACTTCTAAAGGATATGTCTATAACCTTATGACAGTTGATTACACCTCTAAATGGGTAGAAGCTGCGGCATGTAGAAACAATAATCAACAAATGGTTATCAAATTTCTCAAGGAATATATATTGTCTAGATTTGAAGTTCCTAAAGCCATAATACGCGATGAGGTTTTCATTTTTGCAACAAAGCCTTTGAGAATTTGATGAAAAGAACCATATAACACATCAATGTTTTGCACTTTGTTACCCTGTCAAATGGACAAGTTGAACTAGCCAATAGGAAAATTATGCAAATTAAAGAGGAAATGGTTAATTCGTCTTGTAAAAATTGGTCATTTAGGCTCATCAACACTTTATGGGCTTACTGTACTATATTTATGATATCCTTAGGAATATCCCCATATAGAATAATTTATGAAAAAGCTTGTCACTTACCATTGGGGATCGAGCATAAGGTGTATTGGCGAGTAAAAACGATTAATTTCGACCTCAATTCTGCAGGCCCATCATGAAAATTGCAAATAAATGAACTGGAAGAGTTCAGACGTGATGCACGTGACAATTCATGTATTTCTAAGAAAAAATGAAAATATGACACGATCAATATAATTCATGCTGTGTTTTTCATCCATCTAACAAACTGCTTCTATATAATTCCTGGCTTCATCTATTTCCAAAGAAATTGTGTTCACGATGGACCGAATCATTTGTTATTATAACCATGTATCTGCATGGTGCAATTGATATTGAAAATCCTAAAAATGTTCACACACTTAAAGTGAATGGAAAATAATTGAAACATTACTTTGAATTCTCAAAGCACAAGGATGAATCTCATGATTTAATGGATACTCCAATATCTCAATGATACAAGCTTAATGGAGGCACATTGTATATTATTTTATATTATGTACTAATGATATTTGTTTTGTAGTTGATACACAGTTAATAGCGAAACGAAGCAATTTTTAAGCACCCTTTCTTGATTTTTACTTTTTCTTAATAAATTTAAATAGAAACATTAATACATTGAAGACAATGTTTATTTTAAGTTGGGGGATGCTTATGAAATTGAACTTAGTTTAGATACCTACAATGTTTTCAACAAAATTTTCAAAATTCTCTTACTATTTTTAGTTTTTCTTTTTATAAAAATCTTCTATAAAATCAAAAATATATTCTTACCATAGTTTTGTTTGCTAAGTTTAGAATTAGGGACTAACAATTAGATTTTAGAAATAATATTAATTTAGGAATTAACATCTCTAAAAACTATAACAAAACATTTGGCTTGATAGTTCTTAATAGAGAACAGCTGTCAAAGCCGTTATCGACAACCATCACTTGTAAAGTAGAGTTCTATCTACCCAAGAGCTACTATCGATGTGGCTATCAACAATGATTAATAGGTACCCTCAATTATAAGTAGTTCCATGAGTCTTTTTGTCAAAATTTCAGATCCTTGCCCCATCTTCTATAGCAGTCTAGGAGAAGTTTCGTCTCCTTTCCACAGCCAAATTCAACCCTGCGAAATCTTTTTCAAATTTGCATGAATCATTAAGCAAATAAGTCTTCTCCTCTCTAATTTTTCATGAGTTATTTTTCATTAAAGAATATTTTTTTCTCAAAAATTTAGATATATAATTTATGTGAACAAATTAGAGTAGATCGAAGATGGAAATGGACTACTTAGTAGATTTGGAGTAGTTTGGCAAATTTTTCATAAATTATTGATGAATTTCTTTGATTAATCAATAAAATATGCTAATTCAAGGGTAAGAACAAATAAAAATCACAAGTAATGAATATATTTTACTAAGAAATATAATTTGCTACTATTTTTAGGATGGAATCACGAAAGCAAACCTTTTCAAAAAGGCCAAGAATAGAATTCTCAAGTCCATCTCCTTCACAGAGATACAGAACCACCAAGATAGCAAGTAAAAAGCTGTTGGAGAATTATGAAGATTTTTGACTCTAGCCCTAAAGAGGAGTCAATTATGCACAAATAAATGAAAATATGCCATTTAATGCACTAATGTAGGCTTGGAGGAATATACAATGTAACGAGATAGTATGTGAAATTTATGCAAATCTACAACCAGTAATGGGCGACCAATCTACATATTCCATAGTTAAGGGCAGAAAAGCATCATTTACATGAGAGAAATCTTACAAGCCATCCCCATCCCTAACATGTCTGAAGAAGAACCATCATTCATTAACAAAGTCAATGAAACCAAGTGGCTCTAGAATGCTTATAGAGACTTTGTACCAACATCAACGATTATGCTTCAACTAGAGTAAATTGAAAGTTGGTTACTTGAGGAAGGAGTTCGTTTTTGTGAAATATAAAATCATTACCATCCTCCAAAATAACAAAGTTATATTCAAGGGATGTGGTGTTATGGAATATGATTTCGGAACGACACCTATTCAATGTCACCTCCATCATGCATTCCGCGGTAATTCAATACGAGCAACGTCAAGAACAAAAATTTCAGCTCCTAACTAAGGTATAATGATGTATAGCTGGTTAGGATGTTACCATTTCTCCCGATGAAGATGAGCCAATGCGCTAGGAAAACACAGGGTTCCAATGGTGTCAAAGATGCAATTGCAAAAATGGAAAAGATTAGCAGTATCGTTAATAAGGAGTGACTTTTTTGGAGAACTAACAAAGCTAGGTATTTTCTATCCTTAACTTCTTTATATTATTTCTTAGTGTATTGTTTGCATAGTTATATTTTTGATGCACTGAGAACAGTGCATAATATAAGTTAGGGGTTGGATAGATACACTTTACTTTATATGTATGACAACTAACTAAGAAAATAAAATCATAAAAATTAAAAACATTCCTAAAATTTTTCATTTCATCAAAGTAAAAAGTAGGATTAGTAGTATTCTTCATAGTATATTTATGATATTGATATCTTACTATTGATACTTATATGATAATAGTTTTTTATGTAATCTTAATTGTGAAATTAAATATGATAATAGGAAATATGGATACTTAAAATTCGAGTTGAGTAAGCACTCGAAACACTTACACAATGAGTCATAAAAAATTAATAACAGAGAGAAAATATAGAAGGAAGGCCTATCTTATATAAATATATATAAAAAAAGAAATGAGCCTGGTATTAAGGCAATATTCTTCGAGATAAAAAGAAGAAAAAAATGGAAGTAAGCCTGGTATTAAGTGACTGCGATCTAAATCGCACACTCCCAAGGACAAGAAATCATCAAATAGCACAAGAGCGGTAACCCAAAATCATCCTCTTGAGATTCGTTTTGATTATTATGTTAGACACTAAAGAAAATAAATTACATAATAAAATGAAAGATTGGATTTTTATTAACTAAAACTAATGTTAGAAGTTTTAAATTACGTAGAATAAAGTTGTTAGTCAGATAAATTAACACCCTAATAGAATAATTTACTGGATATACTTATAATTATTTATCTCAGTTCCATATATCACGTGGTCATTCTATAGCAGGAAAATATATCTTTAAAAAATAAAATAAAAAAGTTATAAACTTGATTGATTATTTGGCTAACTTCACCTAATTAAACCAGTGTGTATTTTAAGTTTATCTAAATATGATATATAAATAATAACAATAAACATTCAAAGTCTAAGTATACACCATATCTAAACAGTTTATGGTATATCAAAAACTAACTAATGATTATATCACCAAATAATAAATTATCAAAGACTCAAAATCATATTTAAAATCTAACAAGATAATAAGGAAACAAAAATATCAACTTTATATAGATCAATTCAGCATGATAAGTAAATAATCGCATACTAGTAAATTTTCTAGGGTTCGTTACATCATCTAAACCAATGCAAGAATTTAGCTGGTCATACTCATCATAGTTATGAATAAAGGAAAAAAATTCTTTTATTAATCTGTATGAAAGAGTTCAAAAACTTTAAAATATACTCTCTCTATATAAATACCTTGACCTCTCTCTTCTCTCAAATTTTGAATTATATCATGTATTTATAGCGTCTCAAAAATCCTAGTAAGAATTCTATTTACATGGAAGCCTCAAATACATGCTTATGTGGCTTTCCAAAGCTTCATTGACAGCCGCTCTGGAATTTTTGTCTCAGTCGATGGCTGTCAACAGCTGACAGATGGCTAAAGATAGCCACACTTGTAAATTCACAATTTTAAATTGATATTTGTGATACGTTTTGATTTTTCGGTTTTCTTCCATATAGAACCCTGTTAAAAGACTATCAAACACTAGAAAAATATTAAATTAGAGTTTTTGATTAATAAAAAATTATCATAAATTTCTTGTGTTAATCACAAAAATTGGATTATTAGTGCACAAAATAAACTAAAATAATTACACTTTTTACTCATAATCACATTCCCCAACCTTGACTTTTGCTCTCCCTAGCAAAATTATCAAATTAAGAATATAAAGTAAAATCTTAACTAAAAAGAAACAATAAATCCTAACTCACTTCATAGGAATTATAATTGCACTTATATAACGCCCCTTAATTCTTA
This sequence comes from Dracaena cambodiana, assembly GCA_036321105.1. Taxonomy (NCBI): domain Eukaryota; kingdom Viridiplantae; phylum Streptophyta; class Magnoliopsida; order Asparagales; family Asparagaceae; genus Dracaena; species Dracaena cambodiana. Next base: position 56,562,091 of record JAYEPQ010000002.1, read on the forward strand.
AGTACGTCTATCGATTTATTCTGTATCATCCGTATCAGCTCGGAGACCCAGATACCGATATGAACAGATACTGAGTAAATTGAGCTATATCTTTTAATATAGTACTCAATTTCAAATTTCACAGAGCGGGACTTCTTATCTCATTATTTTAGGTTTTTTTCACATTGTTTGAAATATTTTGAACTCATCGATATTCAGAAAAATATTCAATTAAAATAATTAAACTAAATCATGAATTCTGTTCTTACCCGCCCACCAACTTCAAATTTATCTCCAAAAGCCCATCAACTATCCATGACCAAATTTGAATATGAATGACTAAATGACAAACTTGTAATTATGATGAAACTTAAGGATTTTTAACATAACAGCATACTCACCTTCTAACAGCTAATTGACACCGAAATAAATTTAGAAAGTCTAGAAAGATCTAGCTTCTTCTCTCGTTCTCCTCTTTATTTTTGCTTCAGACCTCAAACCTTAATTTCTTCTCTATTTATCTCAAATAAATAGCCAAATATTTAGTCTGAGAGGGCTAAAAATCCACAAAATTGTTATATTAGCCTTGTTTTTGAGTTTAACCTCTCCAAATCAACTCTAAAATTCTCCACCAATATGGAAAAATCTTCTCCAGCACCTGCCCTTGTTACCTTGAGTGGTTCTTAGGGAATTTCTTCACTTTGGAGAAGCAATCACATCAATATCGATTTACTTTCTATTCGGGTTCAACTAAAGGCAAGAATACGCTCTAAAATCCTTAAAATATGCAATTTATTAACGTAATTTCCTCTCATATGATACGAGTTGTATTATTAGCCCAATTTCATGATTATGAATACTTAATATCTTGAATTTAATTGCATTTGTCACACTGCGTATGTTATATGTGTGCATTTTGTATTACTATGCAGACCTATACAATAGTCTCTATTAGAACTGTCGTAACTTTTGCATTTTAACTCCAATTGATCTTATTCTAGTACCATTAGAAATATAATTCATCAAACTACAATTTTTTTAACTAACCTTGAAGTAAAAGAACCTGGAAGTTGATCTAATACTGCTGCACGAGGTCTACAATTCAGCAACACCACGTCTATGGTAAATGACCATAACTTTTACTTTATAATTTCAATTGAGCTCATTCAAGTTTTATTAGTTAGATAATTAAATTATCTAGAACTTTAAAAGATATTAGACTCTACATCAAATATTTTTAATGTCAAAAATAATCTAGAAGTCAAGCTGTACCAGGTCCATAGCAACAGTAGCATGTCCATAGTAAAATAATTATAACTTTTGTTCTAAAACTTATTTTAAGCTAATTCAAGATTCATTAGAAAGAATATTAAATGTTCTATAACTATATAAATCTTAGCCTCTAATTCAATTTTTCACTAATCAAATAAGACCAAGAAATTTGACTATCTTTTGAACTACAGCAACATACACATATATATTATGTCCGTGCATATTCCGCTTGACTTATGTTACGATACACATGTACACATATTAGATCACTCTTATTATCCCATATATAAGGTGAGCCTAGATCTGTTATAACTCATGTTAGGCATACATGTCATACTCGTGCATATACCATTTGACTAGTGAAATGATATACATGTACACATGTTTAGTTATTCATGTGATTACTTGCATATATTCTTCATACTTGAAAATGATACCTCATGCACGTGAATATACTTTATAAATCTTGTACTTGTAGTATTACTATTGTTCTGTCTGATCTATCTGTTCTATCTATTCTGCATGATCTATTTGTTCTGCCTATCCTATCTGTTCTGCCTGTTTTGTCTGAGATCTGCAGATCTGTGTACTAGCACTATCGGTTCTAAGTTTACTTTGCACCAGCCATCCAGCTTACGTACATACCAATAGCTGAGGCCATGATTCTGGATATGCACGGGATATCCATTATCTATCTGTTCTGTCTGTTACTTCGGTTCTGTTTGTTCTGTCTGTTCTGTTCCTAGTAGCAACCATCCAGATCATGATCGGTATCTGAAGCCATGCTTCCGGTTATGCACCGAACATCCAGTTTACGTCTGTTCTATCTGTTCTACCTGTTATGCATGTTCTGTGCTTAGCGGCAGCTATCTAGTCCATATGAGGATTGATATCTAAGGCAGTAATATTGGGTATGCACGGTATATTTCTAAAGCATGTGTAAACCCCACCAATTCAATTCCAAATTAATAGGATAGAGATTGCATCAATTTACCTAATCATTTCATATTATGCATACTATGTACCCATGATCCATGTTATATCTAGCATACTTTGTTGCTTAATCCATGTATGTCATATTCATGTTATATTAAGCATAGTTTAATCATGTTATATTTTACATAACTTGTAATTCATGATCCAAGTTATGTTTTGCAAACTCTGTAGTTCATAATTCATCCGTATGCATTTTTTATATTGTTCCTACTAGGATACCATACATATATGGTTTCCATAGTATTGCATGAGCTTGGGTCTATAATCTGGTTTTGGTTCTGATCCATACAATTATCACATTTCCAGTTCTGCTAGCTGATACAGTAGTACCCGACGAGGAGGACTAACCACTCGAGGATTCACATTTTCTGGAGTAGGCCAAACTCTAGTACTCATCTTCTTGTAGGATCTTCATCCGCTTTGTATATTTAAAATTTTGACTTTTATATTCATATATATCCAAGTTCTCTTCGTGGTATCCATACACTCTTATATATATCTAGTATTTATATTTCTCTATTCTGATATGTAGTTGACTCTACATGAGCAATCTTTTAATATATACATATTGCTTATCATTTAAATATACTTATTTTTTGATATTGCTATATTCATAACTGTAATGTAGTGGTAGATAAATTCAGACCTATGCAACATCTCATATCTATGTGCTTCCATATCTCTTCCTATTTATATTAAAAGAAAAAATAGCCCCGTACACTCCGGTATTGAGAGTGCCAACCTATTGATTTTGGACATCACAGAGTGGTATTAGAGCAACATTAATTTTTTATCATTTGACCTATAACCTTAGGATTCTACCACATACATGCAAGCAATATCCATTAACATTTTCTTATTTCCTTATCTTGTTCTATACTATATCCTTTGTTTCCGATCCTAATTCCATCCTTGTCTTCTATGAATGACTTGTGCTTATTATTTTATTGTTAGGAAGGAGCTTATCGTAGATTATAATATTTGCCTAGGTACAAATGACATATCTTATTGAATAGTTACATACAGGAACACAAATACAACAATATTTTGATCACTAGGTGGATACTCCAATAATAAGCAAATTTAAACATTAACGTTGAACTATATGGGGATTGAATACTCCACAAGGATAATACTACCACATTGTACTTAATGGATACTTCCTCTGTTTACTCGAGTATTCAAGAGACATATGGACCACCCTAAAATTTAAACTTAATATTAAACCATAAAGGCATCACCATCGAACATATGGTTATATTCTCTTTTTCATTTAAACTTTGAGATGAAATTTTTTGCTAGGTGGGTAAATTATAACGCTCCTAATTCTTAAGCATGTTTATCAATTTATTTTGTATCATCCATATTAACTTAGAAATCAAGATACTGATACAGGAGATATTGAGTAAATTGAGCTATATATTTTAATCTAGTTTTCAATCTCAAATTTCACAAAGCAGGAAATTCTTATTTCATTATTTGGATTTTTTTTATATTTTTCTTGAATTATTCCAGATTGGTCAATTTTTGAGCAAATATCCTATTAAAATAATTAAATTAAATTATGAATTACAATCTTTCCCTCCCAATAACTCCAAATTTATCTCCAGAAGCCCAATAATTATCCTTGACCAAATTTGAAAAAGAATTGAGCTAACAACATACTTGTAATTAAGATGAAGTTTAGAGATTTTTAATATAGCAACATACTTATCCTCCATTAGCTGTTTGACTCCAAAATAATTCAGAAATATTTGAAAACAATCTAGCTTCTTCATCTCAATCTCCTCTTCATTTTCTCTTCTGACCTTGATTTCCTCTTTATTTTTCTCAAATAATCGCCAAATATTCAAGCAAAGAGTGGGCTGAAAATCCACAAAATTGCTATATTAGCCTTATTCTTGAGTTTAATCTCTCCAAATCAACTCTAAACTCTCCACCAATATGGAAAAACCTTCTCCATCACCTGCTCTTTTTCCTTGAGTGATCCTTGGGGAATTTCTTCACCTTTGAAGAGTAATCATATCAATATCAGTTTATTTCTTATTCAGATTTAACTAGAGATAAGAATACACTCTTAAACACTTTAAACTTGTGAATTTTTTGATGAAAATTCCTCTCATATAATATAAGATTTTTTTATTAGCCCAATTCCATGATTATGAATGCTCAAGTTTACATGTATCTTGAGTTTAATTACACGCGTCACACCGTGCACATTATATGTGTGCAATTCGTATCACTATGCAGACCTATGCAGTATTCTATACTAGAACTGACATAATTTTTGCATCTTATCTTAAATTGACCTCATTCCAACTCACTCCAATACAATTAGAAAGATAATTCATCAAACAACAATTTTTCAAACAAGATATCCTAAAAGGGCCATGTCTATGGTAAAATGGCCATAACTAAAATGGCCATGTCCATCCTAAAATGGCCTTCTTCATAGGCAAAAATAACCTGGAAGTTGATCCAATGCTGCTACACTAGATCTGTAGTCAGTAGCACCATGTCCATGGTAACAAGGCCATAACTTTTGCTTAAAAATTTCAAGTGAGCTCATTTAAGTTTTATTGGATAGCTAATTGAACGGTCAAAAATAATCTTGAAGTTAAGATGTACTAGGTCCATAACAGCAGTAGCATGTTCATAGTTAAACAATCATAACTTTTGTTCTATTTTTTCAATTAATCTCATTTAAGATTCATTGGAAAGATGATTATATTTTCTACAACTGTATAAAATCTTAATTTCTAATTTTATTTTGCGCTAGTCAAACAAGACCTAGAAATCTGACTGTCCTCAAACTATAGCAACAAAATCATATATGTTATGTCCGTACATGTTTTGCTTGACTTATGACATGATACACATGTACACATGTCAAATCACTCTTGTTATCCCCTGTATAAGGTGAGTCTAGACCTGTTATAGCTTATGTTTAGGTATACATATCATATTCATGCACATACTATTTGACTAGTGAAATAATATACATGCACGCATGTTAGTTATGCATGTGATTACTTGTACATGCTCTTCTTACATGGAAATGATACTTCACATACGTAATTATGCTCCGTAACTCTTGTATTTTCCAGTATTACTCTTGTTCCATCTGATCTCTCTATTCTGTCGGTTCTACCTGATCTATCTATTCTGCTTGTTTTGTCCATTCTTCCTGCTTTATCTAGGATGAATCAGCCGATCTGTGTACTGGCACTATCAGTTCTAAGTTTACTTCGCGGTAGCCATTCAGCTTATCTAGATATTGGTAACTGAGGCCGTGATCTCGGATATGCATGGGATATCCAGTATCTATCTTTTCTGTCTGTTCTTTCTGTTCTGCCTGTTCTGCACCTAGCGGCCGCCATCCAGCTCATGTAGAGATTAGTATCTATGGTCGTGATCCCGGATATACACAGGATATCCAGTATCTATCTATTCTACCTTTCTGCATGTTCTATACTTAGCAGCAGCCATCTGGTCCATTTGAGGATCGATATGTAAGGCCATGGTACACAATATGTACGGTACATTCCTAGAATACATGTAAACCCCACCATTCAGTTTCAAATTAATACGATGTAGATTGCATCCATTTTTCTAATTGTATCATATTATGCATACCGTGCACCGCATAATCCATGTTATATTTAATGTAATTTGTTGCTTGATCCATATATGCCATGATTCATGTTATATTCAACATACTTTAATCATGTTAAATTTTACATACTATGTAATTCATGATCCAAATTATATTTTGTATACTTCGTAGTTCATGATTAATTTGTATGCATCTTTTATATTGCTCCTACTAGCATGCCACACTGATATTGTTTCCATAATATTGCACTAGGTTGGGTCTGTATTCGAGTTTGGGTTCTAACCTCTGTAATTATCACACCCCAAGACTACTAGCTGAGGCAGCAGTAACTAAGGTGGTGGACCAACCCCTTGAAAATTCACATTTCCTAGAGTAGGTCGAATGCCATTAGCCAGCTTCTTATAGGATCTTCATCCCTTTTGTGTGTTTAACATTTTGGCTTTTATATTCATATGTATCTTAGTTCCTAATTATATCCGTGGTATCCGGACACACTTATATATATTCAGCATTTATATTGTTCTGTTCTAATCTTGTACTAGACTCTACTTGAATAATCTTGTTCTAATCTTGTACTTGTATATATTCAGCATTTATATTGCTCTGTTCTAATCTTGTACTTGACTCTACATGTATACATATTGCTTATCATCTCCATATAATTATTTTTGGATATTGCTATATTAATGCTATGATGTTGTGACAGATAAATTCAGACTTGTGAGATATGTCTCATGCTTATACGCGTCCATACCTCTACCTGTGCTTGCATTAAAGGAAAACAATGACCTCCTGTATTCCAATGTTGAGAGTGCTCGCCGGTTATATCATACCCATTAATGGAACACACACTCGAGCCCACGTGTATGATTTGGGATGTCACAACTAAACATGTGCAACAAGCCGTTAAGCCTCTACGTTACCGTAGTGGATGAGTATTGTATCATGAGAGTTTCTACTAATGTTACCCACGAACATGAAGAAATGTTAGGTTAAATTAAATGAAAAGAGATAAGTGTAAAATAAGGAAAAATAAAAAAAATTTATATCTTATTATTATCTATTTATTTTTTCTATTTATTTTTTCTTTTCATTTCCTTTCCACATCAAATTCAATTAGAAATATGCACATAGATATATATATAAAGACATCAACCTTAACAAATCACTTATAATATATTATCTTTATGTATCTATCACAATCGTTTAAATCATATCAAGACGTATTTTTACTTTTAATTATTCTTTCCAATACACTCATGTGATCGTGTATATAAGCCTTGTTAAGTTTCAAAATCCAATCAAACTTGTAGAAACCCTTATATATATATATATATATATATATATATATATATATATATATATATATATATATATATATATATATATATGCACGTACACACACTAAATAATTTTTTTTAATAAATACTTGCCTTTCATGTGAACACTTATACTTCCCGAGGCACAAATGCCCAGTTACCTAGCTCATATTTATAGTAAAAGTCCATAAGTACTATTCATGTGAATACGCACGCTTATCAAGGTGTACAAACCAAACTATTTAACATTTACTTTCTCTTATTCTTATAATATATTACTTTTTCCCTAAGAATATTGCTTTAATACCTGCCTTATATATATATATATATATATATATATATATATATATATATATATATATATATATATATATATATAAGATAGGTCTTCCATTTAAGTTTTTTCTATGTCATTAACTTTACATAACTCATTGTGTAAATGTTTAGAGTGCATACTTGACTCAAATTTCAAATTTTCATATATCTTATTATCGGATCTAATTTCACAATCACGATTATATAAAAATTATTACCATATAAGCATCAATATTAAGATATCATTCTTATAAATATACTATGAAGAATAATTCTAATCTTATTTTTTTACTTCAAAGAAACGAAAAACCTTTGAAATATTTTTAATTTTATAATTTTATGGTTTTGTTAGTTAGTTGTGGTAGATATGATATAGTAAAGTGTATCTATCCGTCCCCAACTTAAGTTGTATAGTGTCCTCAGTACATCAAAAATATAACTATGCTAGCAACACACTAAGAAATTATACAAGAGTTTAAGGATAGAAAATACATGGCTTTGTTAGTTTTTGAGAAAATCTACTCCTCTAGATAGTTGATATCAATGATGCTATTGGTCTTTTTCATTTTTGCAATTGCATGTTTGACATGAGGGATCCCTGTGTTCCCCTAGCTCGTCAGCTTATCTTCATCGACAAAAATGGTAGCTTCCTCACTAGCCATATGTATGCATACCTTTGTACGAAGCTGACAATGGAATTTGTGACTATGCTCGGCTCAGTTTGCCATGTCTTGATGACTTGCAACCTTTCATTAAATGTGTTAGTCATTCGTATTATCAACTCATTCAAAGTTTGGAGTGTAATCTCTGGTTATTGGGCTACATCAGCTGTTGAACCTCCTAACTCTTGATCTTGATCTCCATGACTAGTCGGCGAAACAACACCTTTTGCTTGCACTTTTTGTACCTACTGCTCCTGCTAGGCCTGCAGAGCACCCATGATCCTCCTAATGGTTGTATCAAAAAATATTGCATTGGATGGGTGAATGTGTCAGTAAATAATAAATCAATCCAGTTACTGATGCAGATCTTTCTTATCAGAGACGGCATACTAGAACTGGTTTTTCTGATCTCAGATGTTAGATATATTCATGGGCTTGCCCCATACATTGGGTAACTATGAAGTGCATGATGGAGGCGACATCGAAGAGGCACCATTCCAAAATCATGTTCAGTAACACCACATTCTTGAATATAATTCTGTTATTGTAGAAGATGGTATGATGCTATATTTGGTAAAAATAATCACCAAAATGTACTCCTTTTTTAACAACTTTCAAGTAGCTTTTGTTGAAAGCGTAATCATTGATATTGGTGCGAAGTTCTCTAAATGCTTAGGAACCACTTGGTATTTCATCGACACTGTCATTAAATGATAGTTCTTCTTTAAGCATGTCTAAGATAGGGATGGCTCGTAGGATTTCCTCTCATGTAAACGGTATTTCCTTACCCCTTACTATGGAGTTGCATATTGGCCTCCGATTGCTAGATGCAAATTGGCATAGAATCATGCACTACAATGTTGCAAGGCAACCTGTGCTTATGCAATGTGTACTCCTCCAATTTTGCACCTTGCATCAGTGCTCTGAATTAAAGATTCTCATGTATATGTGCAAAATTGTCAGCTCGTTCAAGCCAGAACTTGAAATCCTCATACTTCTCCTACCTTGGTAGCTCCTTGTATCTTCGGAGGAGACAAACTTGAAGAATTTGCTCTTGCTCTTTTGAGGCGATTTGCTTCCTTGGTCCCATTCTGAAAAATAACTTCAAAATAAATTTTCTTAACAAAATATAAATATTTCTCAAATTTTATTTGTCATACATATTTTTTGTTTTTATCGTTTTATTTATAATTCCAAGTTCCTCGTTAAATATATCAAACATCATTTTTAATTTTATTTTAAATGCATGAATTTGATATATATTGTTTAGTCTTGCAACCCATAAATTTTATGTTAAAAAGATGTGTTTTTTATTAGATTTTACCCTTGAATTAGCATGCTTTATCAATTATTCAAAGAATTTTGTCAATAATTCATAAAAAATATCCAAACTATTCCAAATCTACTTAGAAGATCAATTTTATTTTCGATCAACTCGAATTAGTTCATATAAGTTGTAGATCTAGGATTTGGAGACAAAAAATTAACTTTTCTTTTATAAAGAATAACCCAAGAAAAATTGGAGAGAGGAAAACTTGCTTGTTTAGTGATTCTCGAATATTTGAAGAAAAGTTCCGAGCTGGCTTTGGCTTTCAAAAGAAGACAAATTTTCTTTCTGGGTACTGTAGAAAGAGGCTAGGATTTTGGGTTATGAGAAAAGAAACTCATGGTACTATTTACAACTGTGAATTGCTGTTAACGGCTGCCAACAGCTACTTTGACAGCCGCTCTCAGGTATGAAAAGCCTTGTCCTATAGTCAACAGATGTTGCCAGCCACTTTAATAACAGATTTGATAGCCATTCTTTATTGAGAACTGTGTCAAGCCAAATTTTCTTTTTTGAAGAGTTATTTCCTAAACTAATGTTATTTCTAAAACCTAAGTTAGTTCCTAATTCTAAAATTAGTAACTAAACTATAGTTAGCAAATATTTTTTTTATAGAAGATTTTCTTAAAAGAAAAACTAAAAATGATTTGAAAATTTTGAAAACAAAATTTTTGAAAACATTGTGGGTATCAAAACTAAGGTTACGTTCGTAAGCACTCCCATTTTAAAATGCACATTGTTCAGAATTGATATTTCTATTAAATCTATTAAGTACAAGTAAAAATCAAGAAAAAATGCTTAGATATTACCTCAGTGTGCTACTCATGGTGTATCAACTACAAAACAAAAATCGTTAGTATAAAATGTACAATAATGTATAATGTGTCTCGTTAAGCTCGTATTATTGAGATGTTGGAGGATCTACTAAATTGTGAGATTCTTTCATGTGCTTTGGGAATTTCAAGTAGTGTTTTAGGCATTTCCCATTCGCTTTAAATGTTTGACTTTTTTTTGTGGTTTTCAATATCAATTGCCCATGCAGATATACAATTTTAACAATAAATGTCCCGCTCCACAGTGAACGCATTTTTTTTGGAAATAAAAGAAAGCGTGAATCATAGAGAAACATTTGTCGGTTGGATGAAAACTATGACGTGTGATGTGGTGATCATACCGTATTTTCATCTTCTCCTTAGAAATGTGTGATTTGTTATACGCATCATGTCTTAACTCTTCTAATTCATTTATTTTCAACTTTCGTAATGTGCCTACATACCTTGAGCTCCATCTCACAAGGTAAATGATAAAATTTTTCATAAACTATTCAGTATGGGGACATGCCTAAGGGTGTGACTGCAATCTAAATCACACACTCTCAAATATAAGAGATTAACAACTAGTACAAAGGTAGTAAACCGAGATCATTCTCTCGAGAATCATTTTATTATTGTGTGACACTAAGAATAAATTACAGAATTAAAAAGAAAAATAAAGAACAGATTTTAATTAACTAAAAACTAAAACTAAATTAAAAAGGATATAAATTTATTTTAATTAAAATTATTGATCAGATGGATATAACTCCCCATAGGATAATTTATTAGATATATTTATAATTTTTATCTCAGTTGTATAGATCACGTAGTCTTCCTACGACTCAAAAATAAATCAATGAAGCACAAAATATATAAAGTTGCAAACTTGATACTTTGAATAACTTGTCCTAATTAATCATGTACCGTGCATAAAGAGTCCATGGTATATCAAAAACTAAGTAATGAATATATCGTCAAACAATAAAACATCAAAAACTCAAAGTTCTATCCAAATCCTTTCAAAGATAAAGGATAATCTAAGATAACAATTTCACATAAAACAAATAAAATGCATACCAGTAAATCACCGAGGGTTTGTTATTCTATCTGATCTAACTAAAGAATTTAGCTACTCGTACTTTTCACAGCCAAGACTAAAATGAAAAATAATGAAAAATTAAAATGATAATGTTAGTATCCTATTGACTATCTATGCTATTACGTTTTTTTTGCTTTTCATTTTCTTTCCATATAAAGCTCAATTAGAGATACATACACAAATATTTATAAAAACGTCAACCTTAATTAGTCACTTATAATCTAATACCCTTATGTATTTATCATGATCGTTTAAATCATATCGTAGATATATTTTTACTTTCAATTATCCTCTCCTATGCACTCTTTGGAGAATGTATGTAAGCCTTGTGAGTTTCAAACTTTAATCAAATTTATAGGAACCCTTCACACACACACACACACATATTCTTTTTTTCATAGGCACTTGTGAGTTTCAAATGTTTAGTTACTCAGTTCATGACTATAATAAATGTTCACAAGTATCGTTCTTGTGAATACACACGTTTATCAAGACATACGAACCCAACTACTTAACACTTATTTTCTCTTATTTATTTACTATATATGTTTTTTCTATATATTTGAAGTATATTGTCTTAAGTACCAGGCCCACTTCTTTTTTTTATATACATATATGATGGGTCTTCCTTTTAACTTTTACCTTTATTATCAACTCATCATGATTCATCGTGTAAGTGTTCAGAGTGCATACTCGATTTTAATCTTAAGTATCCACATATCTTATTATCAGATTTTAAAATCTCAATCTAAATTAAAACTACATATGAACTACTATTAAATAAGCATCAAACTTAAGATATCAATTTCACAAATATGCAATGTAAAGTACTTCTAATCTCACTTTTTATTTATAAATGTTCTTAACTATGTTAGTTAGCTATGGTACAGTAAAGTACAGTGTATGTATCTTAACTCTAAACTTAAATTATGCAATATCCTTAGTGCATCAGAAATTTAACTATGAATGTAATACAGTAAGAAATAATATAAGAGGTTAAGGTTAGAATACAATTGGTTTTGTCAGTTCTCCAAAAACTCACTCCTTTTTATTATCGATATCAATGACACCTCTGACAAAGACCTTTTTGTTACTTGCATCTTTGATACCGGCAGAACCCTGTGGTCCTCTAGCTCATTGCTTCATCTTCATCAGGACAAATGTGGGCATTCTCACCAGCCACTTATCTAAATACATTTGTGAGAAGCTGATAGTGACGTTATTGACGACGCTTGGTTTGGGCTTGCCTCAATGACTCGTAATCTTGCAATGAACGTGTCTATCATCTTAATGATCGACTCATTTAGCATATGGAGTGTTACTTCTTGTCCGACCGCTATAGCTGTTGTATCTCCTTATTTTTACCCTTGTCTGACAAGTTCATGATTTTGTTCTCTGTGACCGGCAGGTGGGGCAGTAGCAAGTTGTTGCTCTTGTTGTACCTACTATTCTTGCTGGACGTATAGAGCACTCATGTTTCTTTGTATGGTGGTATCCATAAATGGTTGCATGGGAGGTTCAAATGTGGCATCTCATGATGAATGTACTTCATAATTCATGCAAAATTTTGTAATCACAGATGGCAGAACTAAGTGAGGCTTTAACAATCTCGGATGCTAGATACACTCATGGGCTTGACCCATGTAGTGAACTATCGCGAAGTACATGATTGATGTGACATCAAATGCGCGCCTCTCCAAAATCATGTTCAATAACTCCACGTCCCTTGAATATGGTTCCGTTGTTCTGGAGGATGGTAGGATGCTATATTTAATAAAAAAAAGGTTTACCAAGACATACTCCTTTCTAACATAATCCACCTTCAAGAACTCTCATTGAATGCAACATCGCTGAGGTTCTCACAGAGCTTTTTTAACTGGCGGAAACTGCTTGGTATATCATTCACAATCTCCACAAAAGATGGGTGCTCTTCAGGCACATTGAGTCTAAGGATTGTCCTTAAAACCTCTTTACTTATAAATGGTATTTCCCAACTCCTTACTTTGGAGTATCCATATTGATCTCTAAGTATCGGTTGCAGATTAGCATAGAACTCACGCACAACCGTATTACATGCCAGCATGTGTGTATACCTTCTGTATGCTTCTAACTTTGCAGCTTGCATCTGTGCTATGAAGGCCAAGTTATTGTTTATCTTCGAGAAATCGACTACACGTTCGGTAATTTTTAAAGTCTTCATAATTCTCCATGATTTTTTTATTTGATTGTGCGACTCTTGTCTTCTATGGAGAACATGGGCTAGAGGATCTCACTTTCGGCCTCTTACAAACTGTTTGCTTCCTTGGTCCCATTAAGCACAAATACAAAAATTAACAAAATATGATTATTTCAAAAATTATGCAGAAATTTATCACATATAATTATTCTATTTTTCTATTTAATTTCTTTTTCTTTCCCCCTTTTTCTTCTTTTTTCTTAAATAAATAAATTTTATTATATAATTCCATATTTTCTCAATTCCTCTTTCAAAAATTATCAAACTCTACTTTAATTTAACTATTATTACATGAACTTAATATATAAAAATTATGCAAGCAACCCATAAAATATGATAAAATGTTGAGATTTTAACTTCTTCTACCCTTGATTTTAGCATATAATATCTATAATTTCATTAAATTCATCAAAAATTCTCATGACTATGCTAAACTATCCCAAATCTGTGAAGAGTAAGGATCTAACTTTGATTTACTCAAATTCGTTCATATAAATTGTAGATCTAGGTTTTTGAGATAAAAATCTATTTTTTATAAAGAATAAATCAAAGAGAAATCTAATTTTTAAAGTCTTCATAATTCTCCATGATTTTTTTATTTGATTGTGCGACTCTTGTCTTCTATGAAGAACATGGGCTAGAGGATTTCACTTTTGGCCTCTTACAAACTGTTTGCTTCCTTGGTCCCATTAAGCACAAATACAAAAATTAACAAAATATGATTATTTCAAAAATTATGCAGAAATTTATCACATATAATTATTCTATTTTTCTATTTAATTTCTTTTTCTTTCCCCCTTTTTCTTCTTTTTTCTTAAATAAATAAATTTTATTATATAATTCCATATTTTCTCAATTCCTCTTTCAAAAATTATCAAACTCTACTTTAATTTAACTATTATTACATGAACTTAATATATGAAAATTATGCAAGCAACCCATAAAATATGATAAAATGTTGAGATTTTTACTTTTTCTACCCTTGATTTTAGCATATAATATCTATAATTTCATTAAATTCATCAAAAATTCTCATGACTATGCTAAACTATCCCAAATCTGTGAAGAGTAAGGATCTAACTTTGATTTACTCAAATTCGTTCATATAAATTGTAGATCTAGGTTTTTGAGATAAAAATCTATTTTTTATAAAGAATAAATCAAAGAGAAATCAAAGAGTAGAGAACTTATTTACTTGAAGATTGATGAAAATTTGAAATAAAATAAGCGAGAATAGTTTTTGTTGTTGAAAGAAGATATTTTGGGTGTGGGGTGCTATAGAAAGACGGCCAGGGTTTGGTTTATGGAGAAAAAGAACTCAAAAATTTATTTATAGGCAACAGCTGTCGACAGCCACTTTGGCAGCTTTGACAGTCGCTCTTGGCAGGCAGGGCCTACTGTTGACAACGGCTTCGGTAGCTGTTAAGCCAAAAAATTTTAAATTTTTTTATTGTTACTTCCTAAACTAATATTATTATTATTCCTAATATATAGTTGTTAACTCCTAGTTGTAAAATCAATTCTAACTAAAATTTAGTTCCTAATTATGAAAATTTTTGAAAATTTGAAAATTTGGAAGAAAAAGAAAAGAAAGTGAATTTTGAAAAAAATTTAAAACAAAATTGCTGAAATCATCAAAAGTATCAAAAGTAAGTTATCTTTATAAGGCATTGCCTCCAACTTAAATGCACAATGTCTTCTGATAGATCTATTTAATCATCAAGAATAAGGAAAAATTTAAGAGGGAGAGAGAGAGAGAGCTTAGAAATTACCTCAGTCCACTATTCATGACGTAACAACTGCAAGACAAAATTGTTAGTACAGAATATACAATAATATATATAGTGTCTTCATTAAGCTTATATAATGAGATGTCGGAGGGTCTACTAGATCATGAGATTCCTCCAAGTGCTTTGAAGTCCCAAATAGCGCTTCAATCGTTTTTCATTTACTTTTGAACGTATGACCATTCTTTAGATTTGCGATATCGATTGCGCCATGCAGATATACAGTTTTAACTATGAACGTAATTTTTCCAGAAACTGATGAAGGTATGAATTGTATAATAACACTTTATCAGAAAGATGAAATACATGGCGTGTGATATGGTGATCATGCCATATTCTCATTTTCTCTTTTGAAATGCGTGAATTATCATATGCCTCACGTCTTATCTCTTCCAACTCATTTTTTGATAGTTTTCATAATGGGCAAACTAAATTGATATTGAGATTTATTGATATAATTTCCCTATATACCTTATGCTCTATCACTACAAGCAAATGACAAGATTTTCCATAGACTATTCTATATGTAGACATGTCTAAGGGAGTTTTATATGTTGTACGGTAAGCTCATAAAGTATCGGTCAGTCTAAAAGACCAATGTTTGTGAGATGGATTAACCATTTTCTTTAGTATTTGCTTGATTTCCTTATTTGTTAGCTCAACTTGTCCATTTGACTGTGAGTGATAAGGTGTAGCAATATTGTGAATAATATGATATTTCTTCATTAAATTTCAAAGGTTTTATTACAAAAATGAGAACCCCGTTGTTTATTATGGCTTTAGAAACTCCAAATCTGGACAATCTATGTTCCATTAAAGATTTAATAAGAGTCTGTTAACCATTATTTCTGCATACTGTAGCTTCTACCCATTTAGAGACATAATCGACCGAATCGATGATATAAGCATATCTTTTAGAAATAGGAAAGGATTCCTTGAAGACAATACCCCAATAATCGATTATCTCAATTGTAAAAATGGGCGTTAGAGTGATGAGTGTCATATAGTGCATATTTATAACCTTTATACTATCTTTTTTTTGCATTTAAATAATGTTACTTGGTACTTTTAGTGTGTTTTTCCAGTTAAACCTATTTCTACAAGGAGATGGTATAAACTCATAACCGAATTAGGAAACCAATTCCAGAAAGACCTAAAAGTGAATAAAGCTACAAGAACATAAAGTTGCAGAGAGACAAAGTCCATTACAATTCAGATCAAAAAGAAAAGGCCAGAACTTCAAGTAGAAGAAAAGAGAAGCCAAGATTCCACTCTTATGCTGCTATTGAGCAACATTTGCGGCTATTTGGCATCTCAATGGGGCTCACACAGATGAAATATTTATGGGGTTTTTGTTGTAACTTTGTAGTTACTCACTTGTATTCGGATTAGGATTTTGTTCTTCGAGGCCTATTTATTGACCGTGTCCTTGTAAGCTAAGATTATATGTAATTTTGTACTCGTAATTATCAATAAAGATTAGGGTTTTGCCGAAGGGGTGACAGTCATCATACCACGCTCCAGAGGAGATATTTTGTTCAGAAGTGCTTTCTAGTAAGTAAAAAATCTTTAATTTGCTTTTTAGATAGATTCAGTTGCTCTCTAGTATAGATATTCAATGTCTTTTATAAATAAAACCAAGATTTTGATAATTAGAACTTTGACTAACTAACTTAATTTAGCTCTAGGATGTAGATGAAATTAGGAATCAACCATGTAATTGCTCTCTAATATTTTTTTCTAAAATAAAATAATAAAGACATAATTTTTCCATAAAAAGATTATAATACAACTAATTGTAAATTAATGTTTTGATAGGTTATACTGGAGTTAAATTTCTTGATAGCCTACACTTAGGGTTTGGGGTTGTTGATTTTCATCTTTTTCATAGAATTATCTAATGATTTAGATTGTTTTTATAGAAAGTAGTATATTTGATGAGTTATGTTTGCATGTCACTTGATAGCTCATGCTTAAAACACTTTAAATAAATATTAAAACTAAAAGATCAGTTTTTATGATAGGAGAAAAATAATAAAAGTAATGCTTGGTTGTGAACTAGTAGATTCTATATTTTAAACTAATTAGAATAACTTGAATTCAACTTAGAACCATTTGTTAGCTTGTTAGGACTAAAGAATTAGTAAGAATGCAAAAACACTCTAGATCCCTGTGGGAATGACCTGTAAAGTGCTACAACTAACACTGTACACTTGCAATAAGTTTATCGCATCAAGTTTTTGGCGCTATTGCTAGGGGGTCCACGGTGTTTTCTTGCTTTTCTAACATTTTACGGGTTAATAATGTGTGTTGAATATGCAAGGACTAGAAACTGCAAATACAGGAAGGAAAATGGATTAGAAGAGTTTTAGAGTTGCATAGTAGAAACCAGAGAGATAATCTCTCTAGTTCTACCGCTAATTGGCAGTAAAAACCACCAAATAGCTGCAGCACAGGTGAACTCTAACCCCAATTTCTTTTCAATTCTATGTTTCGGTTCACTAGTTTTGTAAAATAATTAAAAAAATAAAAACAACAGGAACAGTAGGAAATCACATTTTTTCTATGATCATTTTTCTTCCACCGTTTCATCGTCACCACACCCCACTTCTTGCATTAACTTATGAAACTCACGCATCCACTCACGTTCGCTAGTTCATGCCACATTGGACCTGTGATCAATTTGGTCGACTCGTAAGATCATATTTGCTCATGGAAGATAAAATGGACCAACTGATCCCGATCCTTCAGGGTCGATGTTACCCATTGTGCACATTACTACCGTCATACATCAAACTTCCACATACCGCGAGTAATCACTATAAACTGAAACCGCAGTACATTAGCATGCTGCCTAAATTCAGTAGTTCTAATTCTGAAGATGCATCTTTTTATCAGTAATTTTAGGAATTGTGCATGATGATTAAACTTCAATACTTGTTATAGGATGCAATTAAACTCCGCTTAATTCCATTCACTCTCAAAAATAATGCCAAGAAGTGGTTATATAGTATGCCTACTGATTCAATCACTAGTTGGGATAAATTCATTGCAGTTTTTCTCAAGAAATATTATCTCATGCACAAGATGGCAAAATTTCGAAATCAAATTAATCAATTTCATCAAGTACTGGGAGAACCCTTCTGGAAATACTTGGAACGGTTTAAAGATTTGTTAGCTCAGTACCTCCACTATGCGATAGAAAAGTAGTGGCTGTATCAAATCGTGTACGAAAAACTCGATTACACATCCAAAACTCTTCTTGAGTCCATGTGTTAGGGAGAGTTTATAAAAAAGGATTAGGATGAAGTGTGAGGCTTCCTTGAGGACCTATCATGGAAAACTATGCAGTGGGAGAGTCCCGCTGAGAAACCCAACACATCGACTTCTACACATATTGTGGGATTCATAATATCAACAACTCGATAGCTACCGAAGCTAAGATTGGAGCCTTTATGTGGAGAATTGAGGCGATGGAGACTCTTAGTGCTCTATCGGTGGGTCAAGTCAATCAAATTCAAGTTCTCACATGTCTTAACTATAAAACTCCAAATCATGTTATGGAGGAGTGTCCATTATTAATGAATCCCATGAGTCCAATACTTGATCAGGCTAACGCCTTGTATCAATGATCCATAAACAATCCTTACGCTCCTATATATAATCCGGACTGGAAGAACCACCCAAACATCTCATGGGTCAGGGGCAATATCAAGGAGCCTCCAACCCTAACATGCAGCCTCAACCCAATAGTCAGTTCCCGAGACCTAATGTGGGTGTATATCAATACCTAAATATTACGAATCAAAGAAACAACCAGAATACACCACCTACACATAATCAATCATATCCACAGCAGGGATCTAACAATGATTATGATAGATGGCTAACGACACTTCAAAGGAATGTGAAGAATCTTTTCAAGACAATGTCAAATTTACATACAAAAATGCAAAATTTAATAAAAGTGTCTATTGGCTTTATACAACAGACCGACCAACAACTTCTCACAACTTCTTCGTCAATCAAGAATATAGAGCAGCAAGTTGGACAGTTAGGCACACAGCTGAGTAAGCGAAGGCTGGGTACCTTTCCAAGCCAACCAATAATGAATCCCAACTCTAACTCATCTCAGCCTGTTTCATCCCATGTTCACCAATGCAATGTCATTCACATACTCAGATCTGGCAAGTAAGTGAACAATAATGTGTTATGCCCTCCTGATCTCACTTTTACTATTTCGCAGCTACACCATCTTTTCCATCTCTCCCTCTCTCCTCTCTCTCCCTCCATGTCCATCTCCATCACCTCTGTTACCATCATATGCTCATTTGGAAGAACATGTTCCTCAGCCAAAAGCACCATATCCCAATTGGTTTAGGAAGCTTTCATCATAAATAGAGAAGATTCTTGAAATATTTCAGTAAGTGAAGGTTAATATTCCACTCATTTATTATACAATAACTTTCTACTTGTGTCAAGTTTCCGAAGGATTTGTGTACTAAGAAACAAGCAAGAAACATTTCTGAGAAAGCATTTCTTGCCATAAATACATTGCAAATCCTCTCTAACTCCTTGTCTATTAAATACAAAAATCCAAGTTCTCCCACAATCTCATGCACCATTGGGAATATTACATTTGACAAGGCATTGCTTGATCTAGGGAAAGTATCAACTTGCTTCCTTATACTATTTATCTGCAACTGGGGTTTGTAAAACTTCAACCTACCAAACTCATATTATAGCTAGCTGATCCTTCCATCAAGAGACCACTTGGTATGGTTGAATATGTGCTTATTAAGATCGGCGAGTTCATCTTTTCTGTACACTTTATTATCTTAGAAACTAAGCCAATTTTCAATCCACGGAATCAAATTCTCGTTATCTTAGGCAGGCCATTTCTTGTAACTACAAATGCAGTAATTGATTGCAGGAGTGACCTCATGGAGTTATTATTTCGGAATATGACTACAACATTGAACATATTCAATATGGATGAGTATACAACAAGCTCCCTTATTGAGATAAATATGATTCATAGTTTATACCTCATTCTATCTTTTGCGCTGATGAACCCTCATTTGAACAAATTATTGAAGATGAGCTTATGCAATTCAATGAATTGGCATGTACTAACTCTACTTCTGATGATACTTGTGCAAATGTTCCATTCATTTATGAGCAAATCTTTGAGGATTTGTTTGCAAAGGAGCCTGCATTCCTTTGTGAGTTAGAAGGGCTACCACACTTCACAGTTGGTTCACTTGATCATGTTTTACTCTTCACACCTCATGATATTCCTACATGTGTGCTTATTACTAACGATGATTAACAAGTTTATAATGAAAAATTCTTTAACCCAATTATTAATGCCTACATGTAGACAAAGAAAAAGTAAGGATGGTATAAGAAACAAAAAGGTAATTTCATGACTTTTAGGAGGATGATGAGATATAATAATGCGCCCATTACACGTTTAAAATGCACACATTATGAAATTGGAAAGCGATCGAGAGGTCATAACCGCCTTTCATGCGTTAATAGATTGACCATATTGAGATCGTTATCTTTCACGACTCTCATTAGTTGTATATTATTTGTTAAATAGTTATTATCTTTATTTTGCTACTTTTGGTTCATGTATGAGTGCATACACGAGTTTAGGTGTGGGAGAGTGGGTTAGAAGATTTTTGTATTTTCTAGAATCTTTAGTTTTTTTTCTTTTTCTAGGATTTTTATTTTATTTTTAGATTTTTGGGTTTCTTTATTTTACACTTTGAGTGGTTTTAGGGTAACTAAAAGAAAATTAAGAAAAAAAATATAAAAAACTAAAAAAAGAAAAAAAAATATATTTTTTAATAAATCAACCTAATTAAAAATAAAAGATTAAATTTAGATTTAAAATTTGATTAGGGAGTAGATTGGATAATAAACTAAGAATTTTCTAAAATTCAAAAAATAAATACCGCTAATAGTAATTTTGAGGTAAGTATACGTATATTTTTCACTTCACAATAGTTTATTAGGTTAAGGATAAAAATGATAATGATTGAATAGTCTTCTCTCTCTAAACAAGAAAAAAATAATAAAAAAGGTGAGTCTGATATTTAAGGTAATGATCCTTAATAGAAAGGTGAGTTTGGTATTTAAGGTAATGATACTTAAAAAAAAGGTGAGTCTGGTATTTAAGACAATAATTCTTTAAAAATAAAAAAAATTAGAGTATGATCCGAGTAATCGAGTATTTGTGCCTAAACAAGCGTGAATCTTTACATGAAAGGTGAAATATTCACAAAAAAGAGAAGAAAAGAAAAAAAGAAAGAATAAAAAGGAAAATAAAAAAATTGTTTAAAGAGAAGAGATAAATCATGAGCTAGAGTTTAGTCCAAAATTGAAGTAGACTACCACACATGCACGTGATGTATAGGAGCCATGAATTATTTATTTGTGGTTATTGAAAGATAGGATTTAAATTTTTAATTAAAATGATAAGTGCATTTGATATGATACTTGACATGAAAACTGATAATCTAAATGCGTTCATGAATTTGTATATTAGTGAAATTAATTGTAGAAAACATCAGAAAATATCAAAAAAATTCTTTCTTTTGTTTAAAATTTTTGTTTTTCTTAATTTTTGGTTATCCTTAATTTTTATTTTTTTATTCTTTAATCTACTTTCTTTGCGAATTTTGTGGGTATATTCACTACAAACCCTCACAATACTCAACTCGTCCACTAGGATAACGTAGGGGCTTAACAGCTTGCTCCATGTGCTAAGTGTAATCACGACTCTTGCAAAAGTGAATTAGGATTTTTCATTTTCTTTTTAGGTCTAGGTTTTGCTCGAGAACTAGCAAAAGATAGGTCTGTGGGTATGATGAGTGTCATATAGTGTAAATTTATAGCCTCCTTATTATCTATTTTTGTATTTAAATAATACTACTCAAGTATTTTTAGTGTGTTTTTCAGAAGAAAACTATTGCAACGAGGAGATGGAATAAACTTGAGCCGGATTAGGAAACCAAGTCAAGAAAAGAGCTAAAATTGAACAAAGTTATAAGAACATGAAGTTGTGGAGAGCCGAACTCCATTACCGTCATTCAGATCAAAAGGAAGAGATCACAACTTCATGCAAAAGAAAAGAAAAGCCAAGATTCCACTCTTATGCCGCTATTTGACAGCATTTGCCGCTACTTGGCAACTCAATGGGGCCCACACTGGATGAAATTTTATGGGGTCTTCGATATAATTTTGTAGTTACTCACTTGTATTTAGATTAGGGTTTGGTTCTCTGAGGCCTATATATTGGCCGTGTCCTAATAACCTAAAATTATTATGTAATTTTGTACTCATAATTATGAATAACTTGATGTGAAATATCTACTACAAGCGCACAATATCGGTGTAGCACTATACAGGTTGTTCCCACAGGGATCCAAGGTGTTTTGCTATTCTCACTAATTCTTTAGTCCTATCAGATTAACTACGGTTTCTAGGTTGTATTTGAACTATTCTAATTAGCCTAGGATATATAATCCACTAGTTTCCAACCATGAATTACTTCTATTATTTTCTTCCAATCATAAAATTTTAATTTTTTAGTTTTAATCTTTACTTAAAGTGCTCTAAGCATGTGTTATCAAGTGGTGTGCAAGTATAACACATCAAATATACAACTTTTTATAGAGATAAACTAAATAGTTAGATAACTCTATGATAAAGATGAAAAGTAACAACCTTAAACCTAACTAAATATAGACTATCAAGAAATCTAATTCAAGTATAACCTATCAAAGTATTAATGTACGAGTTGTTATATTTCATTCTTTTCATTTAAAAATCTTATATTTATTATTTTATTTAGGAAGAAAACACTAGAGAGCAACAACATGGTGAATTCCTAGTTTCATCTACATTCTAGAGCTAAACTAAATTAACTAGTCATACTTCTAGTTAGCAATATCATAGTTTCCTAGAAAGCAATTAAAATTTACACTAAAAAGTAAGATAAATCTATCTGGAAAGCAATTAGAAAAAAATTAGCTAAGAAATTTTGATGAATAGTAAAGAATACCTCTGGAGTTTGGTATGACAGTCATCACCCCTTCTGTATACACTAATTTTATTTATAAAATACGAGTACAAAATTTTATCCTATTTCCTCTATGATAAACCTTAGATTACAAGAATACAGCCAATATATAGGCTTCAGAAAATCAAATCCTAATCTGAATAAAACTGAAAAACTATAAAATTATATCGAAGTCCCCGTAGAAATTTCACCCAAATTTGGGCCCACTTTGCCGCCAATTGGTGGGGAATACCTCCAAATAGTAGCAAAACCGTAGGTTCTTCTTCTGGTTTTTCTTCTTCATGAGTCTCTTGTCTTGTTCTTTTGATTTTGATGACTGTATTAGACTTTGACTCTCTACATCATCATAGTCTTGCAGTTTTACTCACTATTAACTTTTTTTGGACTAGGTTTCCTAATCCGACTCTGATTTTATACCATCTCCTTGTAGGAATAGGTTTTATCTGAAAATCACACTAAAAATACACGAGTAGCATTATTAAAATATAAAAATAGATAATATGGAGGTTATAAATATGCAACATATGACACTCATCACACCCCGACACCTATATTTTGCTAGTTCTCGAGCAAAATCTAAATCTAAAATGAAAAAGGAAAATCCTAACTCACTTTCGCAGGAATCGCAATTGTACTTAGCACATGCAACAAGCCATTAAACCCCTAGGTTACCCTTGTAGACGAGTTGTGTCTTATGAGGGTTTGCGGTAAATATACCCACAAAATTCGTGAAGAAAATAGATTAAGGAATAAAGAAAAGAAAAATAAGGATAATCGAAAATCAAGAAAATAAAAATTTTATACAAAAGAAAGAAAAAAATCTTTTTTTAATGATATTTTCTTCAATTAATCTCACTAATATACAATCTTAAGAACGCATTTAGATTATCAATTTTCAAGTCAAGCGTCATATCAGATTCACTTATCATTTTAATCAAAAACTCAAATCCTATATTTCAATACCCACTAATAGATAATTCATTGGCTCCTATACATCTACGTGTATGTGTCATAGTTTACCTCGGCCATAGACTCCAACTCTAACTTATGATTCATCTCCTCTCTCATAACAAGTTTTTTTTAAGAATATTTCATTTTTCATGTGAATATTCACGCTTCCTTAGGTGCAACATACCCGATTACTCGGATCATACTCCTTTTTTTCACTCTTGAAACATTTCCCTAATACCAGACGCATCCCCATCTTTTGCTCTTGAGGCTATTGCCTTAATACTAGGAGCACCCTTTTTTTTTCTTCTCACTTTTTTTTTCATTTCTGAGACTATTGCCATAATACCGGGCTCATCCCTTTTTTTTTCTTTTTTTTCTTGTTTAGAGATAGAAGACTATTCAATCGTTATCATCTTTATTCTTACCCTAATAAGCTATTGTGAAGTGAAAAATATATGTATACTTACCTCAAAATTACTGTTAAAGGTATTTATTTTTTGGATTTTAATCTCTTTCATAAAATTTTAAGTGTATCATCCAATCTACTCTCCTATCAAATTTTAAATCTAAATTTATTCCTTTATTTTTAATTATGTTGATCTATTGATGAAAACATATTTTTTTTATTGTTCAATTTTTATTTTTTAATTTAAAATTTTTTTATTTAGTTACCCTAAAAACTACCCCAAGTGTAAAATAAAGAAATCCCAAAAAATCTAAAAATAAAATAAAACTCCTAAAATAAAAACTAAAGATAAAATAAGAAACCTAGAATAAAAACTAAAAATCCTAGAGATAAAATAAGAAACCTAGAATAAAAACTAAAAATCCTAGAAAATAAAAATCTCCTAATCCACTCCTTCATACCTAAACTTATGTATGCCCTCATGCACAAATTATTAGTGTCGTCCTCTTTTCCTCCTACTGGATTCTCTGGGTGCACGATGTGCATGTGAAGTAGAAGTCTCTCCACGATTAATTTGTTTCAATCAGCGCAAAATTTTTTCAAGACCTTACCAGACTATTGATTTGCTCTATGGGATCAGTTGGCAAGTCTTGGTCAAAAAAGGCATCATCCTCCTCCTCTTGTGTTAATTCAGTGGCATATATATTCTCATCATTTGTGTTTCTGTTCCAATCCTCTGGAACAATAGCGTGATGTCACTGAAATGTGCTCTGTAGCTATAAACACACGTGAGGGTATGCATCAAACTCTACACTAGACATAAATCCGTGACACAATTGTTTAATTAGACACGGCAGAGGCAAACTTGTCCTCGACCGCATTTTATCATTGATAATAGTATCAACTAATTGTGTGCACATACAAAAATAATTGTCTTGACGCATAATGCAATCAACAATATGTAGTATATGTGTGTAAAATGACGACATATATGTAATTCCCATCACATTAGTGTTGATCCAGCAACAAGTCGTATATATATTGCGATAAAGTGTCTTGCTGTTGATCTCTCTATCTCGTGTCATTCTACAATCGGGCCCATCCATGTAAGATAGTCCTTAATCGCGTTTGGGGTTTGATTTCCAGGGTGAAGGAGGATACTTGTGGATGTAGAGATGGCCGCTGCGTGCACTTTGTGTTTTTCTCCACGCTAGTGGAGTTTAATGATTTTGTGATTCTCTGAAATATCGGATTTCGTAAAACTTGCATAAAACTCCTCTACTAACTCTAGGATGTAGAATGAATCGGGCGTGTATATCAGATAATTCCATCCCAAAGTTTTGATAGTGGATAAGAAATATACACTAAATGTAGCAAAAATCTCACCAAAGAATTTTCCGTAAATGAATCGTGCCATTAGATTCTATCAGAGATCACAAATAATTATTCTAATTTAATAGTAAATAAAGAATCCAGTAAGCTCACCTTACCTAAAGTTTTAGGGGGAAAATCCACTGTACTACTGCTATTTGGCGGCTCTTTGTCGCTGATTGGCAGCAAAAAGACGGCTACTGGAGAATGGCTTTGTGGAGGAAGGAGCTCTGGGTGAACCCTGCTCTTGGTCACCTTTGGTTGGAGCAAAAATGGGAGAGTCTCAACTGATCTGCAAAGAAAAAAAATAAAGAAGCAAGGGAGGATTTGGGAGAGAATGGGGCTACTAGGGTTTGGGTTTGGATGAATCTAGAGTTGGTTGGGGCTGGTTGGGATTTTATAGGGATGGTAAATTTCAATTAGCCCCTGACCTTTCCTCACTTTTATTTTCAACCTTGCATCATGTTAGTAATATAATATACATAATATACATTCTATTATACAAATGAATACATGCCTCTATCCATAGATTGGGTCATGAAGTTTCATGACCTCTGCATTATCGCTCACTCGAGTCTCTAAAAATGATTTTAATCTCTGACCCTTCACTTTGAATGAATCACCGTTTTAAGGGTTCTCGAGATCGATTGCACCATGATGGTGCACCATCTGTACTATGTACGGTCCACTCCATCTTGACATCAATTTTTCAGGAAATAAATATAGCCTCGAATTATATAAGAGAACTTTTTGCCTTGGTGTAAATGACTTGCGAATGATCGCTTTATCATGAAATACTTTAGTTTTCTCATTATAAATCTTAGCACTATCATATGCATCCTGTCTAATCTCATCAAGCTCATTAAGTTGCAGCCTCTGCTGCTCGCTGGCTTTTTTGAGCTCAACATTTAGAAATTAGCCTATAAAACCTTATGCTCAAGCTCCACTGGTAAATGATACGCTTTTCCAAATATCAACCGATATGGAAACTTGCCTAGATTGGTCTTGTTGGCAGTACAGTAGGCCCATAATGCATCCGCTAGTTTACATGAGCAATCGTTTCGTTGTGATGCACTGTCTTTTCCAAAATCAGTTTAATTTGGCGATTAAAACTTCCACTTGTCCACTAGTTTGCAGATGATACGGTGTAGCTATCTTGTGGGTAATGGAATATTTTTGCATGAGCACCTCAAATGATCGGTTAATAAAATGGGTACCAATATCACTAATGATAGCTTGAGAAATGCCTAATCGAGAAAAGATATTCTCTTTTAAGTACTTGATAATGACTTTGTTGTTATTCGATTTTGCAACAATTGCCTCGCCCATTTGGAAACATAATCAACAGCGACTAATATGTATTAGTTTCCAAATGAGTTGGGTAACGGTTCCATAAAATCTATACCCCATATATCGAATAGTTCGACCTCAAGGATAGGTTGCAGAGGCATCATATTGCACTGTGAAATTTTGCCTACGAATTGGCATCATGTGAAAGTTTTGCAATATTTCACTGTGTCTTTGAAAAGATTTGGTCAATAAAAACCACTCTGCAATACGTTTTTAGCCATTTCCCTGGGAACAAAGTGTCTTCCACAAGTAAAGTCATGACAGAAAGAGAGGACACTTTGTATCTCATCTCATGTATGCATCGACATATGATCTGGTCAGGACAACATTTGAACAGATATGGTTCATCCCAGTAAAAGAATTTTACTTGGGATAAGAACGTATATCGATCTTGCTTGGACCAATGGGATGGAATCATTTTGGTCACAAGATAGTTCACAATGTCAGCAAACCATAGTTCACACATTAATATAAACAATTGCTCATAGGAAATGATTCATTCATGGGGCAAGAATTAGTTAGAGAGTTGGGCAGGTGAGATAAGTGATTAGCTACTAAATTATCTGACCTTTCTTGTCTAATATCTCAAGATCAATCTCTTGTAACAAGAGGATCCATTGACCGAGCCTTGCTTTTGTATATTTCTTGGTCAACAAATATTTCAAAGCAGCATGATCAGTATAAACTATAATCTGTGATCCAATTAAATAGGAGCAAAACTTTTCAAGTGCAAAGATGATTGTCAGCGGCTCTTTCTCTGTGGTAGAGTAGTTCAACTTGGCATCATTGAGTGTCCTACTTGCATAATAAATCATAAATGGCTACTTATTAATACGTTGTTCAAGGATGACACTGATAGCATAATCAGATGCATCATACATAAGCTCAAAGGGCAGACTCTAGTCTAGCGCATGAATAATAGGAATGGTGGTAAGTGCCTTCTTGAGTTGCTCAAATGCTCTAAGACAATTAGGTGTGAAATTGAATGGCATATCTTTAGCCAGTAGATGTGTCAAAGGTGTAGCAATTTTGCTAATGACTTTGATAAATCTTCTATAGAATCCAGCATGGCCAAGGAAGGATCGTATATCTTTCACTGATCACGGAGGTGCAAGATTCATGATGAGCTCCACCTTGACATTGATAACCTCGATACTATCCTTCGAGATGACATGCCCTAGCACTATGCCATTTTTTACCATGAAATGACATTTTTCCCAATTGAGTGTCAAATGTTTCTCATGACAACGCGTGAGAACTAATTCTAAATAATGCAGACACTCTTGGAATGAATCTCCGAAGATAGAGAAATCATCCATGAAGATTTCATAAAATCGTTCAATTATGTCAGAGAAATGCTCACCATGCACCTTTGAAATGTGGAAGGTGCATTGCATAACCCAAAGGGCATGCGTCTATATGCAAAGGTACCAAATGGACATATGAACGTGGTCTTTTCCTGATTCTCCATGGCGATGGAAATTTAGTTGTAGCCAGAGTATCCATCTAAGAAATAATAGAACTCATGTCCGGCCAATCGTTCCAGCATCTGATCGATAAAAGGTAAGGGGAAGTGGTCGTGGTCCTTCCTAGTTGTAGCATTCAGCTTTCTATAGTCAATATAGACTTTCCATTCCATCTGCAAATGCATCGGGATAAACTCATTTGCATCATTTTTACTATAGTGATTCTGGACTTCTTAGGCACTATTTGATTTGGGCTCACCCATGCACTATCAGAGGTAAGATAGATGCTCCCATTGTCAAGGCACTTAAGAATATCCTTCCTCATAGCTTTTTTTATCACCGGATTCAACCTACACTTAGGGTCTCTTGTAGGTTGTGCATTATCTAGTAAATAAATTCTATGTTGCACTATAGATGGACTTATCCCCATTATATCAGCCATACTCCAGCCTATGGCTTCTCTATGTGCTTTCAACACTAATATGAGTGCTTCCTCTTGAGCTTTAGTCAAATCTACAGAGATAATGACTGGTAATGTGTCATGTTCACCCAAGAAAGCGTACTTGAGATGACTCGGAAGGGTCTTCATCTCAAGCTCAGGTGGACACTCAATAGTTGGTCGTAACTGAACTCGTGGTTCAGTCATAAATGGCTTAGGTGGAAGTTCCTATCGAGTGGAAGACACATAATTAGATGACTCATCGAGCGTATCCAAAAATAAGCTCTCATCAACTAAACTATCCATCTCATCAAGCAATTCCTCCTCTTGGTGCTCACTGGACAACCCTTGGATTATATTCACTTCTAGGGGCTCATCATGTGGATCACTCGGTTGGCGTCTTAGATTGAATATATTCAAGTTAAGTGTTATGTTTTCAAAGGAAAGTCTGATCGATCCATTCTGGCAATTAATAATAGCATTAGAAGTGGCCAGGAATGGACGTCCCAAAATAACTTGGACATAATGCTGTGGATTCACCGTAGGTTGAGTCTCGAAAACTATGAAATCAACTAGAAAAATTAACTCCCCAATCTTAATCAAGACGTCCTCAATCTCTCCCATAGGCGCCTTCATAGATCTATCGGCTAGGTATAACGCAGTCCTTGTAGATCTCAACTCTCTCAGTCCTAACTGCTGGTACACTGAATAAGGAAGCAAGTTGACACTTTCTCCTAAATCTAGTACAGCCTTTTCAATCACTGTAATCCCTATAGTGCAGGAGACAGTAAGACTTGCAGGATCTTTGTACTTCACAGGTATTGACTGAGAGAAGATGTTAGAGATGTTAGCAGCTAGAAAGACTTTCTTTGGAACATTTATTGTTATCTTTTTTGTGCATAAATCCTTTAAGAATTTTGCATAAGCAGGTATTTATTGGATTGCATCAAGAAGAGGAACATTGACCTTAACTTGCTTGAATAACTCGAAGATGTGTCAACCTAAGGAGAATTTTTCTTCAATCAATTTGGATAGGGAGCTTTCGGCTTGTAAGTATGGTCGATAGGAGGATTAGAATTAGAGGCATCAGACTCCTCTATCGTGCTAGTGGGTGGATCCTAAGATGATGATGATGAATCATGAGGTGATGATGGAATCGTGGTATCAAAGAGTGGAGCTTGCCGTGCACTAGGAATGGAATCAGGTGGTATGGCTACATTATTGTCAACCAGCTTACCAGATCGATGTGTGTGAATGACATTAACTTGGTTGACATGCGACTGATTGAATTTTGAGAAATTGGCATTAGGGTTTGTTAAAGTTGACTTGGAAAAGTACCCTTGCCACATTCACTCATTTGACTCGCTAATTATCCAATCTACTACTCTAAGTTCTTAAAAGATTGAGATTTCACGAGCAGGTGCTGATCTGTTCTTTTAATAAAATCAGTTGACACTTTCATGAAATTTTGCATGTGCATGCCAAGGTTGGACATATGCGTGTCAAGGTTGGATTGAAATTTTAGAAGATTTTCAACGTTCTTCTCAAGTGACTGGAGTCACTTTTCTTGATCATTATTAGACCCCTATTGTGGATGTGATTGGTTTTGTGTAGGTGGTCTATTCTGGTTGTTTCCATGATTTGAAGTATTTGTTTATTGATAAGCACCCACATTTGGTCTTAAAAATTGACCATTGGTTGGAGGTTGTATGCTAGAGTTCAGGGCTCCCTGATATTACTCTTGACCTCAAGAGAGGTTTGGATGGTTCCTCCAGCCAGGATTATATATAGAAGCATATGGATTATTCATGGGTCTTTGATACAAAGCGTTAGCCTGCTCAAGTGTGGGACCCATATGATTCACTAACAATGGATGCTCCTCCATAACGTAATTTGGAGTTCCGCAATTAAAATATGTGGGACTTTGGATTGCATTCACTTGACCTACGGTAGAGCACTAGGAGTCTCCAATGTCTCAATTCACCTCATAAGGGCTGCAATCTTAGCTTCGGTAGCTATAGAGTTGTCGACGCTATGGATCCGACCCATATGCGTAGGAGTTCATACATTGAGTTTCTTAGCAAGACTCTCCCACTGCATAGTTTTCCATGATAGTCCTCAAGAAAGTCCCATGTTTCATCGTCGTTCTTTCTCATGAACTCCCCTTGACACATGGACTCAAAAAGAGTTTTGAATGTGCAATTAAGTTCTTCATATATGATTTGACACAACTGCCACTTTTCTATCGCATGGTGGGGGTATTGAGCTAATAGATCTTTGAACCGTTCTAATTATTTCCAGAAGCATTCTCCCAGCACTTGACGGAATTGATTAACTTGATTCCGAATTTTTGTCGTATTGTGCGTGGGATAATACTTCATAAGAAACACTGCAATGAATTCATCCCAATTAGTGATTGAATCAGTAGACATACTGTACAACCACTTCTTGGCATTATTTTTTAGAGCAAATGGGATGAAGCAGAGTTTAATTGCATCTTCCAAAAGTTTAGCAGTTTAATCATCATGCATAATTCTTAAAATTCACTGATAAAAAGATATGCATCATCAGAATTAGAACTAGTAAATTTAAGAAGCATGCTGATGTACTACGGCTTCAATTTATAGTGATTACCCATTGTGTGTGGCAGTTTGATGCATGACGGTAGTGATGTGCACAACGGGTAACATCGATTCTGAAGGATCGGGATCGGTTGGTCCATCTTATCACCCATGAATAAATCTAATATCACTAGTCGACCAAATTGATCACGGGACCAATGTGACATGAACCAGCGACTGTGAGTGGATGTGTGAATTTTCAAATCTAATGCAAAAAGTGGGGTGTGGTGGAGATAAAACGGTGGAAGAGATATGATCAAATAAAAGATGTAATTCCTACTATTTTTTTTTTTAAAACCAGAGAACCAAAACATAGAACTGGAGAAAAATTGGGGTCAGGATTCACCTGAGCTGCCACCAATTGGCGGCTCTTGCTTCCAAATAGCAGCAGAACCATAGAGTTTGTCTCTCTTACTTCTGCTACGCAACTATGAAGCTGCACTGATCCCTTTTGTCTTCCTGTATATGCAATTTTTGGTCCCTGCACACTCAACACACATTATTAACCTGTAAAACTTAGAAAAAGCAAGAAAAATACTGTTGATCCCCAGCAACGACACCAAAAACTCGATGGAAATATCGACTACAAGTGCACAGTGTTGGTGTAACGCTGTACAGGTCGTTCCCACAGGGATCTAAGGTATTTTACTATTCTCACTAATTCTTTAGTCCTATTGGATTAACTACGGTTTCTAAGTTGGATTTGAATTATTATATAATCTACTAGTTTCTAACCATGAATTACTTCTATTATCTTCTTCCTATCATAAAAATTTATTCTTTTAGTTTTAATTTTTACTTAAAGTGCTCTAAGCATGTGTTATCAAGTGGTGTGAAAGTACAACACATCAAAGATACAACTTTTTATAGAGATAAATTAAATCGTTAGATAACTCTATAACAAAGATGAAAAATAACAACCCCAAATCCTAACTAAATATAGGCTATCAAGAAATCTAATTCAAGTATAACTTATCAAAGCATTAATCTACGAGTTGTTATATTTTAATTTTTTCATTGAAAAATCTTATCTTTATTATTTTATTTAGGAAGAAAATATTAGAGAGCAATTACATGGTGGATTCCTAATTTCATCTACATCTTATAACTAAATTAAATTAGCTACTCATAGTTCTAGTTAACAAGATAATGTTTTCCTAGAAAGCAATTAAAGTTTACACTAGAAAGCAAGGTAAATCTATTTAGAGAGCAATTAAAAGAATATTACTTAAGAAATATTGATAAACAGTAAAGAATATCTCTGGAGTTTGGTATGGCGGCCGCCACCTCTTCAGCAAATCCTAATTTTATTTATGAAAGACGAGTACAGAATTTTATCCTATTTCCTCTATGATAAACCCTAAATTACAAGGATACGGCCAATATATAGGCTTCAAAAAATCAAGCCCTAATCTGAATAAAAGTGAAAAACTACAAAATTACATCAAAACCCCTACGGAAATTTTACCCAGATTCAAGCCCACCTTGCTGCCAATTGGCGGCTAATGCCGCCAAATAGTTGCAAAACCCTAGATTCTTCTTCTGCTTTTTCTTCTGCATGAGTCTCTTGTCTTGTTCTTTTGATTTTGATCATTGTATGGACTTTGACTCTCTGCAGCATAATACTTTTATAGTTTTGCTCACTTTTAACTCTTTTCTGGACTTAGTTTCTTAATCCGGCTCTGATTTTATACCATCTCCTTATAGGAATAGGTTTATCTGAAAAGCATACTAAAAATACCTGAGTAGGATTATTTAAATACATATGTAGATAATATAGAGGGTATAAATATGCAACATATAACACTCATCACATGGCAAAACTGGCAAGTACAAGAGTAATACTGGCAAGTACAAGAGTTACAAGACATATTTATGTGTGTGATGTATCATTTCCAAGCAAGAATAACATGTACAATTAATCACATGAATATTTAAATATGGTGCATATAAACCAGGTGAAGATGAAATGACACGCATGTCAATATTGGCAACTACAAGAGCAATACTAGTAGATACAAGAATTATAGGATATGTTCACGTGCGTGAAGTATCATTGTCAAGCAAGAATAACATGTTCAAGTAATATCATTAGTAAACAAATATGTGTGCATATATATCATATTATATATCAAATGGCATATGCATAGACATGGAATTGTATGTCAAGACATAAGTTAGGACATGTCTGAAATCAACACGTACAAGTAATAACAAGAGTGATTTGAGATGTGTATATGGATATCATATCATAAGTCAAGTGGAATATGAACAGACAAAACATATATGCTTATGTTGCCATAGTTCGGCGGATAGTCATATTTCTAAGTCTTGTTTGACTAGCACAAAATAGAATTAGAATCTACAATTTATTGTAGATAATGCAATTATTAGAATCTAAGATTTATTGTAGAGAATGCAATTATCTTGCTAATGAAGTTTAAATGAGTTTAATTGGAGTTTTGGAATAAAAATTATGGTTGTTTTACTATGGACATGCTACTACTGTGATAGACCTGGTATAGTTAAGGATTCCATATTATATTTGACTAAGGTAACATTAAATTTAGAGTCTAATATATCCTAGATAATTTAATAAGCTTTCTAATGAAACTTGAATGAGCTCAATTGGAGATTTAGACCAATTGTTATGATTTATTTACCATGGACCTACTGCTATGGACCCGGTATAGAAACAAAGGAACATCCAAGTTTGATTTGTCTAGAATAAGAATTTAATTAGAACTTAATATTTTTGACATTTTATATAATTCAATTACTATCCAATGAAACTTGAATGTAATAAATTGGAGTTGTAAAACAAAAGTTATGGCCATTTTACTATCACTAACTACTGATGTGTTGCTACTTAGGTTAGTACAAGGTAGTGACCTTACATTCTATTATTGGCTAGGTAACTGGCCAAATTAGAGTATTATGTAGTTGAATGAATTATAGTTTAGTAAACTATCTTTCTAATGGCACTAGAATAAGGTCAATTAGAGTTAAGATATAAAATTTATGGCATTTCTAAAATAGACTATTGTTTAGGTCCGGGAAGCAATACATTTTGTGCATGTATAACATGCACGAGGTGATACGGGCAATGAAACTCAAAGTAGATGTAAGTTTGGGCATTCATAATTATGAAATTTAGTTAATAATCTAAGATCACATGAAAAGAAATTGCATCAAGAAATTACAAGTTTGAAGGGGTTTGAGAGTATACTCTTACCACTTGTTGAACCTGAATCAGAAAAGATCTAATATTGATGCAATTGCTTCACAAAAGTGGAGAAATTCCACAAGAATCACACTAGAGATCAAGCACAGAAGCTAGAGAAGGTTATCTCATGTTGGTTGAGAAATTTAGAATTGATTTGGAGAGGTTAAACTAAAGAACAAAGTTCAAAGAACAGTTTAATGGATTTTCAGCCCACTCTCAGACCGAGTATTTGGTAATTTATTTTGGGAAAATAGAGAAGGAATTAGGGTTCATGGTCTGAAGAGAAAATAAATAGAGAAATGAGAAGAAGAAGCTTGATTAATTTTAGATTTTTTTTTGAATTTATTTGGGGGTTCAAACAGGAGATGGAAGATGAGTAAGCTGCAATGCTAAAAACCCTTAATTTTCATTTTACTTACAAATCTGCCATTGGGTCAACCCCAACTCAAATTTTGTCAATAAAAGCTGCAAGGCTTCTAAAAATAAATTTGGAGTTGGTATAAGGGTAAAATTAGAATTCTTATTTTGATTTAATTATTTTAATTGGATATTTACCCAAAAACACCCGATTAGGAATAATTCAAGAAAAATATTAAAATCCAAGATAATTAGATAAGAAGTCTATGTTCTATGGAATTTGAAATTGAATATTAAATTAAAAGATATAACTCAATTTAGTCATTACTGCTCGTATCAGTATCCGTTTCACGAGTTGATATGAATGGTATGGAATAAATTGATATAAGAGTTTAAGGATCAGGGTCGTTATAATGTAACTCTCCCATATGATGTTTACTGGATATATCTATGTTTTTTTTATCTCAGTTATATAGATCATGTGGTCTTCCTACAGCCGAAAATTAATCAATAAAATGCAAAATATATAAAGTTGCAAATTTGATATTTTGAATAACTTCTCCCAATTAATTCTATATGACTTTTGAATTATCTAAGTATACAAAATGAATAACAAAAATAAATATTCAAAATCTGAGCATACACTGTGCCTAAAGAGTTTTTGATATAACAAAAACTAAGCAATGAATATATCGTTAAAAAATAAAACATCAAAGACTTAAAATCATATCTAAATCCTTTCAAAGATAACGGAGAATCAAAGTTATCAATTTCATATAAAACAATTAAAACCAATAAGCATAGAAAATACATATCAGTAAATCACATAGAGTTTGTCATTCCATCTAATCTAACTCAATAATTTAGCCACTCAAACTCATCATAGCCAATAATAAAGAGAAAAAAATTATTTTATAGATTTCTATGAATGACTACAAAAACTAAATCTTGAGTCTAAAATTATATAACTCTCTTCTAAATATTCATCTATATGCATTGCAAAACTTGAGTTATATTGGCTATTTATATCCTTACAAAGCCCTAATATGATTTTTATTTACAAGGAAACTCTAAATTTTTCTCAAGAATCCCCAAAAAAAAGATTGTGGTCACTTCCATCGATAGTGCCTTTGACAGCAACCCTCGGGTTCACTTTACACTTGATCGCCGGCGACAGCTAGCTAATTGTTATCCATAGCCGGTCATATATTTGCACAGATCTGAACTGATATTTGAGATATACTTTGATATTTTGATTTCCTTACATATAAAACTCTACAAAATATTAGAAAACACTTAAAAACCATCATAGTAAGGAATTTGATCAATAAATGTTTTTCGATTAATTTATTATATTAATCAAAAAATTTGGATTATGCTTGCACAAAATAAACTAAAATAATTACACTTTTCAATCATAATTAGAATGTCTTAAATATAGTACAGTAAGCCCATAAAGTATCAATTAGTCTAAACAAATAGTCTTTACGTGAGGGATTAACCTTTTTCTGTAGAATTTGCTTAATTTTCCTATTTGCTAGTTCGACTTGTCCATTCAACTGTGTGATAAGGTATAAAAATTTTGTATGTGATGTGATACTTTTTTATCAAATTCTCAAAGGTTTTGTTGTAGAATGAGAACCTCTATCGCTCATTACGGTTTTAGGAACTCTAAATCTGAGCAATATATATTTCTTGAGAAATTTGATAATAGTTTGTTTATCATATTTCTACATCAGCGACTTCCACCTATTTAGAGACATAATCGACTGCTAAAAGTATATAGACATATCTGTTAGAAATAGGAAGCGATCCCATGAAGTCAGTGCCCAAACAATTGAATATTCCATGTGCATGAATGGGTGTTAGAGGCATATCATTCTTCTGATGTTAGCGGTCCTAGTTTTTGACATGACTCACAACATTTATAATATTCGTATGCATCTCTAGACATAGTGGGCTAGTGAAATCCATATTGGAGTATTTTGGCTAACTTGATAATTTGGCTAACTTTCCCTTATTTAATCTTAACGTATTTTAAGTTTATCTAAGTATGATATAAGAATAAAAAAACTAAACATTCAAAGTTTTAGTATACCCCATGCCTAAAATGTCTATGGTATATTAAAAACTAAATACCGAATATATCATCAAATAATAAAACATCGAAGACTGAAAATTATATTTAAAACCTAATAAAATAATAGGAAACCAAAAATATAAACTTCACACAAATCAATTAAGCATGATAAATAAATGAATCACATACAAGTAAATTTTTTAGGATTCGTTACCTTATTTGAACCAACGCAAGACTTTACCTGATCATACTCTTCATAATCATAAATAAAGTAAAAGAAATTCGTTTATTAATATATATGAAAGAGTACAAAACTAAAATCTATAGTCTCTCTATATAAATATCTCGATCTCTCTCCTCTCTCATTCTGAATTACATCTTGTATTTATAGCATCTCAAAAATCCTAGCCAGAATTCTATTTGCAAGGAATCTATCTTTTCTCTCAAAAGCCTCAAATACATGCTCTATAGGCATGGCTTTCCAAAGCTCCATCAAAAACCGCTCTTAAATTTGTGTCTCAATCGACAACATTTTATAGCCAGACCTATAAACTTGTAGTTCTTGACTGATATTTGTAATATGTTTTGATTTTTTAATTTCCTTCCACATAGAACCCTGTAAAAAGACTATAAAATACTGAAAAAATGTTAAAGTTGAGAACTTGATTAATAAAAATAATTTATCATTAATTTTTTATATTAATTACCAAAATTGGATTACGAGTGTACAAAATAAATTATAATAACTACACTTTTTAACTCGTAGTCATTAAGGCAAAAAATATTTCGAAAGAATAGAAAAGAATAAAATCGGAGTGAGCCTGGTCTTAACGAAGTGATCTTCTACGAATAAAATATAGTATATATATAAGAAAAGCAACAAGTTTGATTGGAGTTTGAAACTTAACAAGAATCATATATATGATCACAAGAGTACATAGGAGAGAATAACTAAAAGTAAAAAGTATATATACGATAAATGATTATGATAGTTACATAAAGATATTAGATTATAAGTGTAATACTCTAAAAGTTCGAGCTACATGTATTGCTCTCTTGAGACCAGTCATGCCGAATAAGTCCACCAAAGTTAATTTT
This sequence comes from Dracaena cambodiana, assembly GCA_036321105.1. Lineage (NCBI taxonomy): Eukaryota > Viridiplantae > Streptophyta > Magnoliopsida > Asparagales > Asparagaceae > Dracaena > Dracaena cambodiana. The sequence continues at coordinate 56,600,974 of JAYEPQ010000002.1, forward strand.
GGACACTAAAATAATTTTCGGTCGACGTAATTTTAAAACTGCAAACCCAAATGACATTCGGTCTTCGCGATTATTGCTTTTGTAATATTTAGGATTTTTGAAGATTTTTCTTACGAGACCGAAAAATACTCCCAAAATTGCTAAATTAATAATATTAAAATTATTTTCTAATTATTTTATAATTTCGGTTCATTTATTCTGGACATCAAAATGACAAATGGATAATTTTCTAGCACTCCTCTTGTTGAGTATTACGCCCTACATTAAATTGGTAGTATTTGGAGAACGTTATACGAAAATAAAATTATTAAATAAAATAAATAAATAATCAAATAAAAATTCTTTTTTTTACCTGAGAGGCGGAGTGGGGTGGTTGCCTCTTTGGAGGCCAATCAAAGGCAAGTGAGAGGATAAAAACAAAAATTAATATAAATAAAAATAAATAGAAAGAGAGAGAAGGCCCACTCACACACACACTCCCTCACTTTCTACTCTCTTCTCACCATCTCTCACCTACAACATCCAGACAAAAAAAAAAGAGGAGAAGGAGAAAGAAAAGAGGATTCGAGAAATTGAAGAAATTAAAAGGATCCCAATGTAAGTAACACACTTCTCTTTTTGATTATTTCCTTTTAATTGAATATTTTTTTGTTGATTATATTACTGTAGAAATAATTAAATGTATACCATTTTGTTAAATTAAGTTTGGATTTGGAGTAGAAATTTTATTTTTGGTATTAGAGTGCTCATATTTATAATTATGTTCATTACAACGAATATTGAAAATAGGTGAGAAAAAATAAAAATAAAAGAAAAAGAAAAAGAAAAGAGGAAGAAGAAGCAGGGAGGCTGAAAGAAAAAGAAAGAAGAGAGAGAAAAAAAAGAGAGAGAGAGCAGGCGAAAGGGAGAGGAGAAAATTGGTTGGCTGGGCCGAGTGAAGAGAAACAAAAAGAAAAAAAAGTGAAACTGGGCCTAGCTCAGCCCAGTTAAAGAAAAAAAAAATAAAAACAGTTGGCTTGGACTTGGGCTGGACAGAAACTAAAATAAAATAAAATAAAATAAAAATTATGATTAAGTGGGAATTTAAAAGGTTTGGACTTGATGGATTAAATAATTGATGGATTGGACTTGGTCCTTAATTGGAAATAATTTATGAATAGAAATAAAGTGTAAAAAATTAATAATAGTCATAATATTACAATAAAAATAAATGAATGAATGAATTAATAAATAAATAAATAATTGACAAATTGGGCTATTGATTGATATTGAGAACTGAATCAGATTATTGAATCATTTTTGATAAAATATATTGTGATATAATTGTGCACTAATATCTATCATGCTACAAGTCACGTGATTTGACTTTACAAATCATGTGCTATAATACTACATGTCATGAGCGGTCATAGAAATGCAAGCATATTATCATGAATTGAAAAATAATTAAAGAAGAGAAAGGAAAAATAGACAAATAAATGTAAAATAAAATTATCATTTGCATAATGTATTATGAACACGGGGATGGAAAAACTATATGATGGATAAAAAACATATCGTATAAAGAATGATTGTAATATTAAGGCCAAGAATTTTTTACTTCAGCAGCCTGGATGATACTGGATCACGAAGTGATAATTGACACCCAGAGTGGTATGTCCGTTACTGTAAAATAGTATGAAAATTGATTGTTATGCCTAGCGGCATGTCATAGTTCAGCGATATGAGCATTGAGGTCGGGTCATATGCATGTACGGACACTTATACGATAATGGAGAATCTCGCTATCTTATCTATTAATATAGTTTCTATAATTAAATTAGACGGTGACTGAGACCAATATAATATAAGATTAAATAATTAGAGCAATTATTGTCTGGTTTGATCATTTATTTATGCATTTATTTATGATTGCTTTCATGTTTAATTTATACGTACATGAACAACACTGACATAAACATGCATACACATATTGATATTCCCGTACTATGATAGTACATATTTTCTCTTCTTAAATTACTCGCTGAGTTTAATATTCTAGGTTTTGAACCCAGATTTGGAAAGCGAAAAGGGGAGCCAACTCCAGTTGAAGATCCGTACTTCGTTGAACAGATCGAGTGACAATAGGCAAGTGAAGTACCCTCTGAAGAACCTTTGTATATTTTATTTGTATTTCCATTTGTCTGGGCACTGCTTTTCTCTTTTGATCCTTTTATGTTCATATTTAAAGTAGCATGCCATCTTATGTAATGAACTCTTTGTTTAAATGAAATCCTTTTAATTTCAGATATGTTATTTACTTATCTGATTGTGACAGTAGTTACGATTATTCTAAGATCCTATGATTGTTGGGTTGTCTAGTATAAATTATAAATAGTGTCCTCCGTTTTGGAAAGCAGCTAAAAAACGGAGGCGTTACAGGGTGGTATCAGTGCCTAGGTTTAGGTGGAAGACCATATGATTACTGCCACATAAGAATATGTTTGATACTCCTTCTTGATAATTGTTACTTATTCTTTGATATAGTATCATGCCTTTTCTATAGTTTCATATTTGTTGGAGATATCTATCTTGAATTCTTTTTTGAATCATATCTGGTTTGTTGCAGAATAACGTCGACCAAATCTTCTGCAAGTACAAGTTTGAGTTCGATAGATGAGACTTCTGACCTAAGGGGCCTAGTGCAAAGGGTAGCATAGACACAGGAGACCACGACGATGATATTACAGAGAATGTTGCAGTCTAAAGAACCGTAACGAATGGGGATGGTGTCGGATTTTTGAAAACTGCAACCACCACTATTTTTTGGGACAGAAGGACCACTGAAGACTAAACAGTAGATTGTACATATGTTGAATCTTTTAAGGGCTGCAAGAATTCCAAAGAAAAATCGAGTAGAGGTAGTATGTATACAGTTAACTGATATAGCCAGAACGTGGTGGCTTGCTGAAGAAGTAAAGCACCAGGAACCCATAACCTAGAAGAAGTTTTTGGAAGCATTTTTGCCAGATTTTTTCATGCATCAGCAAGATAAAAAGTAAGGAAGAAATTTCAGGCACTGTAGCAAGGAGATCGGACTGTTGATGCCTATACTGCAGAATTCATGAGGCTCAGTCATTTCACCCCACATCTGGTAGCTGATAAAGAGGAACGAGAACATATGTTCCAACAAGGATTGAGGTACTATTTAATGGAGCATCTAGCTGGTTATAACTATAGGACGTACACAGAGATGTTTGAGGTAGCGTGTCACCTAGAGCAAGTAGCCAAGGAAGGGGGGCGGTGACATTCAAAAGGCCATTTAATCAAGGAGCAAGTTCTTCCTAGAGGTTTGGAGGCCCTCCGGCAAAACGACAAGCAGTGGTTAATAGAGGAGGTTCTTTAATGTGCAGTTTCTGCAATATGCTTGGGCATGTTTGGAAGCAGTAGAAGAGCTTTGGGGTTGTGTTTGATATGTGGGTCATTAGATCATCGCATAACTAATTGTCTGAGGGCACAGTTAAGGCAACAACCAACAGCTGGTGTTCCTTATCAGCCAGCATCGAGATCGGTTGCAATGGGACCATCAGATCGGAGGACTGAAGGACTAAACCAGAAAAGATCCTTGGAGACACAAAAACAAGTCTATGCCAGAGCCCAAGGGAGACCAGGACAGAGACAGGGACAAGTCAGACTGATGAAGGCTGAAGAGGTTCAGACCACTGAGGGGTCGTAGCAGGTACGATTTTGGTTGACAATACACCAGCAATTGTTCTATTTTATTCTGGAGCTTCATGCTATTTTATCTCTGTCATGTTTGTTTCCTTCAATTCTATTGATTTTACAATCTTATCTGCAGAGTGGGACATTAAGACTGGAAACGATAGTATCATGACTAATAAGGAGTGTAGACTATGTCCCTTTGTGATTAATGGTAGGGAGTTTTATGCCAACTCGTTAGTTATCAACATAGGAGGATATGATGTTATTTTAAGCATGGATTGGTTGAGTACCGTCCATACAGTGATAGATTGTAGGGAAAGAAGAGTAATATTTCAAATTCATGCTAACTCAGAATTTGAATTTATTGGTGGAATTAATCTCTAGAACCAACTAAATCTAAGGTGTCTCCCAATGGAAGAGTTTTGGAAGCTATGGAAGTAGGAGAACGAATGATTCCAGTAGTATCTGAATTCTTAAATATATTTTCTGAAGAGATATCTGGACTACCACCAGTAAGGACAGTATAATTTACTATTAATATAACCCTTAGAGCTGACCAGTTTGTAGGCCACCTTATCGATGGGAGTTGCAGAACTAGAAGAAGTTAAGAGACAAGTAGATGAGCTACTGAAGTTGGGTTTTGTAAGACCTAATGTTTCACCTTGAGGAGCTCCAGTATTATTAGTAGAAAAGAAGGATGGAAGTTAAAAATTGAGTGTGGATTATAGAGGTTTGAATGCAGTCATAATCAAGATTAAATTTCCATTACTAAGGATAACTGATCTGTTTGATAAACTAGGAGGAGTAAAGGTATTATGGAGAATAGATTTTCGTTCTGAATTCTATCAAGTAAGGGTCCGAATAAAAGATATTCTAAAAACTGCATTTAGAACCGACACAGTCGTTATGAATATTTGGTGATGCCAATTGGAGTGACTAATGCTCTAGCAGTATTTATGAATGATGAACCATATTTTTGCTCGGTATCTAAATAAGTTTATGGCAGTGTTTATTGATAATATACTAATAAACTCCAAGAATAGAGAAGAGTATGCTGAGCATTTGAGAACTGTTTTGCAGACTCTAAAAGAACAAAGGTTATATGAAAACTGAGTAAATGTGAGTTTTAGTTGGATAAGATTACTTTTTTGGATTATATAGTTTCTAGATATGGTGTATCAACGATCCTAAAAAAATAGAAGTTGTAATGGATTGGCCTGTATCGAAATCAATATCGGAGATTTGAAGTTTTCTGGGGATGGCTGGATATTATAGGCAGTTTGTAAAAAACTTTGCAAAAATTGCATCCTCTTTAACTAAATTGACTAGGAAACGAGTGGAATATGTCTGGACAGAGGAATGTAATAAAGCATTTGAAGAATTAAAACGGAGACTGACAACAGCACCAGTATTAGCAATTCCAGAAAATTCTGGGGGAATGAAGGTCTACAGTGATGCTTCAAAACAGGGATTGAGATGTATATTGACACAGAATGGATGGGTAATTGAGTTTGCTTCAAGACAAATGACACCCCATGAGAGAAAGACTCATGACTTGGAGTTAGCAGCGGTGATTCATGCTTTGAAAATTTGGAGACATTACTTACTAGACAAAGGGTAGAAATATACACTGATCATAAAAGTTTGAAGTATATTTTCACGTAGAAGGAACTGAATATGAGACAAAGGTGATGGTTGTAGTTGGTAGCAGATTATGATTTAGAAATTAAGTATCACCCACGAAGGATTAATATCGTGCCAGATGCACTAAGTAGGAAGTCTACAGTGGAGAGATTAACCCAGCACAAGGAACTTTTAATGGAAATGCAAATGATGGAAGTGAAAGTAATTTTACCAGGAGGGACAGCACAACTTATGGAGATACAGTTATAGTCACCACTGATAGAGCAGATTAAGCAAGCTCAAATTAGAGATAAAAATTTTCACAGGCTAAAGAACAAAATTAAAGTAGGCAAGAGACCAGAAATCAAGATGCACTCAGACGAGACTATTAGGTTCAAGGACAGATTATGGGTGCCTAAGGGAGAAGTAAGAGATAGAGTTTTAGAATAATCTCATAAATCAATGTATTATATTCATCCTGGAAGAATAAGATGTATAAGGATATAAAAGGGTATTTCTGGTGGCCAGGTATGAAGAAAGAAATTGCAAGATATACATCGAATTGTTTCACTTGCTAGCAAGTGAAGGCTGAACATCAGAGATCGGCTGGACTGCTCCAACCATTAGCAATACTGGAGTGGAAGTGGGAACAAATATTAATGTAATTTGTTACAGGCTTAGTCAGGTGCACCAGAGGCAATAATGCTGTTTGGGTAGTTGTAGACCGGCTGACCAAGTCAGCTCATTTTCTTCCATTTAGAGTTGGTCAGTCAACAGAAATATTAGCCAGAAGATTTATGCAAGAGATAGAGAGATTGCTTGGAGTTCTAGCTAGAATTGTATCAGATTGAGATACAAGTTCAGATCACACTATTGGAAAAAATTAATTGATAGTATGGGGACTCATTTGGATCTATCTCCAACTTACTATCCACAAACCAACGGTCAATCAGAATAAACTATCCAAGTACTTGAGAATTTGTGTAGGGTATGTGTGCTGGATTTTGTAGATTTTGGGAAGACTATTTGTATATGGTATAATTTTCTTATAATAATAGTTATCAAGAGAACATCAAAATGATACCATTTGAAACTTTGTATGGACGAAAATGTAGATCTCCATTATGTTGGGACGAAATTGGAGAACGAAGTATTTTGGGGCTAGAGTTGATTACTCAAACAATAGAGCAAGTGAAGGTTATTAGAGAACAAATGAAGGCGATCTAAGACAGACAAAAGAAATGGATAGTTCAACATAGAAAACCACTGGAGTTTGAAGTAGGAAATAAAGTATTTGTTAACATATCTCCGATAAAGGGTGTGATTAGATTTGGCAAGAAAGGGAAGCTCTGTACAAAATACATCATTGAAAGGATTAGAAATATTGCATACAGATTATCATTACCATCAGAGATGGAAACTGTTCATGATGTGTTCCATGTATCATAACTAAGAAAATATTTGGGTGAAGAGCACAAAGTAGTAGATCTGTCCGAGATAGATTTAAAATCAGACCTAAAGTATGAAAAACAGCATGTAGCAATTATCGATCAACGGGAGAAGGTCCTTAAGAATAAAGTGATACCATTGGTCCTTGTTTCCTGATTTACAATCACCAAGAAATTCAACTTGGGAGCTTGAAAAGGACATTAGGACAAAGTACCCATACATTTTCTCATAATCAGGTATGTCAATTGAATTTATTTTCATATATCAGTGGGTACCCGTGAATACAGCATGTCTTTTAATTTTGAATTTTGAGAACAAAATTCTTTTGTTAGGTGAGTAGGGTGTAATACCTCAAAAATTTGAGCGTCTGTGTTGCTCTTTTGAGACCAGTCATGCCAAATAAGTCCACCGAAGTCAATTTTGAATACTGAAATAACCTTCGGTGAACATAACTTTAAATTTGAAAACCTAAACGGCATTTAGTCTTCGTGATTATTACTTTTGTAATATTTAGGACTTTTGGAGATTTTTCTTACGAGACCGAAAAATACTTCCAATATTAAAATTATCCTTCTAATTATTTCATAATTTTGGTTCATTTATTCTTGACATTGAAATAACAAACGGATAATTTTCTAACACTCCTCTCATTGAGTACTATTCACTGCATTAAATTGGTAGCATTTGGATAACTTTATATGGAACCAAAATTATTAAATTAAATAAATAAATAAATAAATAAATAAATAATCAAATAAAAATTCATTTTTTACCTGAGAGGGGTGGTTGCCTCTTTTTAGGCCAATCAAAGGTAAGTGAGAGGATAAAAACAAAAAAATATAAATAAAAACAAATAGAAAGAGAGAGAGAAGGCCCACTCACACACACACACTCTCCCTCACTTTCTACCCTCTTCTTACCCTCTCTCGCCTGCACCAACGAAAAAAGAAAAAAAGGAGAAGGAGAAAGAAAAGAGGATTCGAGAAATTGAAAAAATTAAAAGAAGCCCAATGTAAGTAACAAAGTTCTCTTCTTGATTATTTCTTTTTAATTATATAAATTTTGTGTTAATTATATTATTGCAAAAATAGTTAAATGTTTGCCATTTTGTTAAATTAAGTTTGGATTTGGAGTAGAAATTTTATTTTTGGTATTAGAGTGCTCATATTTATAATTTATGTTCCTTACAGCAAATAATGCAAATAGTTGAGAAGAAAATAAAAATAAGAATAAAAGAAGATGAAGAAGAAGAAGAAAAAAGGAAGAAGAAGCAGGGAGGCTGAAAGAAAAAGAAACAGGAAAGAGAAGAGAGAGAAAAAAAAGAAAGAGAAAGAGAGGCAGCGGGACAAAGGGAGAGGAGAGAATTGGTGGGCTGGGCTGAGAGAAGAGAAAGAAAAGATAAAAAAAAAAAGGGTAAACTGGGCCTGGTCAAGTCCAGTAAAAGAAAAAAAAAAGGAAAAATAGTGGGCTTGGGCTTGGGCTGGACAGAAAAAAAAAATAAATATTTTGATTAAGTTGGAATTTAGATAGATTGGACTTGATGGATTGAATAGTTAATGGATTGGACTTGGGCCTTAAGTAGGAATAATTGATGGATAAAAACAAAGTATAATAATAATAATAGTCATAATAATTACAATACAAATAAATAAATGACTGAATAAATAATTGGTAAATTTGGCTATTGATTGATATTGAGAACTGAATCAGATTATTGAATCAATTTTGATAAAATATATTGTGATACAATTGTGCAGTAATATCTATCATGCTATAAGTCATCTGCTTTGATTTTACAAATCATGTGCTATAATACTACATGTCATGAGCGGTCATAGAAATGCAAGCATGTTATCTTGAATTGAAAACTAATTAAAGAAGGGAAAGAAAAAATAGACAAATAAATGTAAATTAAAATTATCGTGTGCATAATGTATTATGAACATGGGGATGGGAGAAACTATATGATGGATAAGAGCCATATCGTATAAAAAATAATTGTAATAGTAAGGCCGAGAGTCTTTTACTGCAGTAGTCTGAGTGATACTGGATCACCAAGTAATAATTGATACCCAAAATGGTATGTCCGTTACTGTAAAATAGTACGAAAATTGATTGTTATGCCTAGCGGCATGTCATGGTTCAGCACCATGAGCATTAAGACAGGGTCCTGGGTGTGCACGGGCACTTATACGACAATGAAGAATAATATCTTATCCATTAATACAGTTTCTATAATTAAATTGAATGGTGACTAAGACCAATATAATATAGGATTAAATAGATAGAGCAATTATTGTCATGCTTGTTCATTTATTTATGCATTTATTTATGATTGCTTTCATTTTTAATTTATATGTACACAAACTACACTAATATAAACATGCTCACGCATATTGATATTCCTGTAATATAATAGTACACATTTCTCTTCTTATAGTGTTACTTGCTGGGTTTATCCCCTGAGTTTTGAACCCAAATTTAAATGGCAAAGAAGGGAAACCTGTCCAAGTTGAAGACCTGTACTTTGTTGAACAGATCGAGTGACAATAGGCAAATGAAATACTCTCTGGAGAACCTTCGTATATTTTTTTGTATTTCATTTTGTCTAGGCACTGTTTTTCTCTTTTGACCCTTTTGTGTTCATATTTAAAGTTGCGTGGTATCTTATGTAATGAAGTCTTTGTATAAATGAAATCTTTTCAGTTTCAGATATGTTATTTACTTATCTGATTGTGCCAGTAGTTATGGTTATTCTAAGATCCTGTAACTGTTAGGTTGTCTAGTATAAATTATAAATAGTGTCCTCCGTTTTGGGAAGCAAATGAAAAATGGGGCGTTTCATTAAGTGATTTGTTAAGATTGATATTTTTATAAATATCTATGTGCATATCTCTAATTGTATTTGATAAGGAAAAGAAATGAAAAGCAAAAGTAAAAATATAAGAGAAAAAAAATTTAACAGTTTTTTCCAAATCAAATATTTTATAATTAAGTAACTCATTCTCATATACAATAATGGTGTAACGAAACTCAAAATTCTTTTGTTCCATGGAGAGATCATGTTAAAGTGTTTCTAACTTAAAACTAGTTTATCATTTTTATTTTTAAGTACATCTAGTTCGTTGTCAAATCTTGTTCATTCCTTTTACAAAAAAAAAAAACATTCCTAGTAATCATGAAAGATAATTGACTGTGATCTAAAACATACACTCCCAAGTATTGACAAGTAGTGTAAGAGTTGTAACCCAAAATTGTCCTCCCAAGGATTAATTATTGTGTTAGACACTAATGAAATAAATTACGGACTAAAAAGATTGAATTTTTTAATTAACTAAAACTAAAGATTAAGGGATTGTTAATTACTTAAAAAATTATTGGTTAGATAAGTTAACTTTCCCATAGAATAATTTATTAGATATGCTTATACTTGTTTCATCTCAGTTGCATAGATCACATGGTTTTTCTATAACTGGAAATATATATTTAAAGTACAAAATCAAAGATAGTTGTAAACTTGATAATTTGGCTAACTGCTTCGATTAGTCCTATATGTATTTTGACTTTATCTAAGCATGACATGAATAATAAAATAAATATTCAAAGTCTAAACATACACCGTGGCTAAAGAGTCTACAGCATATAAAAAACTATTTAACGAATTTATTATCAAACTATATATCATTAAAGACTCAAAATCATATTAAAACCTAACAAGATAACAGAGAACCAAAATATCAATTTTATGTAAATCAATCATGCATGATAATTAAATAAACACATATCAGTAAATTTTCTAGGGCTTGTTACCTAATCTGAACCAACGAAAGAATTTTAGTCGTTTATACTAATTATAGCCATCAATACATGAATAAAAGAGATTCTTTTAATATTAACTATGAAAAAGTACAAAACTAAAATATAAAACTATAATTTCTCTATCTATATCTCATATATTCTTTCTAAACTCTGAATTACATTGAGTATATATAGCCTCTAAAAAACCTAGGATGAATTCAATTTACAAGGAAACTCTCTTTTCTTCAAAAATTATCAAATAATAATAGCTTCTACTCCAAAGCTCCATCAATAGTTGCATCAGTGGCTGCTCTCGTGTTTCCGTTTCAGTTGACTGCTGTCGATAGCCTACAAGTGGTTATCGATACCAAACCTATACAATGGTCAGTCTAAACTGATATTTGAGATACACTTTATTTTTTCGATTTTCTTCCGCATAGAACTCAACAAAAACACTTTAAAATAATAGAAAAATTTTAAAGTGGAGAGTTTGATTAATAAAAATAATTTATTATTATTTTCTTATATTAATTACTAAAATTGGTTTATGGGTGCACAAAAATAAACTAAAATAACTAAACTTTTCACTTGTAATCAATAAAGTGGCTTGCATTTTTAGACTAACATAAGTCTAATGTAGATTTTTTTTTAATTTCTCTTGTAGACTAGAATTATCTTTCTTTGAGTTAGAGTTTGTCTTTATAGGAGTTCGTATTTTTCAAGTAAGTTTATAAAATTCATCTACATCACATCATTTTTATAATAAAGTCCATTGTAGCTAGGTTGAAGCTCATTATCAGAGATTATCCTCATAATTGCTCGAGCATCCGTCTACGCTAACAGAACTTGGTGTGCCTATCTCTTATCTTTGCTAGAATTGGAATCCGTCTCTTTCTCTCCACCTGATATATCCCATGTTGTAGCCTTGAAACTCTTTTCTTGCCTTTAAATTTCTTTTTGTTCGGGGAATATTTTTTGTGAAAATTACCTGGCTTTCTGCATTTATGTCACACAGGAACAGTATCAAAATCAGAACCTTCGATTTTATTCTTAATTCTTATCTTATTGCTTGATTGCCGCTTTCTACTCCATAGGATTTTTTGCCTATCTTTGGTCTTGAAAAATGTCTTGAAGCCTCTAACAATCAAACTAGCTCTAGCATCGCTTTTTTCATCCTCAGAACTCAACCTCAACTCAATCTTTGTGTTATCCTTCTTTCCTTTAAGATCAACTTGATTACGAGTGAAAAATATAGTATTTCTTATCGATTTTATGCATTAAATTTTGAGATATAATATTAGAAATTGATGAATTTTCATATAGATTTGTCTAATTATCCTCTTTAATATTTTATTGGTTTAAACTAATGTTTCATTCTCCTTTATTGGATGCAAGAAAACGTAGGAGAACGTGCATACGCACAAAAGAGGCTGAATGGTTAAACTGCCAATAAATTGTTGATTGCTCAGGCTTGGCTGTTGTATCCCTCTACAAATTACGCTGTAAACACCTAGGAGTGAGCTACTATAAAAGGGGTTGATCTAAGCTGCTATCGATAACACTAATCGGCGGATACGTAGATATGGTTGGATTCATCGTAAAAATGTGTTTCCAAGCAGATAGAGCTCTAATTTTGAGCTAACTAAACCTTGTGGGGCTATAAATACACATTGTATATGAGAATAACATATATAGAGATATATGGTGTGAAAAAGGGGAATATAAAATATTTTAGAGATTAATTTTAATTGTTTTAAGAGATTTTGAAGATTACTAGTTCTTGTGTTCTTTTTGATACTTGATAAAAAATGATTTTCTTCTTTTTATTTGATAACTATGTCAAGCATGAGTAACTAATTATTTTTTAGTTTTGGATGAGAAGACAAACCTCGATCATTGATCTGGTATGCACTTGTTGTTTTAGTTATTAATATTGATAATAGTTTTTATTTATTCGTTCGGGTATGAATATTTGATTTTGATACTTTGATGGTTTATTTGTTGATTGTATAATTATTATTTACTTTTTGATATATCATTAATTTTTTAGACATGGTATATACTTAGACATTGAATATTTAATTCTATTATCCACAGATCTTGTTTAGATTATTCCTAAGATTCATATAAATATTGATTGGGGGAATTAACTAATATCGATATTACTATTTTCTAAAACTTTGTGTATCTAAAAAAATATATTCCGGTTGCATAAGAAACACAATCTATAAAATAATGGCAATAACATCCAGTGAAAAGACATTGGTAGTATTTACTCATCTGAGTTGATTCCTCTCACTAATTTATTTTAATTTAATTACTACTCAATCAAACTAACTATTCTTTGCTTTAATTCTTTAGTAATATATAGTATAAGTGTCTAACAACAAAATAACAGTTAATATTCTCGATTGAACGATTTTGGGATGACTTCAAAGTGTTAGATGTTGATCTTCTATGTTTGGAACTACACAAATCAGGTCACATCACCACTAGAACGTCCTTGCTCTACGCATTTCATGTGCTTCTTCAAACTTGTTTCATGCATAACAGGATTACCTACAAGATTTTTAAGGTCCATCTTAGATTGATCATGAATTCGTCAATAGTATTATCTTAGAGTTCTAATCTTTGTGAGGGAGTGAAGGACTTGGCAAATCAACTCTTCTTTGTGAAACTTTTTTGCTAATATAGATAGTTTGTTTGCTATGTCAATGAATCTAGAGTACATACCTTATATTTTCTCTCAAATTTTTATCTAAAATATTTATAGTTGTTTATCAGTATCAGAAACTTGGCTTTCATAACCTGAGACAATTCCTTATGGATAACATCCAAAATCTTCCATATCTCCTAGGTAATGGCACAACTAGAAAAATATTTAATTCTTCTGCAGTTAGTAAACGATAAAGAGCATTCATAGCTCAGCATTAATAGAAAAGATATTTTCAATAGGTTTGGTTACAATAGAATTATCAACAGTTATGTTGGATTCACATTAACCAAAATCAACATTATGGCAAGCACCATTGTCTTGGATAAACAGAAAATTTTAATCCTAACTTTCTAATGTGTATATTTCATACACCCAAAAAGTTGTATATTGTTAATTGTATAGGCTTCAACTAAAGCATCAACTGGTAAGGTTCCTAAACTCACCATCTAACCTTACTCTGATGCCACTACTAGGATCAAAATACAAGCCTATATGAGTGAATAAGATTAATTGCTACAATTTCGAGCCTTAATTAAATTATCAAATTTATATGCAGGGAAAGTATAAAAGAACCATAAAAAAAATTCATAGTAGACACGAGATTATAGTGGTTCAGAAATCCCTATGTACATTTTTCACCTCGTCAAGAGGGTGTTCCACTAAAAATATAGGTGTTCTTGGATCATAGTCTAATCAAGTAAAAAATTACATATCAACATCCTAATCTACATCATCTAGTTATTTATGCAAATAACCTACAAAAAAGTGTAAAACTTATTCTTTATTAGCATCCCCCAATTCTCTCTAACATGAGTGTGTTGCTATAAAACTAATAAAAAAATATACATAAATAGAGTTTGAAAACTCGCAAGACTCAATATTTATTAAGTACAAATTAAAAAAGATCTTACATTTCTTTTACATATTGCCTTCGAAAGATAATGATGAAGATAATAGTTGACGGTGATGATGATGTAGTCAAAGCTATATCACACAAAAAAAATGTAAAAGTATATCTCTATGAATACTATAGATGATGAAGAATGTAGGCTGGAATAATATATATAAAGTCTCCATTTTTCTCAAGAATCTCCTTAGAATATCTTTAATTTTCTCCTAAATCTTCTTCCAAAATTCCTCCTCAAAAGTCCTTTTGCAAATATAGAGTTATATCCTCCTTCTGTAGTTGAGATTAGCCTCCTTAATAAATCTTAAACATAGTTAGAATATGTCAAAGGATATTAACCATCCAACCCCTAATTAAATTGATCCATGCACTTATTCCAAGTTTATGATTGTTTGGAACAAATCCTTACCCGAAAAGCAGTTAAAACTGCTCCAAAACCCACGCTGTTTTACCATTATACTATTGATGGCTCTAGGAAATATTGTAGCAGAGGGTGTCCTCAGATTGAGCCTTTGCTAGGGCCATCGATGGCCCCAGCAAAGACTATTAAGTTCAGCACTACTGCTATTTAGAAAAACGATAATACTCTTGCATCTAAATTATGATTGAGTTGTTCACGGTATCGTTTCAAAAATGATTTATGGTTCTACAACTTTCATGTATTTGATTGATTGATTTAAGTTATATATGTATTATAAATGCTCTTGAACTTACAATAGCTGCAACTCATCAATTTCGCCGTCTTCTTACATAATATTTGCACATCAATCAAATCTATATAAAACTCTAAAAAAGTCATTATACTAGTATATGAATCAGTTATTTTTCAAACCTAAAATATTTATATGTAACAAAAGTTTGCTTGCTCTTTAGATCATTTCTCTTACTATAACACCCCAAATCTACACTATCCGAAAAAATTTAACTTGTAAATTTTTATCTTTCTTAAATTAATAATATAGTTGATGTGAAATATTTATTACAAGCATACAGTGTTAGTTGTAGTGCTAACATGTCATTTCCACAGAGATCTAAGCCGTTTTTGCGTTCTCGCTAATCCTATTATTCTAACGGACTAACAAAGGATTCTAAGTTGAATCTGAGTTGTTTTAATTAGTCTAGAATATAGAATCTACTAGTTTCCAACCATGTATTACTGCTATTATCTTCTTCCTATCATAAAAAAATTGATCTTTTAGTTTAATCTTTACTTAAAGTATTCTAAGAATGTGTTATCAAGTGGTGTATAAGTATAACGCATCAAAAATACTACTTTGCTTAAAAATAAACTAAATCATTAGATAGCTCTATGACAAAGATAAAAAGTAACAACCCCAAATCCTAACTAAGCTTAGACTATCAAGAAATCTAATTCAAGCATAACTTATCAAAGTATTAATTTATGAGTTATTATATTTTAATATTTTCATTGAAAAATCTTATCTTTGTTATTTTATTTAGGAAGAAAATACTAGAGAGCAATTTTATGGTAGATTTTTAGTTTCATCTACAACCTAGAGCTAAACTAAATTAACTACTCATAGTTCTAAATAACAGGACCCTATTTTTATTTATGAAGGCAAGTAAAAATTCTATTTTTCTTGAAAGCAAAATAAATCTATACTACAAAGCATATAAATTTATACTAGAAAGCAATGGAATTACCTCTCGAGCTCGGTATGGCGGCCATCACTCCTTTGGCAAAACTCTAATTTTATTAATTAAAATGAGTACAAAATTACATCTAAAAAGCTCTCCCTATTTATAAGGATTCATGGAGTATTTATAACTCAAATATAATCCGACTCTTACTCAAACTCAATACTAAAGATATAATCATAATCCAACACAAACTAATCTCAAAATGTATAATTCTAATCAATACATTGGTATTAGAAACCAATGGTTGAGATTAGATGGTATAAAATGCTAATTTTTGGGTCCAAAACCAGAAATTAAGTTCAGCACACTCGTAGACTGTTGGATCGGATTTTCCATTCTATAGCGCTTTAGTAAAATTGGCATAACATTTGCATACAAACTCAGATTGTGCTATTCTTAGACTCGATTCATAGATAATTCCGAGATTTACAAATTTATCCTATACAAAATTTTCCAGTTTAAACTTTATCTTGGCCAAAAATGCTCTTGAATTTTCTACTGCTGCATTTGAGTTTCTGCCTTCATCATGATTGACTTTTTTTACTCATATTCTTAACAAATTTGTTTTATCTTCTTCTCTTTCTTACAAATCCTTTATTACCTATAAAAATGCACTAAATATATCTGAGTAACAATTATTTATATACAAAAATAGATAAAAAATGGGAGGAAATATAAAAATATAACACTCATCACACCCCCACACCTATCTTTTGCTAGTTTTCGAGCAAAACCTAAAACTAAAAAGAAAAAAAAAAATCCTAATTCACTTTCGCAGAATCGCAATTGCACTTAGCATGTGCAACAAGCTTTTAAACCCCTGGATACCCTTGTAGATGAGTTATGTCTCCTAAGAGTTTGCAGTAAATATACCCACAAAATTCGTAAATAAAATAGATTAAGGAATAAAGAAAAAAAAAATAAGGATAAACAAAAATCAAGAAAAATAAAAAAATTATACAAAAGAAAGAAAGTTTTTTAATATTTTCTTCAATTAATCTCACTAATATACCAATTCAAGAATGCATTTAGATTATCAGTTTTCAAGTCAAGTATTATATCAAATATACATATCATTTTAATCAAAAATTCTAATCATTCAATACCCACTAATAAATAATTCATTGGCTCCTATACATCTACATGCACGTCTTATATTATACTTCGGCTCTGGATTCTAACTCATGATTCATCTCTTTTCTCTAAATATTTTTTTACTTTTTCCTTTTCTTTTGTGAGTATTTCACCTTTCATGCGAATATTCATGCTTTCTGATTACTCAGATCATACTCTTTTCTTTTTACGAATATTTTACTTTTCATGCGAATATTCATGCTTGCTTAGGCGCAAAGTACCCGATTACTCGGATCATACTCTTATTTTCTTTTTTTTTATTTCTAAAGGATTATTGCCTTAAATATTAGGATCACCCTTTTTTTCTTTTTTTAGGATTATTGCCTTAAATACTAGGCTCATCCCTTTTTTATTTCTTTTTTTCTTGTTTAGAGAAAGAAAAACTCAATCATTATCATTTTTTTCCTTAATCTAATAAACTATTACGAAGTGAAAAATACATGTATACTTACCTCAAAATTACTATTAGTGGATTTATTTGTTGGAACTTTATTTTTTTTAAAAAATTCTAAGTGTATTATCCAATCTACTCTCCTATCAAATTTCAAATCTAAAATTATTCTTGTATTTTTAATTAGGTTGATTTATTAAAGAATTTTTTTTTGCATTTTTTACTATTTTTCAGAATTTTTTTACTTTTTTTTTTTATTTTTTTCAAAATTTTTTTAAGATTTTTTTAAGATTTTGTTTTAGTTACCCTAAAAACTACCCAAAATATAAATTAAAGAAACCTAAAAATCTAAAAATAAAATAAAAATCTTAGAGAAGAAAAACAAAAAACTAAAGATTCTAGAAAAACACAAAAATCTCCTAACCCACTCCCCCACACCTAAACTCTTGTATGCCCTCATACGCAAACCAAGAGTGGTAAAATAAATAAGAAAACTATTATATAAATATTATACACTTACTAGAAAATTCAGACCGGTTACGATCTTTTGATTGTTTTCCACTCAAATAGTGTGTTCTTTTATATTTTGATAGGGATGAACTCAGTATTTTTGTCAATTTTGCATTTAATCTCTCTATCTTGTTTTTGGTTTTTCTCAATTTATTCCTGCCCTTCTTTCTTTTATTCAATAGTAAAATTTTAAAGATAGAAATCGTACTTTTATTGTCCATATTTGATCCACGAGTATCTTTCATGACAGTAAGTATTTTTGTTTTATTAACTTGTGAAATAATATACTTACTTTGATGTAGCAGAATCATAAGTTTGATTTTTTATCACTCTTTCAAATTATTAGGTACCATGACATCTTTCTTTTGCAGTTCCTTTTATTTTTCTAGTGTTTTGGGCTTATCATGCAAAATTTTTTCAAACCTGTCATCAAAATTCTCAAAAGAAAATGCCACACTAGTGAACTTATTATTAGTCAAGTCATTATGAAGAGATAAAAATTCTTCTTAACAAATTTCTTTACAATTTTCAATAAAAGAATCAGAAGATAATATGTCACTAGCAAAATCATCATGAGGCAAATCACCAATCAAAATTTTCTCTTTATCACAAGTTTTTTCATAATTGTTTTTATAATAGTCCAAAGTAGGTTGATTGTATTGTCGATGTACGGACTCATCACACACAAACTTATTTGACTTATTTTGAATCATATCTACTTCAAAATTGACTCGTTGTAGTTGATATGTTCAAACAATTAGATGGTTGATCTTAAAAAAGTTTAGTATGAGAAATTATTTTGATAAAATCTTCCATATAAGATGCAGTTTGAGAGAATGATTTTAACAAAACTTTAATACCTTCCTCTACTCTATGTGCTCACTCCTCAGTCTCATGATTATAACCTTCCTTGTTACCCTCGAATGATTTCATCTCAAGGTCATGAGTGAAATTTGATAGTGCATATGATGGATCTGTGTACATATTTGATGACAGATATGAAGTGGTTGTAGGTAGATTATCATGATATGCATACCCCGCTTCTAATTTTTTTAATCTTTTATCTAACATATTCAATTAAATATCTTGTTCATGACTGAATTTAGAACATGAAGATGAATAGTTTATGAAGAATGGATCAGATAGAGGACTCTCTTGATACGGCTCTTGATTGTATGTAAAATTAGAATGATTCGTCTATTCACAATTGTAATTTTGTATATAGAAAGCATGTGTAAGTTCATGAAATATGGTGTGAATTTGATCATGACATACTCCTAGCGAACTTTCTATCCATGGACACTGATAATAATTATGATATGAATCACGACATTAATGTAACCAGTTTGATTTTGAAACCTATTTCTTTGGTTTTTTTTTTTGAAAAAGGTGGAGAAGGAAAGAGATTGAAAATAAAAAAGAAAAAAATCAAAACTTTTTTTATTTTTTTCTGTATTATTTTATAGAACCAGTGACCCAAAACACAAAACCAGAGAAAAATTGGGGGAGACTTTCGCTTCCTTATTTTTCCAGTGTACTCCTGAGACTTCTCTCTTTCCTTTTTGCTTCCTGTATCTGAACTTTCAGGTCTATGCACACTCAACACATACTGTTAACCTATAAAACGTTAGAAAAATCAAGAAAATACCGTCAATTCTCGGCAACAACGCCAAAAATATGATGTGAAATATCTACTGCAAGTACACAACATCAGTTGTAGCACTAACAGGTCGTTCCTATAGGGATTTAAGATATTTTTGCGTTCTCGCTAATCCTTTTATTATAACGGACTAACAAAAGATTCTAAGTTTAATTTGAGTTGTTCTAATTAGTTTAGGATATAGAATCCATTAGTTTTTAACCATGTATTACTTTTATTATCTTCTTCCTATCATAAAAAATTGATCTTTTAGTTTTAATCTTTACATAAAATATTCTAAGCATGTGTTATCAAGTGGTGTGTAAGCATAACGCATCAAAGATACTATTTTGCATAAAAATAAACAAAATCATTAGATAACTTTTTGACAAAGATGAAAAGTAACAACTCCAAACTCTAACTAAGTATAAGCTATCAAGAAATCTAATTCAAGTATAACCTATCAAAATATTAATCTACGAGTTATTATATTTTAATATTTTTATTGAAAAATCTTATCTTTGTTATTTTATTTAGGAAGAAAACACTAGTGAGCAATTTCATGGTGGATTCCTAGTTTCTTCTATATCCTAGAGCTAAACTAAATTAGCTACTCACAGTTCTAATTAACAAGATCCTATTTATATTTATGAGGGCAAGTAAAAATTCTATTTTTCTTGAAAGCAAGATAAATCTATACTTCAAAGCAAATAAATCTATACTAAAAAAATAAAATAAATCTATACTACAAAGCTAATAAATATATACTAGAAATCAATGGAATTACTTCTGGTGCTCGGTATGGCAGCCATCACCCCTTCAGCAAAATTCTAATTTTATTAATTAAAAAGAGTACAAAATTACATCTAAAAAGCTCTCCCTATTTACAAGGATTCATGGGGTATATATAACCCAAACACAATCCTACTCTTACTCAAATTCAATATAAAAATTATAATCCTATTCCAGCACATAATAATCTCAAGATATATAATTCTAATTCAATCCATAGGCATTAGAAACCAATGGTTGAGATTAGATGGTATAAAATACTAATTTTCGGGTTCAAAACCCTAAATTAAGTTCAGCACACCCGTAGCCCATTGGATCGGATTTTCCATTCTGCAGTGCTTTAGTAAAATGGTCATAACTTTTACATACAAATTTAGATTGCACTTTTCTTAGACTCATTTCAAAAATAATGCTGAGATCTACAACTTTATCCTACACAAAACTTTCCAGTTTAAACTTTATCTTGGCCAAAATGCTCTTGAATCTGCTGCTATTACATTTAAGTTTCTGTCTTCATCATGATTGACTTTCTTTACTCATATTCTTGACAAATTTACTTCATCTTCTTCTTTTCCGTACAAATCCTTTGTCACCTATAAAAACACACTAAATATACCTGAGTAGTAATTATTTATATGGGAGAAAATATGCAAAATATAACACTCATCAATAGTGATTATCTTGGAGATAGAGCCAATGTAAAATATTTTAGTGCTTTTATTAAGTTTATTTTCTTAAATAATTTCCAAAGATTAAATAAAATAGATAAGATAATTTTTAAAATCCAAACTATATTAATTAATCTTATCAAAATCCAAACTACATTAATTAATCTTATACAATAATCATATCATTCTAAATATCTAAAATGCATCCTGCTAACTAACTAACAACTTATCACTTCTCTCCAGTTTTTTCTCACATTAAAAAAAAATATAATAGCAGGAAAAAAAGGAAGACATTAAAAAAAGAAAAAAAAAGAAATGGAGAAACACTCCTCTGTTCAGCCACAAGGCTGAACAAAGAATAAAGAAAATAAAAGAAAATAAAAGTGAAGAAGGGGAAAAAAAAAAAGAAGAAGAGAAGGAAAAAAAAAGAGAGGAAAAAAAGAAAGAAAAAGAGAGAGAGAGAAGAGAGAAGAAGATCCAAACTATTAGTTATGGTGGTCTTCCAAACTTTTGAGTTTTTTTCTAAAAAAGACAAGTGCTTTGCAATTATTTTATGAATCTTCTATATTTTTTCTTTATCAATAACTTAATATTATTATTGTTTTAATAAATGTGTTGATGAAATATTCCATTCATTCATTTTATTATTTTTAATCCATGTCATAATTTATTTAAAAAGAAAAAACAAGACATGTACATTAATATAGATGACGTCTCTTCCTACTTCTACAATTAAAGTATCTTAGTACTCATGCATAACATTAGCTCTGCCAGTGTTGTACTTAATGATTTATTCTTTCACTGTTTATCCCAAGTCAGGATAAAAGAGGAGGGTTGTGGTAGGTCGATGACAACCAGCGTAAAACATTGTCATATATTATGACATTAGCCAAAATATGAATTTTGTTGGGGCATTCCCTACTGAGCGTCGTGCTACATCGGAGCCTGGATATAGTAAAAAATGTATGAGGGTTGCTGCATCGTCGCTCAGAAGCGACATGCCACATCGGCGTTCGAATGTGGTATCAAATATACGAGGGTTCCAACATCTTAATGAGCAGGTGGGGGTAAAAAAGTTAGCTCATGAATATAAAATTCGGTTGGCATCGTGGAACATAGGTTCTTTTATAGGTAGCTTAGCAGAATTAGTTGATGTTATGATTATAAGGAGGGTTAATATTTTATGCGTGCATGAGACTAAATAGGTGGGTGAGAAAGCTAAAGTCTTAGAGTCTCAGAATTATACACTTTAGTATATGGATAGAGATAGAAATCATAATGGGTTAGGTATGATCATAAATAAATAATTATGTGGTGATGTAGTGGAGGTTAGGAGGAAGGGTGACATAATTTTATTAGTTAAATTTATTTTAGATATAGAGATTCTTAATGTCATTAGTGCCTATGCACCACAAGTAGGACTTGATGAATCTAATAAATATCAATTTTGGGAGGATATAGATAAGATAGTACAAGGAATTCCCACTAAGGAAAACTATTTATTAGTGGTGATCTCATGGGCATGCAGGAACTAGTCATAATAGGTTTGATAGTATATATGGATGATTTAATTTTGGAGAAAGAAATAAAGCAGGTAGCTCAATTCTAGAATTTTGTTTTACTTTATGATTTGATTTTAGTGAATACTTGGTTTAAAAAGATAGTTTTTCACTTGATTACTTTTAAAAGTGGATCAAGTGTGAGCCAAATAGATTTCTTTTTAACTAAGATGGTAGATAGATATAGTTGCATCGATTATAAGGTAGTAGCAAGTGAGAGTGTAGTTATCCAACATAAATTTTTAATTTTAGATATTCAAATTAGAAAGAGACTTAGAAAGATTAAGTATAACTTAGATGATAAGATTAAGTGGTGGTGATTAGAAGATAATCAAAAAGTTTTTATAGATAGAGTAATACAAGCATATTAGAAGGACCATGATGATCCTGATGTAACATAGAAAAAATAGTTAGCTGTATTAAGAGGGTAGCTAAATATATATTTGGTGAGTTGAGGGACGATACTCTACCATGTAAGGACACATCATGGTAGAATGAAGAGATAACAAATGCTATTAAGGTCAAGTGGGACCTTTATAGAAATTTAAAGAAGAACAATGATGGAACAAGTTTTGAGAGGTATAAGCTTGCCCAAAAAGAATGCTAAGAAAGTTGTTCGAGATGCAAAAACTAAATTATATAAATAAGTGTATGATAAGTTGGACAGTAAAGAGGTAGAAAAGCATATATATATTATATAATTACTCAAATAAGAGAAAGAAAGTTTAAAGACTTATATAATATAAAGTGTATTAAAAATGATGATAAGAAGTTTCTAGTTCTAGACGAAGAGATTAATGAAAAATAGAAATATTATTTTGATAGATTATATAATGGTAGTTTTACTCAAGATTTGGAAGATCTTACTATTCAATGTGAGAAGCTAAATCATAGTTTTACACATAGAATTAAAGAATATAAAGTAAAAGAGGTTTTGAAGAGAATGAAATTAAAAAAAGTTGTTGGTTTAGATGAGAATCCTATAGAGGTATAAAAATACTTAGGAGGGATGGGTGTGTGGTGACTGACAGTTCATTTTAACAAGGTTTAGCAAACTAAGAAAATACCAAATGAAAAGAGGAAGAGTACTCTAGTATCTCTACATAAAAATAAAGGTAATATTAAGAGTTATTTTAACTATCATAGAATAAAACTCATGTGTCACACTATGAAGCTTTGAGAAAGGATAATTGAACATAGACTGAGACAGACTATTAAAATATCAATGAACTAGTTTGGATTCATACCGGGGTGATCGATGATAGAACTAGTTATTTATTTCGTCAACATATAGAGCAATTCCGTAAGAGAAATAGAGATTTACATATGCTATTTATTGACCTAGAGAAAGCCTACAATAAGACTCCACGAGAGGTACTTTAGTGCGCATTGATGAATAAAAGAGTCCCCATCAAATATATTGACTTAATTAAGGACATAGATAATAGAGTAGTGGCCAATGTCAGAACATTTAGTGGTCTAACAAATGATTTTTCTATCACAATTGGATTACATCAAAGATCTACATTGAGCCCGTTCTTATTTGCTATGGTGATGGATGAGATTACTAGAACTATTCAGGATGAGATATCTTAGTGTATACTATTTGTTGATGATATTGTCTTAGTTAATAAGATAAGAGAAGGGGTGAATGCCAAGTTAGAATTATGGAGGTATACATTAGAATTTAGAGGTTTTAGATTGAGCAGGTCTAAAATAGAGTATATAGAGTGTAAATTTAGTAAACGACGAACCCTAGACTATAGTGTTGTAATATTGAATGGGCAAAAGGTACTAATAAACAGTCAGTTTAGGTATTTGGGTTCTATTCTTCAGAATAATAGAGAGATCGTTAATGATGTTAACTACAAGATACAAGCTGACTGGTTGCAATGGAGGAGTGTAATGGGAGTTTTATGCGATCGTAACATTCCGTTCAGATTGAAGTGAAAATTTATAGGACTACTATTAGGCCAGTTTTATTATATGGTACGGAATGCTACACTATAAAGAAGTATAATTCACAGAAGATAAATATAACATAAATGCGCATGCTTTGCTAGATATGCAACAGCAATAGGAGAGATAAAATGAGAAATGAAGATATTCGTACTAAAATAGGTGTAGTCTCTATCGATGAGAAGATGCAAGAAAATCTCTTACGATAATTTGGTCATGTGCAACGTAGACCTACAAATGCACCGGTTCGATAAAGCGAGCTTATCAATCTAGGACAAGTTAAAAGAGTGAAGGGAAGACCAAAGAAAATATAGCTGGAGGTTATACGAAAAGATATGGATTCTAGATGCTTAAATGAGGAGATACTTAATAGAAATGAATGGAGAAGGATTATCAACATGATTGATCCGACGTGATTTTCTTTTGGTTCATGTAGCCTACCCCAAGTACTTGGGATAAAAGGCTTAGTTGTTGCTGTTGTTGTTGTTGTTGTTGTACTCATGCTTGACATTAAGTTACATGAATTTTTAAATTATTGTTAAAACTACATTAATCAATGTCCTCGATAGTGTTATCTTGGACCCTATTCAGCTTAGTTATGAGTCACCTTTATTAAGTTATAATACTATATTAATTTTAGTGCCCCACTCCATATCTTTTGGAAGCCCTATTTTAGATGGTCTGGTGTAGTCACCTTTAATATTGTACTTGCTTATTACAAGTACCTTAAAAGGAAAAACTTCGAAACACACATACATGCACATGCATGCACACACACTTGGAAGGTTTCTTACCCATGGATCATGCAGTCATATGATGTAAAGTTTTTTTAATGATAAATTGTGGAAATATGATGCTAGAAATGAACTGTGAATATGAAATATTAATCATAAACATGAGTTGATATATCTAATATAATATTAAATGAATTTGGTTCATTCTGGATATAAATCAAATAAACTTATCATCATAATGTTTGCAGTTTAAGTGTATATAAGCCTAACAAGAAAAATATCTTTTGTAAAGCTATTGTTTATCACCATTGTTGAATGCACGAATTGAGTTTGACAAGCAAAAATGCACATATAGACTAATATAAATTAGCTATTACATTGAGATGAAAGCAAAATTTACTACATTGTCAGTTGCAAAGTGCAATTGAGTTTTGGATAGGGAAATAAAAGTAGACTTGTTTGGAGTTTGGAGAAGTTTATATGTAGCAGATTCTAACTTATGTACAGAGATATATATCAAAATACACACCACCGATGTTCACAAAGTAGCTTGGCCATAGGAATAAAAATAAAGAAAAGTCTAAAAATGTAACAATAGCCTCTTGATCTTTTCATTCTCTACACATTTTTGGTCTACCAAAAAAACTAGTAGGATATTCTAAAGAAGATCTATTGGCTATTATATATTTTATATTAGATATAAAATAATAGGCAATAGGCCTCCATATTGAAGTATATAGTTAGCAAAAATAATTTCTAAATTTTCCATTATTATTTTCTTGTTTCCTTGGAAGTTACTAGCTGGTATGCTTTTGATATATGTATCAATAGTTTTTTTGTGGTACAGTTTCTTAATTATTATGACAGTTTAGCATTATTTTGTATTCTTGCTTTTGTCACACAAATATTATCATAACCATAAAATTGTTCATTAACCTTTGGTTGTTTTCGCTTTCCTACGTCTTGAAGAATTCTAGAAGGATAATGAGGTGGGTGTAAACTTTAGTTGTCCATTGTGTTTTCATATAATATGAAAACCAAAATTGCTACTTATGCATGTAAATGTGTTACTTTACTTTTGGAAAGTTTTTAATTTCATTCTCTATCGAATAAATTAAGTCATGCTAATGTTTTTCTTACAATAATTGTCATTTTCACTTACAATTGGCAATAGTAAACCCCTAGCCTTTATATTTATAAGTTTATATTTTTTTTTATGTTACTATTTTCTTACATTTTAATTATTTCTAAATTTTAATTAAAAATATTGATTTTGATTGGTCCTTGAAAGTCTTGCAACTAGCCACTCTACAATGTCCACACATACAATATAGTTATAAGTAGCATTTAAATGTAACATTTTATTTAATACATATATGTTTTGTTGACTTGATCATAGTTAACATTAAATATAATGTGTATTATATATTCATTTTAAAACATGAAAATAAATTCATGGGGTTAAGGGGAACTTCATGAAGGAACTGTACACATGTTATATGAGGTTTACATTGTTGAGATTGTATAACTGAACTTAGGAACTTGACCATGTAGGTTCTGGGTGATTACTGAATTGCCATCATTATATAAGACTGCACGCCTGAAGTTTAGGCTCATTAATACTCATATTCATTATTACCTGGCAGTACGTCATACAGGAATACCAGAAATCATGATTGTGATTTCGGGTATGCTTGAAATACTTGTAAAACATGGGGTACTCTACTTTTGATAGTTCCAAATAAATTCACAACAAATATAATATAACATATCATGTTTTATATGCATGCTTATATCTATTTTATTTTTTCTATATATGCTACAAAGTTATTAATAACATGTATATATAAATATACACATTGACTATTATCATCCATAAGACAACTGTGATTTAACACATGTTTTACTTCTTCTTAAAGATTATATTTTGTGATATATTAATGATTTTATAGTTTCATATAACTCTTTACCATCATGTTTAATTCTAATACCATGCAAGATATGTTTTCACTACTATTGGTTTATTTATTATTCTTTTCAAGTCAAATATAATTAAAATTCATGTTTCACATTCTTTTCGAGATTTAGAATTTTATGATATATTATGATTTTACTATTTCATTTGGCTATATATTTTATATATATATATACATGGGTATGCATGGAATACTTGTAAAACATATGGTACACTAGTTTTGATAGTTCCAAATAAATTCACAATAAATATAATATAACATATCATGTTTTATATGAATGCTTATATCTATTTTATTTTTTCTATATATGCTACAATGTTATTCATAACATGTATATATAAATATACACATTGACTATTATCATCCATAAGACAACTGTGATTTAACACATGTTTTACTTCTTCTTAAAGATTATATTTGGTGATATATTCATGATTTTATAGTTTCATATAACTCTTTACCATCATGTTTAATTCTAATACCATGCAAGATATGTTTTCACTACTACTGGTTGATTTATTATTCTTTTCAAGACAAATATAATTAAAATTCATGTTTCACATTCTTTTCGAGATTTAGAATTTTATGATATATTATGATTTTACTATTTCTTTTGGCTATATATTTTATTTATATATACACATAGCGTGCTTGTGTATTATAAGTAAAATTTATATTTTATATTTTATTTATATATACACATAACATGCTTATGTATTATTATTTCTCCTCTTGCAGCAATTGTTAGGTCGTTCCAACAACCCTTGTTTGGAGTACTTAGAAATTAATTTCCAGGTTATCGAGAGTAAGGTCTACCACTGATGGAACCACATTTCATGGAGTTAGTGGATACTTAATAGGTGTGTTCGCTGCAAGATGGACACAGAAGAGACTCTTCTAATATTTGTTTTCTTCTTTTAGAAACTTTATTACTCATACATCTTTTTTTCACTTAAACTTTTTGATGATGTATTAAGGATCATTTTGGCTCTCCTATAAACTCGTCTTGATGATTATTCTTTAGAATGATTTATTGTTTTAATTCCATATTGTTATCTAATTGTATATGTATATGTATTTGTTGTAGTTGTACATGTTTGTATTCATATATTTTAGGATTGGCATATTCATTTACGATACATCGCCGAACGCTACTCGTATCTTAAGATGCAAGGCATTACAGTTAGTATTAGAGCCCATGTTCGACTTTGGCCTCTACTTAGGGTCTCAATTTAGAATTACTACCACATATACATATGTCACTTATTTTGTCCCTATCATATCTAGTTATTCCAAAAAAATATTCTATCCGTTACTAATTTGTCTCTTTACCTCTCTAGAAATTCCAATTGTTTCTATTCTCTTACAGCTGACCTATCATTTCCTTTTAGTTGTTTAATATCAGAGTGCACAGCGAAAATTGTGGACCATTCTCTATAATATATCTTTTCTAATTGACACTTAAAGTTGTTTCACCTTTGAATTAAATTTCGAGGATGAAATTTTTTTTAAGGTAGGTACACTACCCAAAAATATTAACTTTTAAATTTCTATCTTACTTAAATAAATATTATAGTGATTATCTTGGAGATATAACTGGTTTAAATTATTTTAGTATTTTTGTTTAGTTTATTATCTTAAATAATTTCAAAAGATAAAATATAGATAAGATTATTTTTAAAATCCAAATTATATTAATCAATCTTATCAAATTCTAAACTATATTAACTAATCTTATCTAATAATCATCTCATTCTAAATGTCAAAAATCTATCATGCTAACTAAGTAGCAACTTATCTCTTCTCCCTAAATTTTTCTCACATAAAAAAAAATTAACAGCAAGGAAAAAAAGGAAGACCATTAAAAAAAAAGGAAAAAAAGGAAAAACACTCCTCTGTTTAGCCACAAGAAGACAAAAAAAAGAAAGAAAATAAAATAGTGAAGAAGGGAAAAAAAAAAAAAAAGAAGAGAAGGAAAAAAATAAGAGAGAAAAAAAAGAAAGAGAAGAAGAGAAAGAGAAGAGAAGGAGATTCAAATTGTTGGCTATGATGGTCTTCTAAACTTTTGACTCTTCTCTAAAAAATGCAAGTGCTTTGCTATTATTTTATGAATTTTCTATATTCTTGCTTTCTCAAGAACTTAACATTATTATTTTTTTAATAAATATTTTGATGCAAGTGCTTATTTCATTCATTCCTTTTATTCTTTTCTTTTAATCCATGTCATAATTTATTTAAAAAGAAAAAGCAAGACAAGTACATTAAAACATTAACATGGATGACATGTCTTTCTACCTCCACGATTAAGGTGACTTAGTACTCATGCTTGACATTAAGTTACACGAATTTTTTCTTATAAATTATTGTTAAAACTATATAATCCATGTCCTCAATAATGTTAGTTTGGACCCTACTCAACTTAATTAGTTATAAGTCACGATTATTAAATTATAATTTTATATTAATTTTATTGTCCCACTCCATATATTTTGGAAGTCCTACCTTGGATGGCCAGCGGTGTAGTCACCTTTAGTATTGTACTTGCTTATTACAAGTACCTTAAAAAAAGGAAAAACTTCAAAACACATGTACATGCACATGCATGCACACACACGTGGAAGGTTTCTTACACATGGATCATGTAGAAATATGATGTAAAGTTTTTTAAATGATAAATTGTGGAAATATGATGTCAGAAATGAACTGTGAATATGAAATATTGATCATAAACATGAGTTGATATATCTAATATAATATTAAATGAATTTGGATCCTTTTGGATATAAATCAAATAAATTTACTATCATAAAGTTCCCAGTTTAAGTGCATATAAGCCTAACAAGAAAAATATCTTTTGAAAAGCTATTGTTTATTACCATAGCTGAATGCGTGGATTGAGTTTGACAGTCAAAAATGTACATCTAGACTAATATGAATTAGCTATTACATTGAGATGAAAGCAAAGTTTACTACATTCTCAGTTCCAAAGCGCAATTGAGTTTTGTAGAGGAAAATAGTCGTAGACTTGTTGGAGTTTGGAGAAGCTTATATACAGCAGATTCTAGCATATGTATAGAGATATATATCAAAATACACAACACCAATGTTCACAAAGTAGCTCAGCCATAGGAATAATAATAAAGAAAAATCTAAAACCGTAATGATAGCCTCTTGTTCTTTTCATTCTCTAAACATTTTTGGTCTACCAAAAAAAAAAAGAAACTAATAGGATATTCTATAGAAAATCCATTGGCCATTATGTATTTTATTTTAGATATAAAATAAAAGGCAATAGACCTCCATATTGAAGTATATTGTTAACAAAAATAACTTCAAAGTTTTCATTTATTATTTTCTTATTTTCCTGAAAGTTACTAACTGTATACTTTTGATATATGTATCTATTAATTTTTTTTTTTTGGTAGAGTTTCTTAATTATTATGATAGTTTTGCATTATTATGTATTCTGGCTTGTATTGCACAAATATTATCATAACTATAAAATTGTTCATGACCCTTTGGTTGTTTTTCACTTTCCTACATCTTGAGGAATTCTAAAAATATAATGAGGTGGGTGTAAAGTTCAGTTGTCCACTGTGTTTTCATATAATATGAAAACAGAAATTTCTAGTTTTGCATGTAAATGTGTTATTTTATTTTTGAAAAGTTTTTAATTTCATTCTCTATCAAATAAATTAAGTCATGCTAATGCTTTTCTTGCACTAATTGTCATTTTCACTTACAATTGACAATAGTAAACCCCTAGCCTTTTTATTTATAAATTTATGTTTTCTCTTATGTTACTGTCTTATTATTTTTTAATTATTTCTAAATTTTAATTAAAAACAATGACTTTGAAGGTCTTGCAACTAGCCACTCTGCAATGTCTATATAAATAGTATAGTTATAAGTAACATTTATATGTAACATTTTATTTAATATATATATGTCTTGTTGACTTGACCATAGTTAAGACAAAATATAATGTGCATTAATTATTCATTTTAACATGTATATATAAATATACCTGTTAACAATTATCATCCTCAAGACCACTGTAATGCTCATGTTTTACTACTTCATAAAGATTTATATTTTGTGATATATTCATGATTTTATAGTAAAACATGAGTATTACAGTGGTCTTGAGGATATTCATGATATATTCATGATTTATACACAGCCACATAATATGATATTTTTTCATATTGAATCTAATACCATGCAAGATATGCTTTCATTACTACTGAATAATTTATTATTCTATCCAAAACAAATATAATTTAAATTTATGTTTCACATTATTTTCAAGATTTAGATTTTTGTTATATATCATGATTTTACTATTTCATTTAGCTTTATATTTTGTTTATATACATATAGTGTGGCTATGTATTACTATTTCTCCTCTTGTAGCACTTGCTAAGTTATTCTAATGACCCTGATTTCGGCAACTCACAAATTAAATTGCAGGTTACTGAGGAGGAAGGTAACAGTGATGGAACCACATTTCATAGAGCTAGCAGATTCTCAATAGGTGCTTTCGTTGCAAGATAGACACGAGAGAGACTCTTATAGTATTTGTTTTCTTCTTTTTTTTTTTTCTTTTAAGAAACTTTATAATTCATCCTTCTTTCACTTAAACTTTTTGATGATGTATTAAAAATCGTTTTGGCCCTCCTATAAACTCGTCTTGGTCATTATGCTTTGGAATGACTTATTGTTTTAATTCCATGTTATTATCTAATTGTATATGTATATGTATTTATGACAGTTATACATGTTTGTATTTATATATTTTAGACTTGGCGTATTCATTTACGATATATCACCGAGCGTTATCCGCATCTTGAGATGCGGGGCGTTACACTTACACTACCACTAAAAACTCTTTATGGAACAGATCATTCACAACGTAAAGATCACATTTGCTGCCAATTGCAATGCACTCAGCTAGTAGTTACTCCCACCACTACTAACCTCCTTTTTAATAAGAGTGGTGACAGAGGACCATCGGGTTATCATGGCACTTTTTGGACCAGTACAACTTAAGGGCGGCTAGCTTAGCTTGCAATGAAAGGATGCCCGCCTTCTATCACCTTCCCAAGTGTCACGCTACCGTCCTTACCCCTACAAACCCGTGCTCCCCCTCCCATGGGGAGCATTTTGGCACGATCAGTCTAGATATCCTGCTGTGGGGCCTGTTCTCCACCATTCCTTCTTTCTCCCGCATAGAACGGCATTAAAAATCAAAAAAGTAGGAGAAAGTAGAAATGAATGATTGACCTGCCACTTACTACACTTTGTGGAGGTTGGGGGGGGGGGGGGGGGGGGGGGGGGTGGTGTGGGGGGGAGGGGGGGGGGTGTTGGGAGGGGGCTCCTCTGGTGGCAGGCAGCGGCTGCAGACCTCCATCACTGCTCCATATTGAGTGACCATAATGCATTAGTATATTGTGCATGGGGCCATTAAGATTAAACATAAGGATAGGATGGAATAAAAGGTCATAAAACAAGACTATATTATAGTAACCTCTCAACTTCCATTCCTGCTGTAAGGGAAGTTTCCACTTCAACTTGCGGAGAGGTAGGGGATATAGGTTAGAAATTGTATACTGCATGGAAAGGGTACATACATGGAAAGGGTAATTGGTGATTTATTAATTTATTAGCCTGTTAAGTTATGGCTCTTTGATGTGTTCCCTTGCTTGTCTGTGCTGAATGACAAAAGAAACAAGCGTATATAATTATTTGATATCAGGATATTTTGAGGTTACTTATATTGAGTTGGAAATAGGAATGGTAATGGATACGTTCATGGATCAATTTTTGGTCCATTCTATATAAAATTTTAAATTAAAAATAAAAATATTATTTTTCTAATCCAAATTTTTTATAGGAGGGCAAAAAATAAGCCCGTAGACGCGTTCATTACCATCTCTAGTTGGGAACAAGTAAAGATTATTTATCTCCTATCTTCTTGTTTAATTAACTAATATAGGTTAATACTAGCAAAACGACCAACACTTCATGCTGGAACAACACAAAAACTTATGTATTTATGAATCTAGCATTTAGAGGGAGAACGACATAAAATCTCATGTATCTAGGAAAATCTCATGTATCTAGGAAAGGAGCAATTGGAGATAACATAATAGTTTCTGCAAACAGAGTAATGATTTGCATAGCATAATAGATAAGATAAAGAGCATTTGGCATCCACATAAGGGTTAATTATACCATAAGGGTTAATTATAAAAACTATCCTTATAGGTTCTACCACTTATACCCCTGGCAAAATTTATTTGCAGTTAGACCCATATAATTAAAAGATTTAGGTTACAGTATGATACAGTCACTTTGATTAAAAATAAAGTATACCAAAAATTTTTAAACCAAAAGATACCCTCTACTCCTTCCTTTTATCTTTATATCAACAAAAACTATTTTTTGCCAAATCTGAGTTAAAGAATTGAAGTATGGTGCACTACTTCAACTTGCCAATCTCCCCGTTGCAGGGACTCTCTTTCTCTCTACCTCTCTCCTCTCCCTCTCTCACTCTCTCTCCCTCTCTCTCACACTCTCTCACTCCCTTTGTTTTTTTCATCTCACTCTCTTTATCTCTCTTATTTCTCATTCATTCTCCTATGTCGTGGTTGAAGAATTGTACATAGAATTTTTTTGCTGAATACTTAACATGAGGGGTTGAGCCATAGAATTTTTTGTCCTATGTAGGGAGGAAATAAAATCTTTTCACTATATCCATAGAATTCCACTTGATTTCTAGAATTCCTCAATGTCCATAGATTTCTTATTTGGGATATTTTTAATCTGAATTTTGGTTAATATTTTAATTTGAAACATTAATGAAAGGGTTAACTCATATGTTGTATTCTTGTACGACTAATTTAGAATGTCTTCAACTTTGTCTTCCTCTTCGTCCGCACAAAAATCCAGGATCGTTGATAGAATGGTAGCTGCTGTAATTTTGGACCAACCACTTCAAGACGAAATTCTAAACTGTAGATGTGGCTCTACACTGAAGTTGAATTTATAGTAGACAGTAGACATCAGCATTGGGTTATAGCAGACCTCCATGAATTCTAGCATGTAATGAATCAATGGATCCTGCACACAAAATCAGTCCTCTTTTAGCTTCAAGGTGGATTCTTGCATGCCATCATGTAATGCCCCAAATTACACTGGTGGGTCTAAGTATGTATCCCAATAATGGATAGGGTGTCACCCATGGACACTCTCAATACCATAGTGCACGAGTATATTTTTTTCATTCAAATAATCACATGCAAGAGATATGAAAGAATGAATACAGGATATAAAGCATAGGTTTAAATATATCTACCATAATATTATAGGTATGAATATAGTAATATCCAAAAACAGGTATATAGAAATGATAAACAATATGTATATTAAAAAATTGCTCATGTAAAGTCAAGTACAGATCATAATAGTCACATAAGTACTGAATATGTACAAAATTATCCAGATACCATTGACAGGACTATAGGAAGCTAGCTACTGGCAATCTGCTTACTCCTATAAATGAGGATTATAGAGGGGTTGGTCCTCCACCTCTGCTATCTCGGCTAGTAGACTTGGGATATGATAATCCCAAGTGTCAAAACCCAAATAAGAATACAAATCCAAGCTCTTACCATGCTATAGGTACTATATCAGTGTGGCATGCTAATACAAGCAATTATAAATGATCTATACATGTAAATCATGAGATATATGGTATGCATAATACAATATGATTTATGTATTATATGATACATGTAGTATCATGTGATCAAATAATAAGATACACGAATATAACAAGAATTATAGAGCACATAGTATGCAGGATATAATATGATCATGCATATGAATCATGAAGTATACGGTATACATAAGAAAACATGATTAAGTAAGCATAACAGTCATCACGCAATGTCAGATTCTAGAGGTGGCATCCAATAGATTTTAGAGGTGGCTCACATGGATTCAAGAGGTGACCTCTACTTTTGTGCTGCACTTTATCCTGTATAATGCTTAGTTCCTATACGACACTTAGTTCCGTACACTTCTATCTAGTATCTGCCTCTCAGAAGATGTTGGATTCTATTGGTGAGCCCAAGGATTCAAGAGGTGTCTCCCATGGATTCAAAAAGTAGTTCAAAAAGTAGCCTCCACTTTCTATGTGGCAATTTGTTATATGTAGTAGTTAGTTCCATGTGCCACTTAATTCCAAACTATCTTAATGTTGGATTCGAGAGGTGACCCCATGGATTTTAGAGGTACCTCACATAGATTCAAGAAGTAACATCTATTTTTTTGTGGTACTTTATTACGTGTAGTACTTAGTTCCATATGGCACTTAGTCCAACACATTTTCGGTGAAGGATTCTAGAGGTGACTTCATAGATTCTATAGGCAGCTCATACGGATTCAAGAGGCGACTCCCATTATTTGTGTGACACTTTGTTCCGAGTAGTATTCAGTTCTATATGGCACTTAGTTCCACACCAAATATGAATCAACAACTATGTGAGTATGAAATGATATGTACGGTAATACTGGCAAGTATAAGAGTTATGAAACATGTTTACAGGAGTGAAGTACCATTTCCAAGCAAGAATTACATGTACATGTAATAGCATGCATAAATACACATATGTGCATAAATATCATATCTTAAATAAAGTGTTATATACACAAACATGGAATGTATGCCAAGATATAAGCTAGGACAGGTTTGAAATCAACATGTACAGATAAAACAAGAGTGATTGAATATGTTCACATATTTATTATATCATGCATCGAGTGAGACATGCACGAACATGATATATGTGTTTATATTGCACAACTTAGTCGACAGTCAAATTTTCCAGGTCATGTTTGACTAGCGTAAAATGAAATTATAGGTTAAGATTTAGTACAATTGTAGAGAATTAAATTAACATTTTAATAAATCTTAAACGAGTTTAATTAAAGTTCTAGAATAAAATTTATGGTTGTTTTATTATGGTCATGCTACTGCAGTTATGGACCTTATAGAGCTGAGACTTCCAGATTAATTTTGATGAAAATAAAATAAAATTTAGAATCAAATATTATTATCACTAGATAATTCAATTAGATTCCTAATGAAACTTGTATAAGCTCAATTGGTTTTCTAAATCAAAAGTTATTGTCATTTTACCATAGCTTGCTACTGCTAAGCTGCTAATCTAAGACAACAATGACTAATATTTTTGCATGCTATTTTTCACTATGTAAACACCTAAATTAGGCTCTTTTATAGTTGAAAGAATTGTAGTTTAGCTAGTCATCTTTTTAATGGTACTATAATAAGGTCAATCAGAGTTAAGATGCAAAATTTATGACAGTTCTATAATAGGTTACAGCGTAGGTCTATGTAGCGATACGATATGTGCACATATGATATGCATGGTTTGAAACATGCCATGAAACTTAAGATAAATGTAAGTTACAGCATGTATAATCTATAAATTAGCTTAATTCAACTTTTAATATCATATATGCAATGATTATATTAAGAAAATATAAATTTAAAGGATTTGAGAGTGTGTTCTTGCCTCTAATTAAACCCGAATTGGAAATGAACCGATATTGATGTGATTGCTCCTCACAATTGAAGAAATTTTCCAAGAATTATCTTAAGAGACAATGTCAAAAGCTGGAGGGAATTTTCCCATATTGATGAACAAGTTTGGAGGTGATTTGAAAAAGGGAAACTCAAGAACAAGCTCATGTTGTTATTTTGTTGATTTTTCAGTCTACTCTCAGGCTAAATACTTTGCAATTTATTTAAGAAAAATGGAGAGAGAATTAGGATTGGAGCTCTAACAAAAAGTTATGAGGAGAATGAGAGGAAGAATCATGATTTTTTTCATATTTTTATGAATTTATTTCATTGGTCAAACAACTGTTAGAATGTGAGTATATTATGTTAAAAATCCTTAAACTTCATATAATTAAAAATTTTCTATTGGGTCAATTCCTATTCAACTTTTCTCAAGGATGGTTGCTGGATTTATGCGTATAAATTTGAAGTTTGTAAAAGCGTAAATTTGAAATTCTTAATTTAATTTGATTATTTTTATCAGCCCAAAAATCGTCCGATTCGGAATAATTCAACAAAAATATGAAAAAAATCCAAAATAATAAGATATTACGTCCTCACTCTCCAAAATTTAAAATTGAATATTAGGTTGAAAGATTTAACTGAATTTTACTCAGTATTCGTCTGTATTAATATTAAGGTTCCCAAGATAATATGAATGATACAAAATAAACATATACAAAGACTTAAGGATTAGGATCATTATATTATACCCACCTAGCAAAAAATTTCATCATCAAACTTTAAATCAAGAACGAAAGGTAACAATAAAGTAAATGGAGATGTAGCTATTTAATAATGAATTTAAATAGGCATGAGATATCATTAAAATAAGTAAAGATATCTCTCCTGAATGTTGTCCTCCTGCTCCGATGCTAGTCACCTAGAGAGTAATTATATATGGTATGGTATGTTAGATGATAAATGCTTATAATATGAAGTAGTGTGATGCACCGGAGTCAAATAACACATATGCAGGTACATAACCAATTAAAATAGTACCTGTCACAGCTTCCCAAAAGCACAGGCTTCCTCTGCTGACAAGGCATAAGCCTAACCCGTCTACGCAGTGGAGCTCCCTATGCCTAAGCTCCATGGAAGTCCTCTGAGTCCACACTGCTTGTCTTGAATTTCAATATAACCTCTTTGGAGACATGCTCCAACCTGATGATTCATAGCGCCACATCATAAACACACCCCAAGAGCTCTCCTGCATATACTCTTGGTGTGCCCAGGCAATGGCAATATGCACAAACCATTGTTGACCTAATTATAGGAGTCATTTGGCATTACATGAGAAAAACTCTGTTGTGTCCTCAACTCTGCCTTCCTCTTTTTGATGGCCTGTTCTTGAATGCTTCTGCATCCCCAACTCTACCTTCCTCTTTTCGGCGGCCTGTTCCTCATGCCAGCTGTCTCGAGGATTTCTGCATAAGTCTCCATAACTGTCATGGCCATGTGTTTCTGTATATGCAAACTCAGGTCCTACTGGAATCTATGTTTCTTGTCTCTCTCCTTAGCCACTAACGTAGGAGCAAATTTGCTAAGTCTCGAAAACTCAGCAGCATATGCATCAACTGTCATACCCTCCTGCCTTAGCTCTATAAATCTACGTTCCATATTATCCTGAGCTATTAATGGAACTAACCTCACATAAAAACCATCAGAGAAAACATTTCGTCCAATCAGCTTTCCTAGTCTAGCCTCCTCAGACTTCCACCAAGTTCTGGCCACATCTTTGAGCTGAATCTTTATAACATCGATTTGGCTCTCTAGTGGTATATGTGCACCACTAAAAGGTTCTCTGTATCATTTAACCATTTTACTACCCCCAGCAGAGTTCTAGTCCAAGAGAAAGATGTTGGACGAAGCCTGCAGGAGTTTGCAATATTGCCTGCCCTATCTTACACTAGTGGTGCAGACATCCTTTCAGCCACTGCAATTGTTGTCCTCTGGGCTGCTACTGACTCCTCCCATTGAGCAATGAATCCTACTCTATAATGTTATGCATAAGTTCCCTAATATGATCACACTTCCCCTAAAGAGCCTCCTCGCATTGAGGAGTTGTCTTCTCTTGGCGACGGGGAGCCATTTTTCTAGAAATAAAGGAATAAAGATGGAATCTGGATAAAAGAACAAAGGATTAGATATTAAAAAAGATAACAAAATAAGAAAATGTTAATGGATACCTCTTGTATATATGTGGCAGAATCATAATGTTACGGGTCAAATGATAAAAATAATGGCTACTTTGATACCACTCTCTAACACTTCAAATTATACTGGTTGGCCCAAATATGTGTCCCAATAATGGGTACGGTGTCACCAGCGGGTACTCTCAATGCCGAAGTGCATGAGGCCATTTTTGTCATTCAACAATCATAGGTAAGAGATATGAAACTGTGAATACCGGATATAAACCACAAGTCTGAATATATCACCCACAATATCACATGCATGAATATAATAATATCTAAAAATAGGTATATAGAAATGATAAGTAATATGTAAATCAAAAGATTTACTCATGTAGAGTCAAGTACTGCATAAAAATAGAGCAAAATAAGTACTGAATATATATAAGAGTGTCTGGATACCACGGACAAGATTCGGAAGTAGGATACATGTATATATATATTAAAACTAAAATGATAAATAAGAAAAAGATATGATAATCATAGAGGAAGCTGGCTACTGACGCTTTGCCTACTCCTAAAAATGAGGATCGTGAGAGGTTGGTCCTCCACCTCTACTACCGTTGCCTTGACTGGTAGACCTTGGGTGTAATAGTCCTATGAATCAGAACCCAAAGAAGAATATAAATCCAAACTCATGCTATACTATAGAAATCATATCAGTGTGGCATACTAGTAGAAACAATTTAAAAGATATATACATGTAAATCATGAGATATATGGTATGCATAATATAACATAAATCATGCAGTACATGGTACATGTAGTATGATGTGATTAAGCAACATGGTATGCCAAATATAAAATGAATCATATAGCATATTGTATGCAGGATATAACATGACCATATATATGAATCATGAAATACACGGTATGCATAAGAAAATATTATTAAGCAAGTATAACATGTCATCAAGCAATGTTGGATCTAGTAGTGGCACCTAGTGGATTCTAGAGGTAGCTCACACATTCGTGTGACACTTTATCCCGTGTAACCCTTAATTTTATTACGACACTTAGTTTCGTATACCTCTGACTGGTTTCTGGCTATGAGGAGATGGATTCTAGAGGTGACCCCATGGATTCAAGACGTGTCTCCCATGGGTTCAAGAGGTAGCCCCCACTTTCTGTGTGGCACTTTATTCCATGTAGCAAATAGTTTCATGTGCCACTTAGTTCAATACAATTTTAATATTAGATTCTAGAGGTGACCTCCATGGACTCTAGATGTGCCTAACACAAATTCAAGAGGTGACACCCACATTTTGTGAGGTCTTTTATTCTATAGTACTTAGTTCCATGTGGCACTTTGTCCCGCATATTTTCGGTGTCGGATTTTAGAAGTAACTCCATAGATTCTAGTGGTAGCTCACACAGATTCAAGAGGTGACCCCCACTATTTGAGTGACACTTTGTTCTGAGTAGTATTCAGTTCCATGTGACACTTAATTCCACACCAAATATGAATAAACAACCATGCGAGTATGAAATGACATGCCTGTGATACTGGCAAGCACAAGAATTATTGAATGTTACATGTGTTTAATATCATTTCCAAACAAGAATAACATGTATATGTAATAGCATGCATAAATATACATGTGTGCATGTAATCATACCTTAAATCAAGTATTATATGCTTAAACATTGAATGTATGCCAAGAAATAAACTAGGACAGATTTGAAATCAATATGTACAGATAATATCAAGAGTAATTGAATATGTGCACGTAATTATCATATCATGCGTTGAGTAGTACATGCACGGACATGATATATGTGCTTATGTTGCTACAATTTAGTGGGTAGTCAAATTTTTCAGAACTTGTTTGACTAGCACAAAATAGAATTAGAGACTGAGATTTAGATTGTTGTAGAAAATTCTATTATCTTTCTAATAAATCTAAAATGAGTTTAATTTAAGTTCTAAAATAAAATTTATAGTTATTTGACTGTAGACATGGTATTGCGGCGATGGACCTTATACAACTGAGATTTACAGATTAATTTTGACCAAGATAAATTTAAATTTGGATCCTAAGATCTATTTCAATCCTATATAATGCAATTATCTTTCCAATGAAACTGAATGAGCTCAATTGGAGTTCTAGAGCAAAAATTATTGATATTTTACCATGACTTGCTACTGTTAAGCTGGTGATCTTGGACAACAATAACTAAG
The DNA here is from genome assembly GCA_036321105.1 of Dracaena cambodiana. Taxonomy (NCBI): domain Eukaryota; kingdom Viridiplantae; phylum Streptophyta; class Magnoliopsida; order Asparagales; family Asparagaceae; genus Dracaena; species Dracaena cambodiana. Next base: position 56,642,222 of record JAYEPQ010000002.1, read on the forward strand.
CATATTCCAAGCTATTTTTCACTAAATAAATAGCTAAGTTAGGCTCCATTGTAGTCGAGTGAATTGTGGTTTAATGAATCATATTTTTAATGGAATTAGACTAAGATCAATTAGAGTTAAGATGTAAAAATTATGGCCCTTCTAAAATAAGTTGTTGCATAGGTCTATGCAGTGATATAATATGTTCACATGTGGCATGTACGGTGTGATACATGCCATGAAACTCAAGATAAATGTAAGTTAGAACATATATAATCTAGAAATTAGCTTAATACTACTTTTGGTATCATATATGAGAAGATTATATCAATAGTGTATTCTTGCATCTAGTTGAACTCGAATTGGAAATGAATCGATATTGATGCAATTGCTCTACAAAAGTAGAGAAATTTTACAAAAATTATTCTAAGAGATAAGGACAAGAGCTGGAGAGGGTTTTTTCAAATTGATGGAAAAGTTTGGAGGTGATTTGAAGGGAAACTTAAGTTTTGTCTTTGTCATCAACTCCTCATGACTCATTATGTAAGTGTTCAAAATGAATACTTGATTCTAAGCTTAAGTATCCACATATCTTATTGTTGGATTTAAAATTTCAATTAAGATTACATGAGAACCACTATCATATAAGCATCTAATTAAGATATCAATCTCATAAATATGCAATGTAAATTTCTTCTAATCTTAGTTTTTACTTCAAAGAAATGAAAAATGTTGAAATTTTTTTCAAATATGTTAGTTAGTTATGATACAGTAAAGTATAGTGTATTTATCACACCCCAACTTAAATTATGCAATGTCCTCAGTGCATCAAGAATATAACTATGAAAGTAATACACTAAGAAGTAATATAAGAGGTTAAGGTTAGAAACACCTGCCTTTGTTGGTTCTCTAATAAAAACTCACTCCCTTTAGTAGCTGATATCAGTGATGTCTCTGATGAAGACCTTTTTATTGCTTGCGTCTTTGATATTGATGGAATCATGTGGTCCCCAAGCTCGTCCCTTCATCTTTATCTATAGAAACAGAGGCGTCCTCACTAGTCATTCGTCTGAAAACTTTGGTAAAAGCCGATATTGACCTTGTTGATGACGCCCGGTTCGGGCTTGCTATTCTTCGATGACTTGCAACCTTGCATTGAACATGTCTGTATCTTCATGATTGACTCTTTTAGCATTTGGAGTGTTATCTCTTTTGGTAGAGCCACCACATCTATTGTATCTCATTGTTCTTGCTCTTGCTCTCCATGTTCCTGATCTTGTTCTCCGTGGCTAGCAAGTGGGACAACATGTTGTTTCTCTTGTTGTACCTGTTGTTCCTGCTTGGTGTGTCATGCACTCAAGCTTCTTTGCACGGTTGTATTAGAAAATGGTTGCATGGGATTCTCAAAAGTGTCATTGTGTAACTGTTGGACTCCTGTGTTCATGCAAATTTTTGTTATCTGATTACGTTTGAAAGGTGAAATTATTTTAGTTTATTTTGTACAAGTATAATCTAATTTTGCTGTGTAATACAAGAAATTAATGGAAAACTATTTTTATTAATGAAATTCCTAACTATGTATTTGTCTAGTATTTTCTAGTGTTTTTGCAGGGTTTTAAATGTAAGGAAATCGAATTATCGAAGCTTATCTCGAATATTAGTTTAGATATGAGAAAGTATAGGATTGGCTGTCAGCAACCACCAGTTCACTGTCGACAGCGGTCGACTGTAAGTTGAACCCCTGATTGTTGTCGAAGGACCTATCAAAGGAAGCGGCCGTAATCTATTTTTCTTAGGCCTTTTGAAAAGAATTTAGAGTTTCCTTATAAATAGAATTTCTATTAGGGTTTTGTAAGGTTATAAATAGCCATGTAACTTAGACATTGAGAGATACAGATGAATATTTAGAAGAGAGTTTTATAGTTTTAGATTCAAGATTTTGCTGTTGTACTTGTTCTTGGAAATTAATAAAAGAATACTTTATCTCTTTATTCAAGGCTATGATGAGTACGAATAACTAAATTCTTGAGTTAGATTAGATGGACAAACAAATCCTAAGTGATTTCCTAGTATGTATTTTTTCTAAGCTTATTGATTTTAATTTTTTTATGTGAAATTGATATCTTTGATTCTCCGTTATCCTTGAAGCGATTTAGATATGATTTTGAGTCTTTGAAGTTTTATTGCTTGATGATATGTTCATTACTTAGTTTTTGATATACCATCAGCTCTTTAGGCACTGTGTATGATTAGACTTTGAACGTTTGTTTTAGTTATTCATATTGCATGTTTAGATAAACTCAAAATTCATATAAGATTAACCGGGAGAAGTTATTCAAAGTATCAAGTTTGCAACTTTATATATATTGTGCTTCATTGATTTATTTTCTAATTATAGGAAGACCACATGATCTATGCAATTAAGATAAAAAAAAAATCATAAATATATCCAGTAAAACATCCTATGGGAGAGTTACATCTATCTGACCAATAATTTTAATTAAAGTAAATTTACATCGTTAGTTTTAGTTTTTAGTTAATAAAAATTTGATCTTTATTATTCTTTTTAATTCTATTATTTATTTTTACTGTCGCCCAATAATAAAACGATCCTCGAGAGCATGATCTTGGATTACCTTGTACTACCTGTCGATCTCTTTTACTTGGGAGTGTACGATTGAGATCGCAATCAAGTTTTTGATGCCATTACAAAGGATAATACTATTGCATTATATATTAGTATAAATTATGTTTCTTACGTTATTAAATTTTACGATTCTGAATTTATATGACCAGATGGAGATAAAATTCAAATGGTAGACTAATTTGATTGAATTTAGATCCACACGCACTTCTAATCCACCAAACAATTTACGACATGAGCACTAATAATAATAACATGAATAATAATAATAATAATAATAACAAAATTAAGCTTAAAATTTTTCCTTTCTCCCTAAAGGATAAAGCAAAGACAATGGCTGCATTCTTTTCATCCCAGTTAAATAGGAAGATGGGATGAGATGCAAAGAGAATTTTCTTTTCCTTCACATCGAACAAATTATATACGAAAGCAAATTCTTAACTTTTGATAGAAAGAAGATGAACCATTGTTTAAGTGTTGGGATAGATTTAAAGATTTGTTACTCTCGTGCCCACATCACGGTTATGAGTTATGGAGGACTATACGTACCTTCTATCAAGAGTTAAACGCTACAACCAGGCAATTTGTAGAAACTATGTACAATGGAGAATTCGTAAATAAAAATGCTGAGGAAGCATGGGACTAGTTTGATTCACTTGCTAAAAATTCACAAGCCTGGAAAATAAAGGATACTTCCGATAGACACCAATCGAAGGAGAAACCTCTGAATAGAGATGGACTTCTTAAATTTGGAGAAACAGAAAAATAAAACTACACGATTAATTTCCATCACTAAGAAATTTGAAGATTTGCTTACAAAAAAATAATAAAATAGTTAAGGCAATAGAAAAAGTTCCAGAAGTTTGTGATATTTGCAAATTATAAGGACTTGTGACACGTGCATGTCCAACACTTTCTACTTTTAAAGAAGTATTGAATGAACATGCTAATACCTTTAACACTTCTCCTCAACCAGCAAACAACTCATATTCCCAAACATATAATCATGGTTGAAGGAATCATCTAAATCTTTAATGGAAATAGAATTCTCAACAACAATTTAATAATCAAAACAAGTCACCCACTAATCCTCCTCAGCAATACGTCTAACCTACTAATCAACCTTCATTGTACCAACCACGATCGAAGGGAATTTTTAGGATAATTTCTTGTAGATAAAGCAGAGAATGGATCAGATGATTCAAGCGCAACAACAATTTATTCAGTCACAACAAATAATCAATAGTCAGGATGCGATAGCTTTTAATGATATCCACTCACAGATAAGCCACCTCAATTCCGCATTGCAAACGAAGGAAAAAGGTACGCTACCATCTCAACCGGAAGTCAGTACTTCAGGTAAAATCGTAGATATAAATGTTATTACTTCTATTAATAATGATATACCTAAGATAACTGTTGCAATAAATTTGAGAAGTGGTGAAGTGCTTGATGAGCACGTTAGGAAATGCTAGGGAGAAATAGGGCAATGATTCAGCGCAACAATCTAAAGATGATAATTCTAAAGAAGTCACTTCCACAGATTATAAACCACCTATATCGTTTCCTCAAAGATTAAAGTCAAAAAATATTAATGCATCTTATGCTGATATTTTGGAGATTTTTAAACAAGTATAGATTACTATACCTCTACTGAAAGAGGTTAAACAAGTTCTCTCATACGCAAAATTTTTGAAGCACTTGTGCACTATCAAAAGATGTGACAACATACAGAAGAAAGCATCCTCACAAAGCTGGTAAGTGTATTACTCCATTTTGAAATGTCTCTTAAATATTAACTTTTTAGACACGGTGTATGCTTACACTTTGAATGTTTATTTTTATTATTCATATTGCATATTCAAATAAACTCAAAATTCATGTAGGATTAACTAGGAGAAGTTATTAAAGTATAAAGTTTGCAACTTTATACATTGTTATTCATTAGTTTATTTTCCAGTTATAGGAAGACCATGTGATTTACGCAACTGAGATAAAAAATATAAATATATCTAAAAAATTAGCCTATAGGAAACTTAAATACATCTTACCAACAATTATGATTAAAGTAAATTTACATATCTAGTTTTAGTTTTTAGTTAATGGAAATCCGATATTTATTTTCCTTTTTAGTTTCATAATTTATTCTTAGTGTCACACAATAACAAAACAGTTCTCAAGAGAACGACTATGGGTTACTATCCTTATACTACTTGTTGATCTCTTATACTCAGGAGTGTACGATTTTGATCACAGTCATTATCATAGATAGCAAAACTTAGTGGGGCTTTGCCACTATCGGATATTGGATACATTCATGGACTTGACCCATGCATTGAACTATCATGAAGTATATGATAGATGTGACATCGAACGGGTGCCTTTCCAAAATCATATTCAATAACACCATATTCCTTGAATATAGTTTAGTTGTTACGGAGAACGGTAGGAAGTTATATTTAATAAACATGCTTAACAAGACATACTCCTTTCTAATGAATCCCACTTTCAAGAAGCTCTCATTAAATGCAACATCATTCTAGTTTTTGCAATGTTCTTTGAACCGACGGGAGCTTCCTGGTGTCTCATTCCCAATATCCACAAAGGATGGGCGCTCCTTAGGCACATCAAGTACAAGAATTGCCCTCAAAATTTCTTTTCTCATGAATGACACTTCCCTGTCCCTTACTATGGAGTATCCATGTTGATCCCCAAGTGTCGATTGCATATTAGTATAGAACTCACATACGATCTCATTATTTGCTGGCATGTGTGTATACCTTGTATATGCTTCTAATTATGTAGCCTGCATATGTGCTCTGAAGGCAAAGTTCTCGTGTATCTTTGAGTAATCGACTACACATTTGGGCCAAAGTTTAAAGTATTCATACTTCTCCAAAATTTTCTTATTTGCTTTTACTCCTCTTGGCCTCTGTGGAAAGATGAGCCTGAGAATTCCACTCTTGGCCTCTTGGAAGCGATCTGCTTTCTTGATCCAATTTTGCAAAATTAATTACAAACTAAAATACAACTTAATATGATGTTATGATTTCTTCAAAAATCATGCATGAATTTATCATATATATTATATATGACAATTCTATTTTTTTTTTAATTTCTTTTCTTTCCCCCTTTTCTTAACTACATAATTCCATATTTTCTCAATTCCTCTTTCAAAAATTATCAAACTCTAGTTTTATTTTACTATTATTGCATGTATTTGATATACCTTAATTATTCAAGCAACCTTGGGAGTATAAAATTTGATATTCTCATTTCTTTTACCCTTGATTTTAGCATGTAATTTCAATTACTCCATGAAATTTGTAAAAAATCCTAATAAATTTGATAAACCCACCAAATCTACTAAGAAGTAAAGATCTAACTTTAATTTAATCAAACTTGTCAATATAAATCGTTGATCTAGGTTTTCGAGACAAAAATCTACTTTTTATGAAGAAAAATTCAAAGAAAAATCAATGAGAAAAAAACTTGCTTGAAGTTTGATGAGAATTTGAAAGAAATTACGTGGGGATGGTTTTGGCTGTCGAAAGAAAGAATTTTGGCTTTAGGGTACTATAGAAAGGAGGCTTGGGTTTGGTTGTGGAGAAAAAGAAAATTAAAGATCTATTTATAATTCGGGCTCTCTATCGATGGTTGTCGATAGCGGTTTCGACAGTCACTCTCAGGTAGAGAATATTTTGCTCTGTAGGGACCCACTATTAACAGCGGCTTCTATAGCGGCTTCGACAATGGACCTTTACTGAGAATTATGTCAAGCCAAATTTTTATTTTTATTTTGTAATTGTTATTTCCTAGACTAATGTCATTTCTAAATTTTAATTGTTAATTGTTAATTCTATAATTAATTCTAAACTTGAAGGTAGTTCCTAAATCTAAAACTGGCAATAAAAATTAAGATTTAATTCTAAGAAAAAGAAAACGATTTTACAAAGTCATTGAAAACATGATGGTTATCCAAACAAAGTTATCTTTATAAGCAATCCCCTATCTTAAAATGCATATTGTCATCAATGAATTGATATATCGATTTCACTTATCAAGAATAAGTAAAAATTTAGGAGAGAGCACTTAGAAATTACCTCAGTTCGGTACCTATGACAAAACAACTGCAAAAGAATTTGTTAGTACATAATATACAATAATATACATTATGTCTCTGTTTAGCTCTATCGACGAGATGTCAAGGGATCCACTAGATCATAATATTGTTCCGAGTGCTTTGGAAATTCCAAGTAGTATTTCAATTGTTTTTCATTTACTTTGAATGTATGACAATTCTTTGGATTTTTGATATCAATTGTGCCTTGCAGATATACAGTTTTATTTATGAATGATCTTGTCCATCATAAACACAATGTTCTTGGAAATTGATGAAAGCGTGCATCATATACGAGCACTTTGTTAGAAGGATGAAAAATATGACGTACAATATAGTGATCATACCATATTCTCATTTTCTCCTTTCAAATACGTGAATTTTCATATGCATCAATTCTTATCTCTTCCAACTCATTTATTAGTAATTTTTGTAATGGGCCAGCTAAATTGATATTTAGGTAAACTGATTTGATTGTCCAAAATGCGTTATGCTCTATCTCTACAAGAAAATGATAAGTTTTTCCATAGACTATTCTATATGGAGACATACTTAAGGGTATTTTATATGCAGTACGGTGAGCACATAAAGCACCGGTTAGTCTAAATAACTAATCTTTATGAAATGGATCAACCATTTTCTCTAGTATTCGGTTGATTTTCCTATTGGCTAGTTCGACTTATCTATTAAACTGTGGGTGATAAAGTGTAGAAATCTTATGATGATATGAGAGTTCTTAATTAAATTTTCAAAGGTTTTATTGTAGAAATGAGAACCCCCTATTGCTTATTATTGCTTTAGGAACTCCAAATATGGACAATATATATTTCTTAAAAAATTTAATAATAGTTTGTTGACCATTGTTTCTACATGTTACAACTTGTACCCATTTAGTGACATAAACATATGCATTAGAAATAGGAAACGGTCCCATGTCGATGCCCCAACAATCGAATATCTCAATTATAAGTATAGGTGTTAGAGGCATATTACTTTTTTTGGTTAATGCTCCTAGTTTCTGATATGACTCACATCGTTTTCATAATTCATATACGTCTCTAAACATAATTGGCCAGTAGAAACCACATTGGAGAATTTTGGCTACTACTTTTTTAGACGAAAAGTGGTCGCATGCATCTGTATGACAGAAAGCAATTATGTTTTGAATCTCAGCATCAGGCACACAATGCCTAATGATTTGATTTGAGCAATTTTTAAGCAGGCAAGGGTTAGTGAAATAGAAATGACGTATCTCGTATAAGAATCATCGTTTTGTCTTGCGCACTCCAATAATTCGACATTTCACCTGCAACAAGAAAATTTATAATATAAGCATATTAGAGAGTTGTCCTGATTGAAAATAGATGCTCATTAGCAAACGAGTCCCTAATTGGTAGTTTATCATTATAAAAAATTAGTCTAGAGAGGTGGTCTATAACCATATTCTCTACTTTCTTTTTGTCTTTACTTTCAAGATCAAACTCTTGGAGCAGTAGTATCCATCGGATTAGTCATGGATTTGCATCTTTGCTTGACAAAAGATATTTGAATGCCAAATGCTCCGTAAAAACAACTACATGTGAGTCCAAAATATATGAACAAAATTTATCAAAAGCAAAAATTACATCTAGAAGCTCCTTCTCCATTAAGTATAATTCATTTGAGTATCATTGAGATTCTTGCTAGCGTAGTAGACCATGTAGTACAACTCCAATTGCATAGTTGCTTGTATCGCACGATCTCAGATGGAAGTGACCAATTGGAGGTTGTATTAGTGGCACGGTGATAAGCAAATCCCTGAGGAAGCTATTTAGCATTCTGCATCTATTCAAATTGTACATCTTGAGCAAAAAGCTGAGAAAAGGGGCAATAATACAAAATCCTTCATGAATCTTCAATAGAAACCTACATGTCCTGTGAACAAACATATATCTTTCACGGTTTTAGACATCGGTATTTTGAAAATAGACTCAACCATAGCCTTATCTACATCTATCCTTTTAGACTTATCTACTTCTATCCCTTTAGATGAAACTATGTGGCCTAACAAAATACCTTTTGTAACCATGAAGTGGCATTTTTCTAAATTTTGGAGTTTATTTTTCTATTGACATCTTTCAAGCACAAATCCTAAATTAGTTAAACAAGATTTGAAATTATTTCTATATATAGAAATCATCCGTGAATACCTTTAGATAATTGACTACGATCTAAATCGTACATTTCCAAGTGTAAGAGACTGATAAGTAGTACGAGGGTAGTAGCCCAAGATCGTCCTCTCGAGAATCGCTCTGTTATTGTGTGACACTAAGAATAAATTATGGAACTAAAAAAAATAAAGATTTGAGTTTTATTAATTAAAACTAAGACTAAATTAACAAGAATTACTTTAATTACAATTATTGGTCAGATGGATGTAACTCCCCAAAGGATAATTTACTGAATGTATTTATTATTTTTATATCTTAGTTGCATAGATCATGTGGCCTTCCTACAGCCAAAAAATAAGTCAATGAAGCATAAAATATATAAAACTGCAAACTTGATACTTTGAATAACTTCTCCTAGTTAATCCTAAATAAATTTTGAGTTTATCTAAGCATGTAATATGAATAACAAAAATAAACGTTTAAAGTCAAAACATATACCGTGCCTAAAAGTATACTGTATATCAAAAACTAAGTAACAAATATATCATCAAACAATAAGACATCAAAAACTTAACATCATATCAAATCCTTTCAAAGATAATTGAGAATTCAAGATATCAAGTTCACATAAATCAATTAAAATCAATAAACATAGAAAATCACATGCCACTAAATCATCTATGGCTTGTTATTCTATCTTAACCAACTCAAGGATTTAGCCACTCACACTTATCATAGCCATGGATAAAGAGAAAAAGAATTCTTTTATTAATTTCTATGAACGAGTATAAAAACTAAATCTTAAATTTAAAACTATAAAAACTCTAAAATCTCTCTTCAGAACATCACAAAATCTGAGTTACATTAGTTATTTATAGCCTTATAAAATCTTAATGGGAATTCTATTTACAAGGATATTCTAAACTCTCTCAAAAATCCTCAAGAAAAGCAAACTACGGCTTTCCCCTTCAACAGTGCTATCGACAGTAGCCCTCAAGTTCTTTAAACAATCAACAGCTATGGACAGCTATCTGTTGGTTGTTGACAGGCAGATATGTAAATTCACAACTAATATTCGAGATATGCTTCGATACATCAATTTTCTTCCATATACAACCCTGCAAAAACACTAAAAAATACTAGAAAAACATCATAGTAAGGAATTTGATTAATAAAAATAATTCTCCATTAATTTCATGTATTGATCAACAAAATTAGATTACATTTACAAAAAATAAACCAAAATATTTACACTTTTCAAGGGTAATCACACCCTCCAATTTGAGTTTTCCTAGTCCCTAGCAAAATTATCAAATTAAAAAAAATAAACTAAAGACCTAACTAAAACAGAAAAATAAATACTAACTCACTTTTGTAGGAATCGCAATTGCACTTTGTGCGTGCAACGAGCCATTAAACCACTAAATTACCCTAGTAGATGAGTGTTGTCTCGTGAGAGTTTCCAGTGATGTTACCCAGAAATATCAAGAAATATTTTATTTCAGGAAATAAATAAAGTAAAAAATAAGAATAAGTGTAAAATGAAGAAAATGAAAAATGTTACTACCCTACGATTAACTATCTATACTATTTTTTTTTTCTTTTCATTTCTTTTCTATATCAAACTCAATTAGAAATACATTTACATATATTTATAAAGATGTCAACCTTAATAAATCACTTATAATCTAATATCCTTATGTCTCAATCATGATCATTTAAATCATATCGTAATATACTTTAGTTTTAATTATCTTCTCTTATGCTCTCTTGTATATATAAGCCTTGTCAAGTTTCTAACTCCAACCAAACTTATAAGAACCCACTTCATATATATATATATATATATATATATATATATATATATATATATATATATATATATATATATATAGCCTTCCTTTCTAGTTTTCTCTTTATCATCAACTCTTCATGACTCATTGTATAAGTGTTTGGAGTGCATACTTTATTCTAATGTTAAGTATCCATATACCTTATTGTCAGATTTAAAATCTCAACTAAGATTACATAAGAACTACTATTATATAAATATCAAAATTAAGATATCAATCTCATAAATATGCAATGTAAAGTACTTCTATTCTTACTTTTTACTTCGAAGAAATGAAAAACTTTGAAAAATTTCTAAATATGCTAGTTAACTATGATATAGTAAATTATAGTGTATCTATCCTATCCCTAACTTAAATTATGCAATGTTCTCAGTGCATCAAGAATATAACTACGAAAATAATATACTAAGTAATGTAACTGGTTAAGGTTAGAATATACCTGGCTTTGTCAGATCTAAAAAAAAAACTCACTTCCTTTAGTAATCGATATCAATAATGCCTCCGATGAAATCCTTTTCGTCACTTACATCTTTGATACTGACAGAACCCTATGGTCCTTTAACTCGTCCCTTCATTCATCTGCAAAATTAGGGGCATCATCACCACCACTTGTCTGAATACTTTAGTGAGAGGCCGATACTGACATTGTGTAATGACCCTTATCTTTCCCTTAGATCATTTTATTCCTTATCATCAATATCTGTTCGAGAATCTGGATACTGGTTTGGGCAGATATTGAGTAAATTGAGTTATTCTTTTAATCTAACTTTCAATTTTAAATTCCACAGAATGAAAACTTCTCATCTCATTATTTTATATTTTTCATATTTTCTTTAATTATTTCAGATCAGTCTATTTTTGGACAAATACCTGATTAAAATAATCAAATTAAATCAAGAATTCTAATTTTACTATCCTATCAACTCTAAATTTATCTCCTGAAGCCCAACAGCCATTCTTGACCAAATTTAAATAGGATTTGACTAAATACCAAACTTGTAATTAAAATGAAGTTTAATAATTTTTAATATAACAACATACTCACCTTCCACTAGCTGTTTTACCCTGAAATAAATTCAAAAAAACTTTGAAAATAATCAAACTTCTTCCTCTTGTTCTCCTCTTCATTTTCTCTTCAGACCATAGACCATAATTCTTTCTCCATTTTTAAAAATAAATCTCCAAATATTCAGATTGAGAGTGGGCTGAAAAATCCATTAAATTGACCTATGAGCCTTGTTCGTAAGTTTAACCTCTCCAAATCAACTCTAAACTAATCCACCAACACGGGAAAACCTTCTCAGCTCTTATCCTTGTTTCTTTGACTGATTCTTGGAAAATTTCTCCACTTTTGGGGAGCAATTGCATCAATATCGGTTTATTTACGATTTAGGTTCAATAAGAGGCAAGGATACACTCTCAAGTCCTATAAACTTGCAATTCGTTGATGCAATCTTCTTTCATGTGATTCAGATGTATTATTAACTAAATTTTATAATTATGTATGCTTAAACTTGCTTGTAACTTGAGTTTCACTATAGTGTCACCCGTGCATTTTATATATGCTGAGAATGAATTGTTGCCCAGACCTATGCAATAATTGATTTTAGAACTACAATAACTTTTATAATCTTAACTCCAATTGAGCTCATTTTAGTGTCATTCGAAAGAGGATTTACTAATCTACATTTTATCTAACTATAACATATTCTAATTTAGCAATTTACCTAGCCAAAAATAATATGGAAATTCACTCAAAGCTGCTAAACTAGGTTTGTCATTCAGTAGTACCATGCTCATGATAAAATAGCCATAACTTTTGATTTAAAACTCCAATTGAGCTTATTCAAGTTTTATTGGAAATATTATTGAATTATTTAAGATTGATAAACATATTAGACTTTAAATTTAATGTTACTTTGTCAAATTTAATCTGGAAATCTCTGCTCTACTAGGTCCATACTATCAGTAGCATGTCTATAGTAAAACAAGCATAACTTTTGTTCTGGAACTCCGATTGAGCTCATCCAAGTTTCGTTGGATAGCTAATTTAATTATATATAACTTTGCAAAACATTATATTCTAATTTAGTTCTATCTTTGCCAAATCAAATGTGGAAATTCTCTTTTTTCTATACCAGGTCCATAGCAATAGGTACATGGTAAATAAATCATAATTTTTGTTCTAGAAGTCCTATTAAGCTCAGTTAACATTCATTAGAGAGATAATTAAGTTCTATATAAGTATACGAAATCTTAACTTCTAATTTCATTTTGTACTAGTCAAATAAGATCCGGAGATTTGACTATTTGCCGAACTGCAACAACATAAGCATATATGTTATTTTTGTGCATGTTCCACTTGATTTATGGTATGATACCCATATACACATCTCAAATCACTCTTGTTATTATCTGTACATGTTGATCTCAGACTATCAGTTCATATCTCGGCATACATTCCATGTTCATGCATTTACCACAATATAAGATATGATATGTATGCACGCATGTTTATTTGTGCATGTTATTACTTGTACATGCTATTATTGCTTGAAAATGTTACCTCACACATGTGAATATGTCATGTAGTTCTTCTACCTACCAGTATTACTCTTGTATTTGCCAGTAATGATGTGCGTGTCATTTCATTTTCACTAGCTTACTTATACCAAGTTTAATTATGCATGTTATTACTTATACATACTATTCTTGCTTGGAAATCATACGTCAAGCACGTGAACATATTCTGTAATTCTTAAAACTACCAGTATTATCTTTTCCCTATAACTCTTATACCTATTAATATTATTCTTGTACTTGCCAACGTTGTCGTGCATGTTGTATCATGTTCTCAAGGCTATTGAAACTAATACTCTTATTGCATGTCACATTGATACAAAGCATATACTATATTATGAGTATTGGGGAATAAATGGTGAAACAAAATACATATTGTAGAAGTTTTTATCTTGTTTGGTTTGCATCTATCGATCTGTGCACTGGCACTATCGATTTTTTACTTGTCCTATTTTTTGCATGTGTCTTTAGCTAGACATCATCAAGTTCGAATGATGGCCGGTACTTGAGGCCATGATCTCAGTTATACATGGGATATTCAGTGCACCTAGTGGTGCAAAATCTGATTCATATGTGATCGATCTTGGGTTCGTGGTAACGGATATGCACAGTACAATTATAGAACACATGCATTCTCCCACCATTCTGTTTCAAACTAATATGAAAGAATTTACATCCATTTGCATGTTCATATTATGCTGTATACACCAATTGCTTTATGATTCAAGTTTTTTTTTATGCATGCCATATATCGTATGATTCTTGTTATATTTGTCATATCTTGTTGTTTGATCACATCATACTACATGTACCATATACTACATAATTCATGCTATATTATACATACCATGTACAATATGATTCTTGTTATATTTGGCATATCTTGTTGCTTCATCCATGTATGTTATGATTGATTTTACATTTAGCATACTTTAATCATGTTATATCTTGCATACCATATAATTCATGATTCAAATTATATTTTGCATATATTGTGCTTCCTGTTTATATTATTTCCTTCTAGCAATGTCCCATACATATTTTTATCTGGTTCCTATAGAATTGCATGAGCGTAGATTTATATTCTTGTTTGGGTTCTAGCAATGTCCCACTCTAGGTTTGCTAGTCTTGGTTGCAATATTCTAGAAGGGGAACCACCCCTTGAGAGTCCATATTTCCAGGAAAGGCCGAGCATTAGTAGTCAGTTTCTTCTAGGATCTTCATTCTTTTCGAGTATTTATCATTTTAATCAGTATGTGCATATGTATCATATTTTTTAGTTCTGTCCATAGTATCCAAACACTCTTGTATATATTCAGTACTTGAGTTGCTCTATTCTGATATTATATTTGACTTTGCATAAGCAATCTTTTAATATATACATATTGCTTGTGATTTCTAAATAATTGTTTTTGGATATAGCTATATTGATACCTGCGAAATTGTGCTAGATAGATTCAGACCTATGGGATATATTTCATATTTATATGCCGATACTGAGAGTGCCCACCGGTGACACCCCATCCCTTTATTGGGATACACACTTGGGCCCACTAGTGTGGTTTGGTGCATCACACATTATTGACGATGCTCGGTTAGGGCTTGTTGTTCTTTGATGACTTGCAGTCTTGATGTGAACGTATCTGTCATCCTTATGATCAACTCATTTAGCATTTGGAGTGTTATCTCTTCTGGTCAGGCGACCGCAGCTGTTATATCTCCTTGTTCTTGCCCTTGCTCACTATGTTTTGGATCTTGTTCTCTGTGACTAGCCAGTGGGACAGCAGCATGTTGTTGCTCTTGTTGTACCTACTTTTCTGGCTGGGCGTGTCGAGCACTCATGCTTCTTTGCATGGTTGTATCCATAAATGGTTGCATTGGACTCTCAAATGTGTCATCTCATGACGTATGGATTCCACTATTCATGCAAATTTCTGTTATCAGATATGACAGAACTAAGTGGGGCTTGGCCATTCTCGGATGCTGATACACTCATGGGCTTAACCCTGAACTATCTCGAAGTACATGATAGATGCAACATCGAATGGATGCCTTTCCAAAATCATATTCAATAACACCACGTCCCTTGAATATAATTTCGTTATTGTGGAGGACAGTAGGATGTTATATTTAATAAATAGGCTTATCAAGATGTACTCTATTCTAATGAAGCCCACTTTCAATAAGCTCTCATTTGAATGAAACATCACTCAAGTTTTCGCAGAGCTCTATGAAACAACGGGAGCCGCCTGGTATATCATTTACAATATGCACAAAAGATGGGTACTTGTCAGGCACATCAAGTATAGAAATTGCCCACAAAATTTCTTGGCTCATGAGTGGCATTTCCTTGCCCCCTACTATGGAGTATCGATGTTGATCCTTAAGCGCTACTTGCATATTAACGTAGAACTCAAACACGATCTCATTACATGCCGACATGTGTGTATAACTCGTATGTGCTTCTAATTCTGCAGCCTACATCTGTGCTCTAAAAACCAAATTCTCATTTATCTTCGAGTAATCAACTCCATGTTTGGGCCAAAGTTTAAAGTCTTCATATTTTCCTAAAATTTTCTTATTTGCTTTCACAGCTCTTGTCTTCTATGGAGAAGATAGGCCTGAGTATTCCACTCTTGGCCTCTTAAAAATAGTTTGCTTACTTAGTCCCATTCTAGAAAATTAATCATAAAAGTACAACTTAACATGTGTAACGACTCTAATCTTTAAGATTTTGTATCGGTTTATTCTGCATTGTCTGTATCAGCCAAGAAGCCTGGATATTGGAAGGGGCAAATACATAGTAAATTGAATTAGATTTTTCAATCTACTCTTTAATTTCAAATTCCGTAGACTGGGAATCTCTTTTCCTATTACTTTGGTTTTTTCCATATTTTTTTGAATTATTCCAAATCGGTTGATTTTAGGACAAATATCCGATTAAAATACTCAAATTAGATTAAAAAAAAAAAATCTAATTTTACCATTAAACCAACTCCAAATTTACCTCTAGAAGCCTTGCAGTCTTTGCTGACCAAATATGAGTTGAAATTGACCCAATGGCAAATTTAAAATTAAGATGAACTTTAAGGGTTTTATCATGGCTTAGTAACCACTTTATAGCAGATGTTTGACTGATCAAATAAATTCAAAAATATTTGAAAAAAAATCAAGAATACTCCGCTCGTGTTCTCCTTTATTTTCTCTTCAGACCTCCAGACATTTGCTCTCCATTTTCCTCAATTAAATTGACAAATATTTAGTCTTAAAGTGGGTTGAAAATCCAGAATACTCCGCTCTTTATTCTTAGGTTTAACCTCTTCAAATCAAATTCTAAACTTCTTTACCAATGTGGAGAGACCTTTTCTAGCCTCTACCCCTGATCCTTAGTGTGATTCTTGTAGAATTTCTCCTCTTTTGAGGAGAAATCACATCAATATTGGTTCATATCTGATTTTGGTTCAACAAGAGGTAAGAATACTTGTGATATATAAATTTGGTTCAAATCCTATAAATTTGTGATTTTTGATTAAATCTTCTCAAATATGATATCTAAAGTAGTATTAAACCAATTTAAAGAATTTACATGGTCTAAATTGCATTAATCTTGAATATAATGATATATATCACATCGTGGATGTCACAAATGCACAAAATGTATTATTGCCCAGACCTGTGCAACAGTCCATCTTTTAACTACCATAACTTTTGTATTTTAACTTTGATGGATCTCATTCTAGTGCCACTAGAAAGAGATATCACTAATCTACATTTTATCTAACTATCGCAGATTTAATTTAGTCATTTACTTAGTCAAAAATATCCTGAAAGATCACTATCTGGTAGTGTCCTGATTAGCAGCACAAAGTAGCAAGCCGTAATAAAATGACCATAAGTTTTCCTCTAGGACTCCAATTAAGCTCATTCAAGTTTCACTGTATAGCTAACTGAATTATCTAAAATTGTCTAAATTCATAGACCATAATTTAATTTTTAACCTAGTCAAATCAAATCTGGAAGTTCCCCTAGCTGTTGTACTAGGTCTGTGCAACATGCCTATGATAAAATAACCATAACTTTCATTGTAGAACTCTAATTAAGCTAATTTAAGATATATTAGAAAGATAATTGAATTTTCTATAACTGAATAAGATCTTTATCTCTAATTAAATTTTGAGCTAGTAAAAAAAGACCTAGAAATACTGACTGCCCACTGAGTTGTAGCAACATATTCGCATATATCATGTTCGTGCATATACTTGATTATCATATGATACCCGCGCACACATGTTTAACATCTCTTGTTATTACCTGTAAATGGTGAGTTCAGACCTTTCATAGCTCATGTTTAGGCAAACATGTCATGTTCGTGTATATATCTGTTGTTACAAAATATTATTTACATACATACATGTTTAATTAAGTATGTTATTAATTGTACATGTTATTTTTACATGGAAATAATACCTCGCATATGTGAACATGTCCTATAACTCATGTATATACTAGTATTACTCTTGTAATTGCCAGTATTGCCATGCGTATCATTTCATATTCACTTGGCTATTGGCACATATACCCTTATTGCATACGTCTCATTGATACTTAGTGCATACTACATTGTGGGTACAAAAATAATGAATGGTAAAACGTAACACATATTATAGAGTTGTTGTCTTTTTTGGATGTATCCTCCGATCTGTATACTGGCACTATCAATTTCTTACTTGTCTTGTGTCTTACTTGTGTCCTTAGCGGGACGTCATCTAGTTCGAATGAGAACTGGAACTTGAGATCGTGATCTCAGATATACACAGAATATCTAGTGCGCCTAACGGTGCAGAATTCGATTTATATGTGATTGGTCTTGGGTCTGTGGTACCGGGTATGCATGGTACACTTTTAGAATATGTGAATACTCCCACTATTTAATTCCAAACTAATAAGATAGATTGTGTATCATTTACTTCATTATTCGGATTATGTTTTGCATACGTTGTACTTCATAATTCATATGCATGACCTTGTTATATCATACACATCATATACTGCATGATTCATGTTATATTATGCTTACCATGTACCTCTTGAGCCACACGAATGCATCTTTTACATTGTCTCCTACTGGCATTCCACACACCATCCTTTTATATGTTTTCATATTATTGCATGAACTTGAATTTGTATTCTTGTTTGGGTTCTGATTAGCAACACATAATAAAATGATATATGCACAAAAGGAATAAAGACCCTACAAGAGGTAGGCTACTGACATTCGACCTGCTTCTGCAAGTATGGATCCTTGAGAGGTGAGTCCCCCTCGTCAGACACCGTGGACATGGCTGCTGGACCTAGAGTGTGATAATCCCATATGGAGAATCTGTTGGAGGTTGCTCATATCCCACCAGAGAGCCAGGTCGATATTGTGAAGATCTAACTCACCGATATTGCTAGGATTTGGTGAAAGTTTGAGGAGGCTAGATTAGATAGATCGATTGCATGGAAGGTTTTCTGAATGGGCTTTATGATAGGTTCCTCCCACTGATAGCTCAAGATGATATTAAATGGAGCTTTATAGAACTAAGGCAGGAGGGTAGGACAGTTTATGCATATGCCGCTGAGTTTTCAAGACTTAGCATATTTGCTCCTGCTTTAATGGCTGAGGAGAGAGATTGGGCTCGTAAGTTATAGCAAGGCTTCAGGGAGATACAAGAGCACATACCCATGACAGTAATTGGGATTTATGCAGAAGTCCTCGAGGTAGCACACGCGTCAGGAGAAGGTCACTGGGAGGAGGAAGGAAGAGATTGATGGGGATGCAGCAGCGTCTGACAGGCCAGATGTCTCGAGTATCGAGTAGTAAAGTTCCTCTAGGTAAGTACCAAATGATTTCTATGATTAGGCCAGAATGATTCGTGGATATTGCCAGTTACCAAACACACCCAGAGTACTTACTAAAGGGCTCATGGGTTATGTTTGAGCTGTGGCATTGCAGACCACAAATAAGGGCATGTTCACAAAGGAGGTTCCCTATAGGTTAGAGACATACAGGGCAGACAAAGAATCCTCTACAGGTACCGCAATATCAACTGACGGTTGGGCCACCTCAGCAGCAAGAATAGAGACCAGCACCGAGGAGGCCATTGGCACCACAACAGCAGGCTTTTTAGGGAGCTCAGGCATAGGGAGCTCCAGGGCCCAGATAGGTACTATTTTAGTTGGTTCTATACCTGCACGTGTGTTAGTTGACTCTGGTGCATCATACTATTTAATGTTATCTACATTTATCATCCAGCATGCCGTATCATATGTTACCTTAGACTAGGGATTGAACATTATCACTGGGAATGGGATTATTGTGTCTAGTAAACTATGCGAATATTGTCCAGTAGTGGTAGATAACCAAGAATTTTCTACCGACCTATCTGTCTTAGATCATTGTGGTTTTGATGTGATTTTATGCATGGATTGGCTAAGTACCTCTACATATAGTGATTGATTGCTATACGAGAGCTATAGTATTTCAAGTCTCTGGTTAGCCAAAATTTGAGTTTTTTTGCGGTAGTAGAATTCTAAAATCAGTACTGACTAGTACAAGACTGACAGGTGGAACTCTTGCTACTTGGGATATGAAGGAGGGATAGATTTCTATAGTATCTTATTTGAGGATGTGCTCTCTAAGGAGTATGGCTTACCTGCAGAAAGGAGTGTGGAGTTATCTATTGATCTGATTTTTGGGACAACACCTGTTTCATAAACACCTTATCGTATGACTGGGTAGAGTTAGAAGAGGTGAAGGCTCAGGTGGATGACTCGTTAAGTAAAGGTTACATCAGACCCAGTGTATCACTGTGGGGCCCAGTGTTATTGGCAAACAAGAAGGATGGCTCCAAGAGACTCTACATTGACTATAGTTGAATAAGATGACAGTCGAGAACAAGTGTTCCTTACCAAGGATTGATGACCTTTTGGATTAGCTAGATAGATCAAGGGTATTTTCAAAGATTGATCTTCATTTGGGGTACCACCAGGTGAGGATGAAAGTGAAGAACATTTTGAAGACTACTTTTAGCATCCGATACGGGCATTACAAGTTCTTAGTGGTGTTGTTCAGAGTAACTAATGCTTTAGCTGTGTTCATGTGCTTAATGGATCATATTTTTCCTCTTACATGGATAAGCTCATAATAGTCTTCGTTGATGACATATTGGTGTATTCCTTGAGCCATGAGGAATATGCATAACACCTGAAGGTTTTCTTACAGATTTTGAGGCAGGAGCAACTATATGGAAAACTAAGTAAATATGAGTTCTGGTTAGGAAGCATATCTTTCTTGGGCCATATTGTATCCGCAGAAGGTATTTTTGTCGATCCTAAGAAAGTGATGCAATTCAGAAACTATCATTTCCAAAGACAGTGATAGAGTCATGCAGTTTTATTGGGATGGTCGGACACTACAGGAGATTCATTCAAGACTTTGCCATGATTGCAATACCACTGACCAGTCTGACCCGAAAGGGAGAGCCATATGAGTGGACTTGGGAATGCAGTAATGCTTTTGACGAATTAAAGCGAGGAATTAAAGCACAAATTGACATCAACACCCATATTAACTATACCAAATGGGCCAAAAGATATGGCAATCTACATAGATGGTTTAGGTAAGGGTTTGGGATGTATTTTGACACAGTGTGACAAAGTGATTGCATATGCTTCAAGACAGCTTCAACCACATAAGCTTAACTATCCAACTCATAATCTCGAGTTAGTAGCAGTGAATTACGCTTTGAAGATCTAAAGGCACTTCCTTCTAGGGGATCAAGTATAGGTTTATACTGATTAGAAGAGCATGTATATTATTACCCAGAAAGAGTTGAACATGAGACAGAGAAGGTCACTTGAGCTTGTAGTAGATTATTATCTGGACATTTTATATCATCCAGGGAAAGTGAACCTGGTATCAGATATACTAAGTCGGATGCCTATGGCCATGTACTCACTCAATAGAAGGAGATCCTAGAGGAGTTGGGGAGTTTGGATTTGGAGGCTGTATTGTTAGTAATCACAACACAGCTTATGGCATTATAGTTTCAGCCATCATTGGTGGATAGGATTCGAGAGTCCTAGACAGATGATCCAAGGGTGCAACAACTCTTGAAGAAGGAAAAGGTTGGCTAGAGGACAGATGTCTTCATTCACCCAGATGGTTCTCGTCGACTTAATGGCAGACTGTGAAGGTAATATTAAGTAAGAACTTCTAGAAGAGGCACATAGATCAAGGTACACGGTGCATCTAGTTAGCACGAAGATGTACAGGGATTTATCAGTATTTCTAGAGGCCGAGAATGAAGAAGGGGATAGCACAGTTTGTGGCCAGATATCTGATTGGTCAGCAAGTCAAAGCAGAGCATCAAAGAATAGATAGACTTCTATAGCCGCTACCGATACTTGAGTAGAAGTGGGAGAAAGTGAGTATGTACTTCGTGACAGGACTTCCTAGGAGTTCTAAAGGTAGTAATGTCGTATGGGTGATTGATGTGATAAATTACTGCAAGCGCACAGTATCGTTGTAGCGCTGTACATGTCGTCCCACAGGAATGGAGGGTGCTTTTGCGATTCTTACTTTTTCCTCAGTCAACGGACTAACTAAAGATTTTAGGTTGAAGTCGGATTAATCTAAATAGCCTAGGATATAGAATCCACTAATTTCTAACCATGTTCTTACTTCTATTATTTTCTTCTATCATAAAAATTCGATCTTTTTAGTGTAATTACTTAAAGTGCTCTAAGCATGAGCTATCAAGTGTTGTGCAAGTATAACTCATCAAAGATGCAACTTCTTATAAAAACAAACTAAATCTTTTAGATAATTCAAAGAAAAAAATAAAACCAACAACCCCAAACCCTAATTAAGTAAAGGCTATCATGAAACCTAATTCAAGTATAACCTATCAAAGTCTTAATATTCGAGTTCTTGTATTTTAATCTTTTTATTGAAAAATCATGTCTTTATTTCTTTTATTTAAGAAGAAAAATATTAGAGAGCAATTACATGGTGGATCTTAACTTCATCTACATCCTAGAGCTAAACTAATTAGCTACTCATATTTTTAGTTAAGCAAAATCAAGTTTTTATTCATGAAAGCGATTAACCCTAATCTAGAAAGCAGTAAAACCTAAACTAGAAAGCGATTAATCTCTATCTACAAAGCAAGTAAAGAACTATAATCAATGGCTTACCTCTGGAGAACGGTGTTGTGGCCGTCAATCTACAGCAAAAACCCTAACTTTATTAAATTCAAAACGAGTACAAAATTCCAGGATTCAGTCAAAATACATGGATCGGCCAATATATAGGCCTCGGAAATCAAACCCTAATTCTAGTCAGAACAAAAAAAAACTACAAATTTACAATGAAGCCCTCAAAGAAAATCCCTCTAGAACAGCCACTGTTTTGCCGCTATTTGGCGGTAGAAACCGCCAATTGGCGGCTAAACAAAGGCCAATTGGTCTGATATTTCTTCTACAGAACTATCTTCTCTTACAATCTTTATTTGCTTAACTGTATTTGACTTTTACTTCCTGCAGTAATTTAATCTTGCAGTCTCGCCCACTTTAGAAACTTTTCGACTTTTGATTTCCTAGTCCAACTCTGATTTCATGTCATTTCCTTGTTCAAATTGGATCACCTGAAAAAGACACTAAAAATACCCTAATAGCATTTATTTATATGCAAAAATAGATAAAGTATGGGAGAAAAAAATATAATATATGATACTCATCACACCCCCACCCTATCTTTTGCTAATCGTCGAGCAAAACCTAAACCTAAATAGAAAAACAAAAATCCTAACTCACTTTCGCAGGAATCGCGATTGCACTTAGCACGTGCAATAAGTCTTTAAATCTCTAAGTTATCCTAGTGGAC
Source organism: Dracaena cambodiana (assembly GCA_036321105.1). Lineage (NCBI taxonomy): Eukaryota > Viridiplantae > Streptophyta > Magnoliopsida > Asparagales > Asparagaceae > Dracaena > Dracaena cambodiana. The sequence continues at coordinate 56,665,476 of JAYEPQ010000002.1, forward strand.
GAGTGTTGTCTCGTGAGAGTTTGCAGTGAATATACCCACAAAATTCATGAGAAGATAGATTAAGGAATAAAGAAAAGAAAAATAAAGATAATAAAAAATCAAGAAAAATAAAAATTTTATACAAAAGAAAGAAAAATCTTTTTTTTATAATATTTTCATTAATTAGTCTCACTAATATACAAACTCAAGAATGCATTTAGATTATCAATTTTTAACTCGAGCATCATATCAGATACACTTATTATTTTAATCAAAAATTTAAATCTTATCTTTCAATACCTACTAACAGATAATCTATTGGCTCCTATACATCTACGTGCATGTGTGATAGTCTACTTTGGTTTTGGACTCCAACTCTAACTCATGATTCATCTCCTCTCTCATAACAATTTTTTCTTTTTTTTCTTTTCTTTTTTTAAGAATATTTCACCTTTCATACGAATATTCACGCTTTTTTAGGCGCAACATACTCGATTACTCAGTTCATACTCTTTTCTTTTTTTTTCTTTTTTTCTCTTTTTTTAGAATATTTCACCTTTCATGCGAACATTTACGCTTACTTAGGCGCAAAATACCCGATTACTTGGATCATACTCTTTTTTCACTCTTGAGACTATTGCCTTAATACCAGGCGTACCCCATTATTTTATTCTCACTTCTTTTTTTCTCTGTTTAGAGAGAGAAGACTTACTCATTCGTTATCATCTTTATCCTTAACGTAATAAACTATTGTGATGTGAAAAATAGATGTATACTTGCCACAAAACTACTGTTAGCGATATTTATTTTTCGAATTTTAATCTTTTTTCATAAAATTCAATCTCATATCCAATTTCAAATCTAAATTTATTCATTTATCTGTAATTAGTTTGATCTATTGATGAAAACAAAAAAAAATTTCATCATTTTTTTGTGTTTTTTATTTAGTTTTTTTTGTTAGTCACCCTAGAAACTATCCAAAGTGTAAAATAAAGAAATCCAAAAACCTAATAAAAATAAAAATAAAATCCTAAAAATCCAAAAAAAAATAAAAATCTCCTTATACACTCCCCCACACCTAAACTTGTGTATGCCCTCATATACAAATCATTGGTGCCGTCCTCTTTGCCTTCTACTGGACTCACCGGGTGCAGGACGTGCTTGTGTCGTAGAAGACTCACCCCTATCAATTTGTTTCAACCGGTGCCAAATTTTTCCAAGACCTTGCCAGACTACATTTATTTGCTCAGTGGGATCAGCTGGCAAGTCTTGGTCAAAGAAAGCATCATCTTCCTCCTCTTGTGTCAAGTCAGTGGCATATATATTCTCGTTATCAGCATGTCTGTTCCAATCTTCTGGAACAGCAGCATGATATGTCACTGAAATATGCTCGGTAGCGATAAACACGCGTGAAGTGTCACTGAAATACATGCTATTATACAAATAACTATATGCCTTTATGCATAAATTGGAAAATGAAGTGTCACGACCTCTACATTATCGCTCACTCAAGGTTTTAAAAATGGTTTTAATTGGTGACCGTTTACTTTGAATAAACTACCAATTTTAGGATCCTCGAGATCAATTGCACCGTGATGGTGCACCGTCCGTACTATGTACGGTCCACTCCATCTTGACCTTAATTTTCCTGGAAATAAATGTAGCCTTGAATTATATAAGAGAACTTTTTGTCCTCGTGTAAATGACTTGCGAATGATCGCTTTGTCATGAAACACTTTAGTTTTCTCTTTATAAATCGTAGCACTATCATATGCATCCCGTCTATTCTCATCAAGCTCATTCAGTTGTAGTTTCCACTGCTCGCCAGCTTTTTCGAGCTCAAAATTTAGAAATTTGATTGCCCATAAAGCCTTATGCTCAAGCTCCACTGGTAAATGACACGCTTTTCCAAATATCAAACGATATGGAGACATTCCTAGATTAGTATTATAAGCGGTACGGTAGGCCCATAATGCATCCGCTAGTTTACAAGACCAATCTTTTCTACTGTGATTTACTGTCTTCTCCAAAATCAGTTTGATTTGGCGATTGGAAACTTCCACTTGGCCACTAGTTTGCGGATGATACGGCGTAGCTAATTTGTGGGTAATGGAATATTTCCGCATAAGCGCCTCAAATGACCGGTTGGTAAAATGGGTACCGTTAACACTAATAATAGCTCGAGGAATGCCAAATCGAGAAAAGATATTCTCTTTAAGAACTTGACAACGACTTTGTTGTCATTCGATTTTGCGGCTATTGTCTCTACCCATTTCGAAACATAATCGATAGCGAATATGTATTGGTTTCCAAACGAGTTGGGTAACGGTCTCATAAAATCTATACCCCATACATCAAAGATTTTGACCTCAAGGATGGGTTGCAGAGGCATCATATTGCGCCGTGAAATTTTACCTACGAATTGGCATCGTATGCATGCTTTGCAATGTTCCACGGCGTCTTTGTAAAGAGTTGGCCAATAGAAACCACTCTGCAATACCTTTTCAGCCGTTTTCCTAGGACCAAAGTGTCCTCCACAAGCTAATCATGACAAAAATAGAGGACACTTTGTATCTCATCGTTAGATATGCATCGACGTATGATCTGGTCTGGACAACATTTGAACAGATATGGTTCATCCCAGTAAAAGAATTTTACTTGGGACAAGAATCTATATCGGTCTTGCTTGGACCAATGGGATGGAATCTCCTTAGTCACAAGATAGTTCACAATGTCAGCAAACCATGGTTCGTGCATCAATACAAACAGTTGCTCATCAGGAAATGATTCGTTTATGGGGCACGAATTAGTTGGAGCGTTGGGGCAAACGAGACAAGTGATCAGCTACTGAATTAACAGCACCTTTCTTGTCTAATATCTCAAGATTAAACTCTTGTAGCAAGAGGATCCATCGAATAAGCCTTGCTTTTGCATCTTTCTTGGTTAACAAGTATTTCAAAGCAGCATGATCAGTGTATACTATAATTCGTGATCCAATTAAGTAGGAACGAAACTTCTCAAGTGCAAAGACGACTGCCAGAAGCTCTTTCTCTGTGGTAGAATAATTCAACTGGGCATCATTGAGTGTCCTACTTGTATAGTAAATCACATGTGGCTGCTTATTAATACATTGACCAAGGACGACACCGATAGCGTAATCGGATGCATCACACATGAGCTCAAAGGGTAAGCTCCAGTCTGGCACATGAATAATAGGAGTGGTGGTCAGCACCTTCTTGAGCTGCACAAATGCTTTTAAACAATCATGTGTGAAATTGAATGGTACTTCCTTGGATAGTAGATGTGTCAAAGGCCTAGCAATTTTGCTAAAGTTTTTAATAAATCTTCTATAAACACCAGCATGACCAAGGAAGGATCGTATATCTTTCACTGATCGCGGAGGTGGCAGATTATTTATGAGGTCTACCTTAGCTTTGTCAACCTCGATACCATTCTTCGAGATGACATGCCCTAGCACTATGCCATTTTTTACCATAAAATGGCATTTTTCCCAATTGAGTGTCAAATGCTTATCATTATAACGCATAAGAACTAACTCTAGATGATGCAAACACTCTTGGAATGAATCTCTGAAGATAGAGAAATCATCCATGAAAATTTCAAGAAATCGTTCAACCATGTCAGAGAAAATACTTACCAGCGTGGCAGGTGCGTTGCATAACCCAAAGGCATGCGTCTGTATGCAAAGGTGCCGAATGGACATGTGAACGTGGTCTTTTCTTGATCCTCCGGAGCGATGGAAATTTGGTTGTAGCCAGAATATTCATCTAAAAAATAGTAGAACTCATGTCCGGCCAACCGTTCCAACATCTGATCAATAAATGGTAAGGAAAAGTGGTCCTTCCTATTTGCAGCATTAAGCTTCCTATAATCAATGCAGACTCGCCATCCCGTCTGCAAACGCATCGGGATAAGCTCATTTACATCGTTCTTAACTACAGTGATTCCGGACTTCTTAGACACTACTTGAACTGGGCTTACCCATGCACTATCAGATATATGATAGATGATCCCATTGTCAAGACACTTAAGAATATCCTTCCTCATAGCTTATTTCTTTACCGGATTCAACCTACACTGAGGATCTCTTGTAGGTCGTGCATTGTCTAGTAAATGAATTCTATGCTGCACTATAGAAGGACTTATCCCCTTAATATCGGTCATACTCCAGCCTATGGCTTCCCTATGTGCTTTCAACACTGATATGAGTTTTTCCTCCTGAGCGTCAGTCAATTCTACAGAGATAATGACTGGTAGTGTGTCGTGTTCACCCAAGAAAGCGTACTTGAGATGACTCGGAAGGGTCTTCATCTCAAGCTCAGGTGGACACTAAATAAATGGTCGTAACTGAACTCGTGGTTCAGTCATCAATGGCTCAGGTGGAAGTTTCCATTGAGTGGAAGACACATAATTAGATGATTCATTGAGTGTCTCCAAGAATACACTCTCATCAACTAAACCATTCAGCTCATCAAAGAATTTCTCCTCTTGGTGTTCACTGGACAACCCTTGGATCATATTCACTTCTAGGGGCTAATCATGTGGATCACTTGGTTGGCACCCTAGATTGAATATATTCAAGTCAAGTGTCATATTTCCAAAGGAAAGTCTAATCGATCCACTCCGGCAATTAATAACAGTATTAGAAGTGGCCAAGAATGGACGTCCCAAAATAAATGGGATACAATGGTGTGGATTCACCACAGGTTGAGTCTTGAGGACTATGAAATCAACTGGAAAGATAAACTCCCCAATCTTAATCAAGACATCCTCAATCTCTCCCATAGGTGTCTTCACAGATCTATCAGCTAGCTGTAACGTAATCCTTGTACGTCTCAACTCTCCCAGTCCTAACTGCTGGTACACTGAATAAGGAAGCAAGTTGACATTTGCTTCTAAATCTAGTAAAGCCATTTCAATCACTGTAGTCCCTATAGTGTAAGAGACAGTAGAACTTCAAGGGTCTTTATACTTTGCAGGTGCTGACTGAGAGAGGATACTAGATATGTTAGCAAATAGGAAGACTTTCTTTGGAACATTGGTTGTTCTCTTCTTTGTGCATAAATCCTTTAAGAATTTTGCATAAGCAGATACTTGTTGGATTGTATCAAGAAGAGGAACATTGACTTTAACTTGCTTGAATAACCCAAGAATGTGCTCCACCTGAGGAGAATTTTTCTTCAATCGATTTAGATAGGGAGCCTTTGGCTTATAAGTATGATCAATAGGAGGATCAGATTCTTTTAGTGGGTAGATCGTGGGATGATGATAATGATGAATCATGAGGTGATGATGGAATCGTCGTATCAGGGAGTGTAGATTGTTGTGCAATAGGAGTGGAATCAGGTGGCATGGCTACGTGATTGTCAACCAGTTTGCCAGATCGAAGTGTGTGAATGGCATTATTTGGTTGACATGCGACTAATTAGAATTTGATGAACTGACATTAGGATTTATTATGGGTTGACTTGGAAAAGTGCCCTTGCCACATTCACTCATTTTATTTGCTAATTGTCCAACCTGCTGCTCTATATTCTTAATAGATTGAGAGTTCACGAGCAGGTGCTGATCTGTTCTTTGAATAAAATCAGTTGACACTTTCATAAGATTCTGCATGTATGTGTCAAGGTTGGACTGAGACTTGAGAAGATTTTCAACATTCTTCTCAAGCGATTGAAGTCGCTTTTCTTGATCATTATTAGACCCCTGTTGTGGATATGAGTGGTTTTGTGTAGGTAGTTTATTCTGGTTGTTCCCATGGTTTGAAGGATTTGGGTGTTAATAAGCACCCATATTTGGTCTTGGGAACTGACCAGTAGCTGGAGGCTGCATGTTGGAGTTCGGAGCTCCCTGATATTGCCCTTGACCCTATGAGAGATTTGGATGGCTCTTCCAACCAGGAATGTATGTCGGAGCGTATGGATTATTAACGGGTTTTTGATACATGGCGTTAGCCTGCTCAAGTGTGGGACCCATAGGATTTACTAACAATGGACACTCCTCCATAACATGATTGGGAGTTCCGCAATTAAAGCATGTGGGACTTTGGAGTTGATTCACTTGACCCACTAGTGGAGCACTAGGAGTCTCCAGTGCCTCAATTCTTCTCATAAGGGCTGCGATCTTTGCTTCAGCAGCTATAGAGCTTTTGACGCTATTACACCTACCCTTATGTGAAGAAGTTGATGTACTAGACTTCTCAGCGGGACTCTCCCACTACATGGTCTTCCACGATGGGTCCTCAAGAAAGTCCCATGCTTCATCCTCGTTTTTCCTCATAAACTCCCCTTGACACATGGATTCCAGAAGAGTTTTGGATGTGTAATCAAGTCCTTCGTATATGATTTGACACAACCGCCACTTTTCTATCGCATGGTGGAGGCACTGAGCTAATAAATCCTTAAACCATTCTAAGTATTTCCAGAAGGGTTCTCCTGGCACTTGACGGAATTGATTAATTTGATTTCTGATTCTTGTCGTCTTGTGTATAGGATAATACTACTTAAGAAATACTGTAATGAATTCATCCCAAGTAGTGATTGAATCAGTAGGCATACTATACAACCACTTCTTGGCATTATCCTTAAGTGCAAAAGGGATGAAGCGGAGCTTAATTGCGTCCTCCGATAAATTTTGCAGTTTAATCATTACGCATACTTCTTGAAATTCACTGATAAAGAGATATGCATCTTCTGAATCAGAACCAGTGAATTTAGGAAGCATACTAATGTACTGCGGTTTCAATTCATAGTGATTACCTGCTACGTGTGGAAGTTTGATGCATGATGGTAATAATGTATGCAATGGGTAACATCGATCCTGAAGGATCGGGATCGACTGGTTTATCTTGTCTCCCATGAAAAAATCTGATCTCACAAGTCGACCAAATTGATCACGGGTCCAATGTGGCATGAACCAGTGACCGTGAGTGTATTCATGAACTTCCTAAACTAATGCAAGGAGTGGGGTATGGTGGAGAGATAAAACGGTGGAATGATATGATCAAATAAAAATGTGATTTCTACTGTTCCTAAATTTTTATTTTTTTTTTTATTTTTCTACAGAACCAGGAAACAAAACTACAGAAATAAAGAAAATTTGGGTTTAGAACGTAGCTTTTGGGCTGCTAAATAGCTGTTCTAGCCGCTTAATAGCGGCTAAACTAGCGAATTTGACTTTGTGCTTTTCTTCCACTTGGTCCAGAGGCTCTTCTAATCCTTTAAATATTCCTGTATCTACAATTTCTATTTTCTGCACACTCACACACACACTATTAACCAGTAAAATGCTAGAAAAAGCAAGAAAAACACCGTCGATCCCTGGCAACGGCGCCAAAAACTTGATGTGATAAATTACTGCTAGCGTACAGTATCGTTGTAACGCTGTACAGGTCGTCCCACAGAGATGTAGAGTGCTTTTGTGATTCTTAATTTTTCCTCAGTCTACGGACTAATCAAAGATTTTAGGTTGAAGTTGGATTAATCTAAATAGCCTAGGATCTAGAATCCACTAATTTCCAACCATGTTCTTACTTCTATTATTTTCTTCTATCATAAAAATTCGATCTTTTTAGTTTAATTTTCACTTAAAGTGCCCCAAGCATGAGCTATCAAGTGTTGTACAAGTATAACTCATCAAAGATGCTACTTCTTATAAAAACAAACTAAATCTTTTAGATAATTCAAAAAAAAAAGATAAAACCAACAACCCCAAACCCTAATTAAGTATAGGCTATCAAGAAACCTAATTCAAGTATAAACTATCAAAGTCTTATTCGAGTTCTTGTATTTTAATCTTTTTATTAAAAAATTATGTCTTTATTTCTTTTATTTAAGAAGAAAAATATTAGAGAGCAATTACATGGTAGATCTTAACTTCATCTACATCCTAGAGCTAAACTATTAGCTACTCATATTTTTAGTTAAGCAATCAAGTTTTTTTTCATGAAAGCGATTAACCCTAATCTAGAAAGCAGTCAAACCTAAACTAGAAAGCGATTAATCTCTATCTACAAAGCAAGTAAAGAACTTAAATCAATGGCTTACCTCTGGAGAACGGTGTTGCGGCCGTCAACCTTCAGCAAAAACCCTAACTTTATTAAATTCAAAACGAGTACAAAATTCCAGGATTCAGTCAAAATACAAGGATCGGCCAATATATAGGCCTCGGAAATCAAACCCTAATTCTAGTCAGAACCAAAAAAAACTACAAATTTACAATTAAGCTCTCGAAGAAAATCCCTCTGGAACGACCACTGTTTGGCCACTATTTGGCTGTAGAAACCGCCAATTGGCGGCTAAACAAAGCCCAATTGGTCTGATGTTTCTTCTACAGAAGTATCTTCTCTTGTACTCTTTATTTACTTGACTGTATTTGACTTTTACTTCCTGCCGTAATTGAATCTTGTAGTCTCGCCCACTTTATAAACTTTTCGGCCTTTGATTTCCTAGTCCAACTCTGATTTCATGCCATTTCCTTGTTCAAATTGGATCACCTAAAAAAGACACTAAAAATAGCCGAATAGCATTTATTTATATACAAAAATAGATAAAGTATGGGAGGAAAAATACAATATATGATACTCATCAGTGATACTGGAATGGCTCACAAAGTCTGTACATTTCATCCCTATCAGAGTTGTTTAGTCTACAGAGCTTCTAGCACATATGTATATTCAAGAGGTTGTTAGGTTGCAGGGGGTTCCAGAGGAGATCATTTCAGATTGAGACTCCCAGTTTACATCACATTATTGAGATTGTTTGCAGGAGGCTCTGGACACGAAATTTGGCTTGTCATTAGCATTCCACCTAGACAAATGATCAATTCGAATGAACAATTTAGATCTTAGAGGATATGTTGGGAGCCTGTGTGCTAGATTTAGGAGGCTCATGGGAGGAGCATCTCTACATGGTAGAGTTTGCATAAAATAATAGTATCAAGCTAGTATTGGAATGCCAGGCACTGTATAGCATGAATTTTGTGTCTAGGGTACTGTAGAAAGGAGGTTATGGTTTGGTTGTTGAGAAAAAGAAAATCAAAGATTGATTTATAACTGGGGCTCACTGTTGATGGCTGTCGATAGCCACTTCAATAGCGTCTTCGACAACCGCTCTCAAGCAGAGCATATTTTGCTTTGCAGGGACCTGCTGTCGACAATCGCTTCGACAACAGTCCTTTATTAAGAACTGTATCAAGCCAAATTTTTTTATTAGTTTCTAGACTTATTTATTTATAAATTATAATTATTATTTGCTAGTTTTAAAATTAATTCTAAACTTGAAGTTACTTCCTAATTCTAAAGATAACAATAAAAATTAAGGTTTAATTCTATAAAAAAGAAAAATTTCATGAAATTGTTGAAAATATCATGCGTATCTAAACTGAGTTATCTTTATAAACAATCCCCCAACTTAAAATGCACATTGTTCTCAATGAATTGATATATTTATTTGGTCCAAGCAAGACCCATATAGGTTCTTGTCCCAAGTAAATTCTTTTACTGGGATGAACCATATCTGTTCAAATATTGTCCAGACTATATCATACGTCAATACATACCTGACGATGAGATACAAAGTGTCCTCTTTTTTTGTCATGATTTTACTTATGGAGGACACTTTGGTCCCAGGAAAACGCTGAAAAGGTATTGTAAAGTGGTTTTCAAAGGCTGACTCTTTTCAAAGGCGCTGTGGAATATTACAAAACATGCATACGATGCCAATTCGTAGACAAAATTTCACGGCACAATATGATGCCTCCGCAACCTATCCTTGAGGTCGAAATATTCGATGTATGGGGTATAAATTTTATGGGACCGTTACACAACTCATTTGGAAACCAATACATATTGGTTGCTGTCGATTATGTTTCCAAAGGGGTAGAGAAAATTGCTGCAAAATCGAATGACAACAAAGTCATTGTCAAGTTCTTGAAAGAGAATATTATTTCACGATTTAGCATTCCTCGAGCTATCATTAGTGATAATGGTACCCGTTTTACTAACCGGTCATTTGAGGCGCTCATGCAAAAATATTCCTTTACCCATTGTTCGCCATGAAAGTTGCACACTCTTTATATCGAAATCTTTTCAATAAAAGGGTTACAATCGAACGGTTTTCCATTTAGAAGATGAGGAAGATTGCTCTCCCTCTTTATTTAAGGCTGGGTTTCTAGGTACTTATGGAGGACGATCCTGCTCTCCGTTGACACTCCGTACAATCTCTCTCAGTTGGCTAAAGGGAAAAGAAAGGTTTTTTTCTTTTTTTGGCTCTTGATCACAAAGATAGTTTTTCAGAAGAAGCTCCCCTCCTTTCTTGCTCTCCTCTGTCTCTGCCTTTTATAGGAGGCTTGGAGTAACGTCCTGCAATATTTTGCTCGACCATTAGCTCCCACTACTCGAGAAGTGCCGCCATGTTCATTAGGTGGTTATTCCCACGATCGAAGTAACGCCGCTGTATTCGTTTGGCAGTTATTCGCACGATCCGAGGTGGCAATTCTTCTGTTCAGGTCGGGTGACTTTGTATTAAACCCCCACCCGAAAACTATGGGTAGTGTCGCGAATCTCAGCTTTAGATTTGCGAACCTGTTCCGTCGTCTAGATCGCGAACCTCATTTTCTTAGATTCGCGGACTTCAGTTTCTTAGATTCGTGGATCCGATGAGTTGCGGGCTTCTGTATCTGAATTCGTGGATCTGCTTTGCTTTTTTCAGAATTTTTTGCCGACAAAACCCCCTCCAAAGTTTCCAAAACTCTCATGATTTTTTGAGGAGTTTCGGAATACTTTGGATATAATATTCCGTATTAGAACTTCCATTGCGTTTGTTTGAATTTTGTGACTCTGTATTAGCGTCACTACTGCTTCTTGCTTTTGAAGAGACACGTCTCTGTATTAGGGGTGGGACTCTTCATCTTTGAGTAGAAGACGACTCTATATTAGGGTCACGAACTCTTATTTTGGAAGGAACGCGTCTCTGTATTAGGGGCGCAACTCTCCATCTTTGAGTAGAAGACGACTCTGTATTAGGGTCGTAAATTATCTTCGGAAGGGGTGCGACTCTATATTAGGGGTGCGAGCCTTCATTTTTGAGTAGAAAATGACTTTGTATTAGGGTCGTAAATTGTCTTCGGAAGGGGCGCGACTCTGTATTAGGATCGCGAGCCTTCATTTTTGGTAGAAAACGACTCTGTATTAGGATCGCGAACTTCACTTTTTGAGAAGAAAGCGGCTCTGTATTAGGGTCGCGAACTTCACTTTTTGAGAAGAAAGCGGCTCTGTATTAGGGTCGCGAACTTCGCTTTTTGAGAAAAAACCGACTCTGTATTAGGGTCGCGGGCTTTTACGGGAAGGCTGGCAGGCGGTTGCTTTCCCATGGCGTCAGATTCGAGGCGTTTTTCTGAGCCACATTAAATGAAATGGTATCCAAGCGATTTAAGCTGGATATCACGTCTGTTCAGAGATCTTGGCCGTCAAATCACCGGCTATATAACCTCTACTTTATGAGAAGTTGCCCTTATCTCGAGAAATTTGAAATCTGAATTCTTCGTTTAGACTCCTTAAACTTCTCGTCTTCAATCTTCTATCTGATTTTCTGTGTGAGAGATTTCCTCCCTCTGCAAAAGATGGAGAAGAAAGCTTCTTCTTTCGACGCCGTTGCCAAGAGTCATCAAGATCCTCAAGCTGCATCTAGCTCGATAGTGGTTCGGCAGGAACCCATGATTGGAGGTAAAAGGTCGCAAGGCAATCCCTTTCTCAATTTTTTTTGTTTTGTCTTGAATTTGAATGTCTTTTGCAGTTGATTACGCCTTGAATCCTTGGTTAAAGGATCATTATTTTGGATATTCTGACGGCTATGATGGGAAGAAAGAGTTCAGATTTGGTCATGTCTTTCCCCATTGTACAGCCTCAGATAACCAAGAGAGAGAAGACAAGATTCTCCACCCTTCTTGTTCAACATTGCAAGAGCTGATGACCAGTGTATCTTTCAAAAGAGATAATCGGTCTCCGTTGCTCAAACCTGTCTTTTTGTTTGAGGACCATATTTCAATGCCCGACAGTGATTTGGAAGATGGCGATTACAAGTGGCTTCGCCAAGTTGAAGGTCGCCACTTGTTTCTTCCCAATATGGAGAGATCTTATCCATTCTTATTCTTTTAGTCCCTTTCTGTGCTCAAGCGAATGGACTAGCACATAAACAGGCAATATGACGGTATCTTGTTGGGGGTCTTCAATGCTCAAGGTGCTTTTCCTCGTGGTACTGGGAAGAGCTTTCGTGGATTGCTGCCGGGATTGCTTAAACACGATCTCGCCAGAGGCGAGGTTCCTATAATCGCGCAGACTTTCCTACACCGTTTTATCAGTGCACAAGGAGAGTTTCCTGTTCAGGACTGTCGTCCCGCTGGATGGGTTCATTGTTCTTCAAAAGGAGAGTGGGCGGTCTTGACTGACTTTTTACTGCAATCATTTAGAGATTAGCTTCATCATGCGGGGCTGTATCGCTCCATCAGGACTGTTCAGCACGGCATTCCCGCCAGCAGATTCCATTTCTTTGCTTTATTGGAATTGTATAATCCTGATACTTGTACAATCTTTTGCCCTCGAGGCGAGTTGGGTTTCGCCCTCCATGAGATGCTTGAGGTCTCGGGCTTGCCTATGGGAGACGTCCCGTATGAAGAGTATGTCCCTACTGGAGAAGAACTCCATCTGCTGAAGACTCAGGACCCTTTGGCTTATGATACTTATTGCGAATTGCTCTGCCATTATCATATATGCACCCACACATCAAGCTCCCGTAGTTTGAAGCCAAAGAAGTGGCTGCAATATCTTCTGCCTAATTTTTCTAGGAGTAATCCGAACTTCATTCGCCTTCCTCCAGTTTCTGAAAAGGAGGTCGAGAGAAGAATTGCAAGCTTCAAGATAGATGCTTATGTTGCCGAAACTGACAAGAACATTTTCAAAGCTGGGACGTCCTTTGAAAGTTTTCATTATCAGGCCCGCCCTTCAACCCTTATCTGACCCTGCCTTCTTGGCGGGTTATTTGCTAGTTTGGCTGAAATAGTATGTTATTCATTCGCAGGAAAGCATACCCATTGGGGCCGTATGCCCAGTCGTTCTACTGGCATTGGGTAGGCGACTCAGTTTGTTACCCGCTATGGTATGCAGTATCCAAAGCGGATTGAGAAGAATATCTGATAAATTCTGCAATGTGAAGAAGGAGCAGAGGAAGAAAGGAGACCCTGTCATCAACACTCCTAATCCGCGTATAGAACTCCCTTATACTTATTTGATGGCTTGGCTGGTTCTACATTGCCCTAATTTGATGAGTCCTGCAGACTCGCAGATTGACTTAAGTGCTCCCAAAGTGCAGCACTACGAGAGGTCGCAATAGAAAGGGGGCTACATGGCCGCGATCCACAAAACCCTTTGTCATTTTTTAACTTTTGAGTTGTTCAGATGTTTCCCATACTTCCCAAATGCTGGATACGGGGAAGAATTCGCGGACACTGCTGGCGTTGATAAATTTACTATCCTATCCTCGGGATGTTTCTAGTGGTTGATAAACATCCGCCCAGGACATTTGATCCTTCGTTTGGGAAACCTCTGCTATATAAAACCTTACTACCTGAGTCATTTTGCCCGATAGTTTGGGTATGATCAGCTTTACGCTGGTAATCCCGATAGAGAATTAAGCTTTGTTGGGAATGTTCTTGAGGGAGCTCAAGCTTGGTTTTACTTCGTCGTAGGTGGAACTCAAGCCAAATTTGATCTTCCGCTCAAGACCCCGAACTCGAGTATGAGCTTCTGCTTCTATAAATGGTTTGCGGATGCTAACGCTGCTCCTCAGAATTTCAACATACACCATACCAGTCTGCGGGAGATCAGGTCCTGGTATGCCCAGAAAAAGAAGGCCGGCAGCACGAAAGTGGCAGGTATGGAAGACTTCAGAAGGGACAGCACATCTAATGAATCGGAACAAAGGGAAGAGGACACTGATGCACCAGTTCAGCCTGCCTCCCTTGATGCTTCTCCTGATCCGACGTCGAGGAAGACTTCTCCTCCATCGCAGTCTTCTCCCAAGAAATCTTCACATAAGCGAAAGAGACTAAGGCGTCTTAGCAACTTGCCTACCATTCCGCAGGGAACTGATTCGCAGAGCACCCTGTCTGGGACAGGAACTGCAACACCCACTCCAATTGTTGAGTCCCTCACTAAAGAATCCAAAGAGGATGAAGATGACTCCTCCTTAACTCTCCGCTCCCTCAAGAGGCGTCGGAACCAAGGACCTGTTCTTTGCAATGACCTGCTCCCATTACTCAAAGGGATTCTATTCCTCCTATTGGCCAGGCCGACGTTGAAGTTAGTGCTCCTTCGGCTTTTCAAGAGGACTCTGTGATTCCTGTTGCTCAGGGCACTACAGAATATAAAGTGCAAATCATTGGGGAGACTCGCGCATCAGATCCCCAAAAAGCAGCACCTCCTTCTGAAGACCAAGATGAATGGAGCGATGATGATGACGCCAGTAGTGACAGTTTTCGCTCTTCTACTCCTCCCTCAGATCATGGTACATACATCTTTTTGAGTGAGGATATTCGGACCGAAGTATACGGGCCTGAAGTGTTTGGTCCTGAGGTGTACGGACTTGGAGAATCCAGCATCCAACCTTCAGGTCTTCATCTTCTTTCTTCAGCAATTATGCTATTTTATCAAATGATACTGTAATATTTAACTATCAATTTTCTTCTTTTTTTTTGCTAGTCTAGTTTTGACTCCGGACTTAAAGTGCATGAGCACGAAGGTGACTTCACCAGACAATACCATCGCGGGAGCGACATTGGTGGAGTGACCAAAGTTACTACTGCCGCGATTGATACTTCAGAAGCAGTGATTCCCTCGGCTGTCATGTCTACGGTTTCAGCCACAGCCACTGCAACTGTTGCTGCAGTTCAAGAGATCATGATTGGTAGCTCCACGGAGATCTCTAGAGGTGCCATTCCTCCTGTTGCGGATCAACCCGCTTCTGCCTCATCCAGTATTACACATTCTCATGTAGAGATTGACATGCTTGAGAGTGATTTGCTGAAGGACACAGTGGAGACTTTCCTTCACTTTCTGGATCGCTGTATCGATAAAATACAAAAGGGGGTTCCTTTTGCCTCAATCGCCAATGTTCTCAACATTTATCTAAATGGTATTGTTAGTATTGGTGGAGAGGATAGAGGTGCTCCTTTTAGGCTTATGATAACTCAGCTTCAAAGGCATGCTGAATCTATGTCGAAAGCCAGAAGTGCTGATAAATCTGAGACAGTGGAAATCATTTTTCAGAAGCTGAAAGAGGAATAACTTAAGTCTCAGAAGGAGATTGAAGAGAAGGCAACTGTTTGCAAGGCCTCTTTAGAGAAATGTCAATCAGATCGTGAATCTCTGGTTCTTCAAGTGGAAGTCGCTGCTTCAATTGTCAAGGGCCATGACCAAGCTATTACTAAGGCTCAAGAGACCATCGCCAAGCCTCAAGCTTTCTTGGCAAAAATAACAAAGGAGCACGATGAATCAATGAGGAACCTCGTCGACTGATCGCACCAGCAGGACAATACAACCAGAGATCTCCAGGCGATATAGGCAGAATTTGCTACACTGGAGGCTGCTGCAGCGTAGAATGTTATCGCCAGTAACGAGGAATTACATCGTCAGGCCGCTGTTCAAGCTTATGAAACCCTTTAACAAGACATTGACGATGCGGAGGAGAAAATAAAGGCTCTTTTGAACCATTGAATAGTAAAACTCTTGTGTACACTATTTTAGGTTCCTTTTTTTTGTAATAGTTCCCTTGTCATTTATGGAGAACCTCATTTTGACCTTCCAAGGTATGATTTTGCAGTTATTCTTCAAAGATTTGTAACGAACTCGCCATCTTTTGTTTGAAGTTTGCGAACCATCGTAAAACTTTGGTATCTGTATATCCGTTATGCAACTTTCTTAAGTCACGAGAATTTTAGGGGTTCACGGATCTAAACAATCCATATCTAACCCGCAACCCGAGTTTCGGAATTCTGGTCCACGATGCTTCGTCTGGAAGTTCGCAGAATAGACCGTAGATTTTTCAGAATTTGTAGAGACTTCTGTAAGTCATTGGATGCAGCCGTTTGGGCCTGGAATTCCAAGCGTTGCATGCCTCTATTAATGACGAGATCTCCGGGTTGTGATATCTAAGCGTCCCATGCAACAGTAATAAATTCTGTTGAGATCTGAACTGAAAATCTTGACCGAAGATCTCGGTCTTAATTCTTCTAAACTGGAGGTCACAGTTAGCAGCTCGCCTATATAAGGCACATGCTCTCTTCAACGAAGGATCATTCAGCCGTGAGAAAATTTCTTCTTGACTCTCTTCTCTTTTTCTCTTTTGTAGTCGATCCACCAGCGCAGCTATGTTTTCTTCTTATTCAACATAAGTGATGGATAAGAGTTGGCATGTCACAAGACCTCCAGGCTGCATCAATCCAGTAGGGTGTCTCACAGACAAGGTCTTTCTGACCGTAGTCATTTTCCTTAATTAAGGTATACCTCTTCTTCTGATTCATACCCTCCTCTTCCTTCTTTTTCTTTCTTTTTAACAAGGATTTGTTTCGGCTGCAGGAGATAACCGTAGTCATTCTCCTTAACAATGGCCCAGACCCAATGAGCTCGTAATTGCTTCCAATGCCTCAAGGGGCTTGGAAGGTCTCATGTATCTTTCATGAGAGAAAACATTTCGGGTCTGGGGCTTTGTTTTTCTTCTTTCCTAGTATCCCACAAGGTTTGGGTACTAATAACCAGGACCTTGAATTTGCGCAACCCGTCAGCTATATAGCTGGTGTTTGCATTTAGTATGCCCAGTTTGGAACTAATCAATTCACTAGTATTATTACTGGGGGAACCAACTAGGAGGTCCCTGATTGTGGTCGGAAAGAAGAAACAAAATTATGCTTTTTAAACCATCCTTAAAAAAAAAAGGAGGCTACAAGAGCAAATGGAAGTAGAGGCCAGGGAGCAAGTTTTTTGATCTGAACCATGCCGAAAGAGGCGGTTACAGAAGCAAGTCTATCATTCCAGAAGAAGGGCCTGCAGGAGCAAACTTTTTGATCTGAACCATGCCGAAAGAGACGGTTACAGAAGCAAGTTTCCCCTTTCTTTTAGTGATTTGTATTTACTCTTATTGGCTGTATAGCACTTAGAGAATTCTCTGTAATTTTATTCTGATGATGAATAAAAAAGTTCTTTTCTTTCTACGTAACTGAGAGTATCTGAAAGATGATTCTGATGTTGATTACCAGAGGTAACTGTTAACTTGATAATTTCGAAATGAATCACAATTTTCTAAGTACCCAAAACTACTATGAATGAAAGAATTTCTTGTTGATAAACTTGATTCGCCAAATGTGTTATTGACTTGGCAAATTTGATGGACAGAGAAATCTGATTTGCCAGAGGTAATTTTTAACTTGGCAAATTTTGATAGAAGGAAAATCTGATTCAACAGAGGTAATTTTTAACTTGGTAAATTTTGGAAAAAGTAAAATCCGATTTGCAAGAGGTAATTTTTTAACTTGGCGAATTTGATATGAAGAAAAATCTGATTCGCCAGAGGTAATTTTTAACTTGGCAAATTTTGGAAAAAAGAAATCTGGTTCGTCAGAGGTAATATTTAACTTGGCAAATTTGATATGAAGAAAAATCTGATTCACCAGAGGTAATTTTTAACTTGGAAAATTTTAGAAAAAGGAAATCTTGTTCGCCAGAGATAATATTTAACTTGGCAAATTTGATATGAAGAAAAATCTGATTCGCGAACTAAAGGCTTTTTAGTCCGGCACCAAGAACTTTCATTGACGAAGTTCTGATTACAGAGAAACTATTTGCTCATGACTAGAATAGAACTACCCAGGCCGTATTATAACTGGTGTTTTGCAATTTTGCTAAGGATAATACTTCTTCAAGAACTTGCCGTTGATTGGCATTAGGACCTTGTCACCATTAGGCTTTGTCAACCAATACACCCCATTGGAGTAGATCGTATCAATGACGAAGGGTCCCTCCCACTTTGGCTGGAACTTTCCCCTAGGCTTCTGGCTTGTTATGATTGGTCTTCTAACTGACAAGACCAGATCACCTTTCTTAAAAGTCCATCGTTTAGCCTTTTTGTTAAAGGTTCTGGAGATCCGCGCCTTGTATAGCTCGATACTCTTTTGAGCTTCTAAGCGTTTGTCATCCAAGGTTTCTAACTCTTGGAGCCTTTGCTGATGCTTTTCTTCTTCTGTCATCCTTGTTGTTAACGCGACTTGTAATGAAAGGATTTGGATCTCCAAAGGCAAGACCGCTTTTGATCCATATACCAAGAAGAACGGTGTGGCATTGGTGGGAGTTCGGACTGTGGTTCGGTATGGCCACAGACACTCTCCGAGCTTTTCATCCCAATCCCGTTGATTGGATGACACAAACTTCTTAAGAAGTTTTACAATGGTCTTATTGAAGGCTTCTGCTAGACCATTGGCTGCAGGGTAGTTTGGCGATGAGGCTACATCTTTGATCTTGTATTTGTTGCAGAATCTGGAATACACTTGGCTTACAAACTGAGGTCCGTTGCAATGAATTATTCTTCTAGGCACCCTGAAGCGATAAAGCACATCGTGCTTGATGAACTTGATAACATCTGACGATTTTACTTCGGTCAGGGAGATGGCCTCAGTCCACTTTGAAAAGTAATCAGTTATGGTCAAAATGAACCGGTGTCCTCTTGTTGATGGCAGAGAAATTGGACCTATGATATCCATCCCCCATTGCTCAAATGGCCATGATGTAGCCGTCGGGTGGAGATATTCTGGAGCTTGATGTATAAAATCTGCATGTATTTGGCAGGCCCTACACTTCTTGGCGTAGTTGACTGCTTCTATCATCATCTTAGGCCAATAATAACCCATACTTTGGATTCTATTTCAGAGTTTCATTCCTGGCTGATGTGCTCCGCAGATGCCAGCATGAGCTTCTTCGAATACCTTTTGAGCTTCGCGGTTGGAAAGACAGCGAAGTAAAACATCGTCGTAGGATTTTCTGTACAACGTCTGGAGTTCCGCGTTGTAGTAAAACCGAATGGCCCTTCTCTAAATAGCTTTGGCTTCTTTTGAACTTTCGGGTAATATCTCGTAAAGGACATAGTCTATATAAGGAAAATGCCAATCCCTTGGCTCTAGGCTAGATGCACAAGTGTCAGCTTCATTTTCTTGTGGCTTTTTCGCTTCTTCTTTGAGCTCATTCTTTGAACAGAACAACTCCTTGCTGCTTACCATAATTTGCCTGTTAGCATGCATGGGTAAGGCTAATGTAGCAGCCAAGGAAGCTAGCGAATCCGCATAACAGTTGAGGTGGTGCTTTATGTGGCTGATATAGAAACCAGTGAAACCGTTAGCGACCTTGATCACCGCATGAGAATATGGTAGGAGGTCTTCATGTTTGACTTCGTACTCCCCTTTTATTTGATTTACAATGAGTTGAGAGTCCCCATATTGCCTCCAAATATTTGACCCCCAGTTGTTTGGATATTCTTAAGCCGATTAGGAGGGCGTTGTATTCCGTGACGTTGTTGGAGCACGAACTTGTCAATGAGTAAGCCTGAGGAATGATATGGTTGCGAGGAGAGATGAGAACAACTCCCACCCCCACTGTCGTTTTTCCTTTGGATCCCATTCGGAGGCACCATCAAAGAAAAGTTGGCATACACCTTTCGAAACCGTATTTGATTTGGAAGACCTTCTCGAACCATCCTTTTCTGGAATTAAATCCCGTTCCTCCAACTCTCCCGGGATTTGTTCATATAACCTCGAGGATGCAGGGACTGGATGTTCGGCCAAGAAGTTGGCCACGGCTTGTCCTTTGATAGACTTTTGAGGGACAAAGTGCATATCATATTGTGACAGCAAAATAGCCCAATTGGATAGTCTTGAATTTAATGACCCCGGTTTAGTCATTAATATTCTCAGAGGGTTAACTTTCGATACAACGTGAACAGTTTGTCGAACTAAGTAGTGTCACATTTTCTGTATTGCGAACACCAACGCTAGACATTCTTTTTCCACGGGATTATACCGGTGTTCCGCCCGATCATCATTCTACTGAGGTAGTAAATGGCTTGCTCAAGGCCTGACTCATTCTTCTGCGCTAGCAAAGCACCCAATGAATGGTCCATAGCCCTTACTTATAACTGAAAGGGCTTTCCCGAAACTGGGGACACGAGCATTGGTGGCTTCGTGAGATATTGTTTGATCTCTTCAAAAGCCTTTTGGCATGCGTCATCCTAGATGAACGATACTCATTTTCTCATCAATCTGGTGAAAGGTTGACATTTACCAGATAAATTTGATATAAATCTGCGAATGTATGCCAGCCTACCATGCAACCCTCTTAACTCTTTGAGATTACGAGGAGGTGGCATGTCTTGGATAGCTTTGACTTTATTGAATCAAGATGTCTTCCTTTCGAAGTTACGACAAAGCCGAGGAACTTCCCACTAGAGACCCCCAGGAAAGACTTAGCTGGATTCATCTTGAGCTGGTGCTTCCTCATGAGGTCAAACACTGTCTTCAAATCTTTCAAGTGATCTTCTTTGCTTTTGCTCTTAATTACTAGGTCATCTACATAGCACTCCACTGTTCCGGAGGTGCTCTTGGAAAATTGCATTCATGGCGCATTGATACGTAGCACCTGCATTCTTTAGGCCAAAGGGCATGACTGTATAGCAGTATACTCCGAGTGGTGTCCTGAAGGACGTATGCTTCTCATCATCGGGATACATCTTTATTTGATTATATCCCGAGAATCCATCCATGAACGTCATGCACTCATACCCACAAGTATTATCTATCATAATATCAGTGATGGGTAATGAGAATTCGTCTTTGGGGCAAGCCTCATTCAAATCCCTAAAGTCTATGCAGACTCAAATTTTTCCATTTTTCTTGGTCACGGGAACTATATTTGCGACCCAATCAGGGTGCTGTTCCTCGCGAATAAAGCCTGACGCGATCAACTTTTTAATTTCAGCTTCTATAGCTTCCATGATCTCTAGGCGGAATTTTCGTTGTTGCTGCTTTACTAGCTTAGCTTCTGGTCGGATCTTCAATTTGTGAACCCCCACTCTTGGATCCAACCCTGGCATCTCCTCATAACTCCAAGCGAAAATATCAACGTATTCGCGGACGAGGGATATCAATTCCTTCCTTTCTTCCGAGGATAGGTTCTCACTTATAAATATGGGTTTAGGATTCTTTTCATCTCTCATATTAATTTGGATCACTTTATCTTCAGTTGGGGGCTTCCGCTATTCAAACTAAATCTCCCACTCCATATTAAGATGCTTGTCTCAAGGGTCGTCTGTTATTGGTGACGTTTCCTCCAAATCTTCGTCTTCTTGGATCGCGGAAGCCATGTTCGCGGATACCTCGTGGAAAATCACACCTGTGCTGACATCTGAATCCCAGCATGATGATTCTGACGAATGATCGTACTGTCTTTCCTCAGCTTTGTCAATTAAGGAGGCCTTGGAAGTGGTGACGTATCCCAACCCCCTGCCGGTTTTCGGGTAATAGTCTGGCGTCTTCCTTTCGGGGACAAAAGGTTGAAGGATTGTCTTCCTTCCTTTTTTGAAATTCAACCCCCTGCCTTTGGCCAGATTGTATCCCATTTTCTTTATTATTCCACGGGAATTTTCATCATAATGGAAGAACTCGGGTTTTCCCCGTTCTTCCTCAGAATCTGAACATTTCTCTTTATTCCTGTAACTTGCTCTTCCAAATATTATGGCCTTTTGGGTTCCTTTTCTGGGAGGGTCCTCAAAAATAACTTGGTCAGCACTTTCAACGTCATAACTTAATTCATATAAGGATGTCGGATAGGTGCTTGGAAGGAAGTCAGAGAATATATCTCATTTACACAGTCACTAAATGCATCTGTGCTAGTGCTTGAGGGCTCAGAATCAACACCAGAAGAATAAGCAAATTCCAGATTTTCATTTATCACCCATTCACCATCAGAGTGAACGGCGTTATTTACATCAGGCCTTCGAGGCTTATCACAATGGGCTCAACATCCCAAATCACATCCTCGGATTCCAAACTTCGGATCCTGATTCTGCATCAGCCTCTTCGCCACTATCAGAGTCATCCTGAATGGGCCGATCTGCGATGCCAAACACATCTTGATACAGCAACGCGTCAGTAAATTAGTTTTCAACTCCTTTGAAGGGTTGTTTTTCCGCAATGAGCGTCTTCACGTTCGCGTCTTCATCGACATACTTCATGCATTGGTGTAACGTGGAGGGCACGATTAGATTGCTATGGATCCAGAGTCTCCCCAATAGCAGATTGTATGATGTGTCCGCATCTATCACGTAACACATGACTTCCGTTTTCAGGTAGCCGATTTAACACTTGAGCTTTATTTTACCCAGGGGTCTACTACCGTTAGCATTGAACCTGAAGATAGTAGTGTTGGTTGCGGCTAATCTGTTCATCGGCACTCCAAAATATCGTAGCATCCTTCGCGGCATCATGCTCAAGGCCGAGCCTGGATCAATTTGAATACGATCAATCTCCGAAGATCCTATGTATCCCTTGTAATACAAAGGGTGATGATGCTTATTACTCCTGACTTGCATATCTTCCGGAGAGAAGGTGACTCAAGGGATGTTTTTACCAGAGATCTGGTGACATGTTGCGCAAAGAGACTCTCCTTCTTCGATCATCTCTGGTATTTGTGCCAAAAACACTTCCGAATCTTGCAGAGCCTCTCTTAAAGCTTCCCTAGTAGATTTGGAGAGCTTTAGGAGCTCGTACAAGGTTATCCTTGTAGGGATATTGGCCAACTGTGTTAGGATATCAAACAAGAATGACTTTCGCGCGTCTTCCGCAAATTCTTTTCCCTTCTTCCTTAGAGCTTTGTCAAACTTCAGCTCTTTTTGCTTGACTTTCTCTGGAGATGGTTGAGAATCCATTGTTTGCCCGTAATTCTTTAAGTAATCTTTTCCCGAGCGGGTACCCGCGGAGGGAGGGTCTGCATCGGCGACCAAAGAACTTCCCATTTCTTTTTCTGAATCGGTCAGAGCAGGAATGATCTCATCGTCTTCGGGAATTACGGAAACAACATTGGAGGTGAAGACTCTCTCTCTTTGATTCTTCCGGTGAAGACTCTCTCTCTTTGATTCTTCCCAGATGAACTGGAACTCCATTATTCATCATTTAGGAGATCAAGATGTACAAATAGTATCTCCCCCTATCAGTTTCAAAGGGGAATAGTCCTTTCTTTTGATGTTGGTGTGGATCAAAATTTACGATTTGCATCGTGCCTTTATGGATGGGCTGCACTCCATTTTGAACTGTTGACTCTATCCAGTGGGGCGCTTTACCAAACTTGACGGTCACCATATTCGCAGTCACCTTCTTCTGGTGCTCTTAAAACTTGATGACATTAGCGTCCACTAAGACTTGAATTTTGTCTTTAAGAATGTAGCAGTTTTGGGTGGGGTGGTTAATGATCATATGGTAGACACAGTAGCTAGGATCATTAACTTTCCCAGCTTTCTCTGGATGTTTAGACTCTGGCAACTTCAGCATTTTCTTACTCATGAGGAGGTTGAAGATAGTCTTCGTGTGCTCGTCCTTAAAGGAGTATTGGTTTTGTAGCACTCGCGTCTGAGGATGAAGTTTCGGGGGAGTCTTCGTGGGTTGTGGCACATCAGTGACCATTGTTTCCTTTCCCTTATACCCTCGGGGTCGGGACTTATAGCTGTGATCACCACTTCGCTTTGGTTTCTCATCGCCTCCTTCTTCTTCAAGCCTTTGCGCAATTTCTTCAGCTTCTTCAGCTTGTAGGGCGAGATCCTTCCAAATTGAGGACTTCACCGCCCCCATCCTGGTTAGAACCTTGGTCGATAAATTATGTCGACAGGTTTCTACCAGGGTCTTTTCTGGCATCCCATGCGGACATCTGAGAGAATCGTTCAGGAACCTTTTGATGAAGTCCCGGGCTGACTCTCCTTTTTTTGTTTAGCGGCTAGAAGCGCCGGCATTGATACCTCTATATCATCTTCATAGAATCTAGTGAGAAAGGCTTTCTCCATGTTGCTCTAGGAATTGATGGTTCCCGGTTCTAATCTCCGGAACCATTCAAAAGCTAGCCCGGTTAAGGTACTAACAAATATTCTTGTAATAATAGGATCATTTCCGGATAAATGCCCTATCTGCGACTTAAAATAGTAGAGGTGTTGGTTTGGCAATCCTCTACCGTCAAAAGATTTGAGCTTCAACGGTTTGTAGCTTCTGGGAACGGCACCGTTACCCCCTCCATGGGATATGGCCTTACTACACCCAGTTCTTGTAAGTCGCCCTTATGCATGAGGGCATTCAGTTGGTTCTGGAAGCTCTCCATCCAGACAGTATTTGCATTTCTCTCCTAGTGCATGGAGCAGTTGTCATCATCTTTATGATGTTCTTCCTCATCTCGATTGTTATGAGGACCATGACCTTTTTCTTCGGTCTTCTTTCCTGTATTCTTCAATTTAGCTATTTCTAACTCCATCAGAACGTGTAGCATATATTTAAGCTCGCTGATGGCGCTCTGCTGTTGCTGGATATGCCTATCTTGCTCTGCCATTCTCCGCATGAACTCTTCTTGGATATTATTCAGCGTCATATATGCAGAGGCGGAGTCTTCTAAGAATGAATCAGACGTTTGTGATTCAGTCATAATAGACTTGGCTATATCTTCTTCATCAGATGAGATCCCTGCCATCTGTCTATAATTCATAGGGATCACCATTCCACTTTTGAGTCGAGTGTGCCGAAAAACTCCTCGTGCATCGTTGGATGGGTCTTTCGAACTCGAAGAGAGCTCTGGGTCAGAAGCTTCTTCTTTGGAGACTTTCTTCGCCTTCTTTTTCTTCTTC
Source organism: Dracaena cambodiana (assembly GCA_036321105.1). Classification (NCBI taxonomy): domain Eukaryota; kingdom Viridiplantae; phylum Streptophyta; class Magnoliopsida; order Asparagales; family Asparagaceae; genus Dracaena; species Dracaena cambodiana. The sequence goes on from JAYEPQ010000002.1 coordinate 56,690,438, forward strand.
TTTTCTCCAACGCTTATCATGTTGGAGGTCATTGCAGGATATTTTGGCTCAGAAAACTCGAGCCCGCGTCGTCTCCTTCAATTGGGATGACGATGTTGACGGAGACGACAATCGACAAAACACTGATGATCGGGCATGAGTTGAACAATGACAGTCGTTCACAGTGGCATTGAGATACATGGGATTCGTCTCTTCTTCTGTTTAGAAGTTCCCTAAGATCTCTTGCACTGGAGTCCCTTGTGATGGGCTCATTTGTGAGAGATAACTTTAGGGACGGTGGAGTTTCAGCCTCACGGATAGGCATGCACCTTTTGCGAATTTGAGGTTCACGAGCTTCTTCAGATTTTCCCCTTGGAACACAAATGTATGCTCTGCGTTGATTATGGACAACTTTGACGGGTTCACTCTGCATCCTGTAGGAAACATGAGGAATCCTTCTGCATCTTGACCAACCTCGCTCTTAGGCTTCCATATTTTGGATGGTAGGTTTCTGCCGAGATGAGTTGGCAGTTCCCTTTTGTTGCGCGTTCCTGTGAAGGGCACGAGCTTTGCTTCTCCTCAAGTTTCTTTTTGTTGTACGAGTGGGAGGAACCTCCTTCTCTGCATGACAGCTTTGCAGAGTGGGTGGTGGTCGCTTCCCCTTGTTGAAGCAGGGACTTTGGTCGACTTTGCTTGAGAGATCAAGAGTCTTTGTCGGAACTGGCAGAGAGCCCGTTGTTAAGGAAGGGGATTTCGGACTATCTTGGTCCGTTGATTCCCTTAACTGGGCTATTGCCATCTCCTTGGGAATTGACCCCTTGGAGATTTTATGGTATCCCCTTAGGTAAGTAGGGCTCTTAGAGCCTGAAGAAATAAATTCTTCATACATTTCCTGGTCGACGGAAATGGTGAGCAAGTCGACCATACTACCAACTGGAATGTTGTCGGATTGAGCCACTACTAAGTCACCTGAGGTGATGATAATCCCCAGCGGAGTCGCCAATCTTCTGTTCGCCATGAAAGTTGCACGCTCTTTATGTCGAAATCTTTTCAATAAAAGAATTACAATCGAACGGTTTCCCGTTTACAGAAAATGAGGAAGATTGCTCTCCCTCTTTGTTTAAGGCTGGATTTCTAGGTAACTATGGAGGACGATCCTGCTCTCCGTTGACACTCCGTACAATCTCTCTCAGTTGGCTAAAGGGAAAAGAAAGATTTTTTCTTTTTTGGCTCTTGATCACAAAGATAGTTTTTCAGAAGAAGCTCTCCCCTTTCCTGCTCTCTCTGTCTCTACCTTTTATAGGAGGCTTGGAGTAACGTCCTGCCATATTATGCTCGACCGTTAGCTCCCACTACTCGAGAAGTGCCGCCATGTTCGTTAGGTGGTTATTCCCACGATCAAGTAACGCCGCTATATTCATTTGGCAGTTGTTCCCACGATCCAAGGTGACAATTCTTCTGTTCGGGTCAGGTGTCTTTGTATTAAACCCCCACCCGAAAACTATGAGTAGTGTCGCGAATCTCAACTTTAGATTCGCGAACCTGTTCCGTCGTCTGGATCGCGGACCTCAATTTCTTAGATTCGCGGATCCGATGAGTTACGGGCTTCTGTCTTTGAATTCGTGGATCTGCTTTGCTTTTCCAGAATTTTTCGCCAACACCCACAAGTTAGATACACCGTATCAACCATAACCAGTGGGCAAGTGAAAGTTTCCAATCGCCAAATTAAACTGATTTTGGAAAAGACAGTGCATCACAAGAGAAAAGATTGGTCATGTAAACTAGCGGATGCATTATGGGCCTATTGTATTACCTACAAGACCAATTTAGGTATGTCTCCATATTGGTTGATATTTAGAAAAGCATGTTATTTACCAGTGGAGCTTGAGCATAAGGCTTTATGGGCCATCAAATTTTTAAACTTTGAGCTTGAAACAGCCGGTGAGCAGCGGAGGTTACAGCAAAATGAGCTAGATGAGATTAGACAGGATGCATATGATAGTGCTAAGATTTATAAAAAGAAAACTAAAGTGTTTCATGACAAAGCGATCATTCGCAAGTCGTTTACACTAGGACAAAAAGTTCTGTAATATAATTTGAGACTTCATTTATTTCTGAAAAAATTGAGGTCGAGATGGAGTGGACCGTACATAGTACGGGCGGTGCACCATCATGGTGCCACTGATCTCGCGAACCGTAAAAACAGTGAATTATTCAAAGCGAACGGAGATTAAAACCATTTTAAGAGACTCGAGCGAGCAATAATGCAGAGGTCATGACACTTCACGACCCGATCTATACATAGAGGCATGTATTCATTTGTACAATAGAATGTATATTATGTATATTGTGTTACAACATGATGCAGGGTTGCAAAAAAACTGAGGAAAGGTGAGGGGCTAATTAAAATTTTTTACTACTATAAAATCCCAACCAGCCCTAGATTCATCCAAACCCAAACCCTAGCAGCCCTCCTCCCCCAAATCCTCCATTGCTTCTTTGTTTTCTTCTTTGCAGATCAGTCGATACTCTCAAATTTTTGCTCAAACTAGAGATGACCAGAGAGTAGGGTTCACCCAGAGCTTCTTCCTCCATGAAGCCTGCCCCAGGAGCCAACTTTCTACTGCCAATCAGTGGCAAAGAGCCTCCAAATAGCGACAGTACAGTGGATTTTTTCCCTGAAACTTTATGAGAGGTGAGCTTACTGGATCCTCTGTCTACTGTTAAATTAGAATAATTTTTTGTGGTCTCTGATAGAATCTAATGGCACGGTTTGTTTGCGAAAAATTTTTTGGTGAGATTTTTGCTGCATTTAGTGTATATTTTTTATTCACTATCGAAACTCTGGGAAGAAATTATCTGATATATACGCCCAATTCATTCTACATCCTAGAGTTAGTAGAGGAGTTTTATGTCAGTTTTGCAAAATCTGATATTTCGGAGAATCGCAAGACCATAAAACTCCACTGGCATGGAGAAATATGCGAAGTGCACACAACGGCCATTCTGCATCCACGGGTATCCTCCTTCACCTTGGGAATCAAACCCTAGACGTGATTGAGGACTATCTTACACGGATGGGCCCGAATTGCAAAATGACACGAGATAGAGGGATTAACAGCAAGACATTTTATCGCAATGTACACGTGACTTGCCACTAGATCAACACTAATGCGATGGTGTCATTTTACACACATCATGTCGTCATTTTACACACCTACACTACATATTGTTGATTGCATTATGTGTCAAGACAATCATTTTTGTATGTGCACACAATTAGTCAATACCATTATAGATGCTAAGATGTGGTCGAAGATTAGTTTGGCTCTGCCATGTCTAATTACACAATTGTAACACAGATTTATGTCTGGTGCAGAGTTTGATGCATATGCACCCTCACGTGTGTTTATAGCGGTAGAGCACATTTCAGTGATATATTACGCTGCTGTTCGAGAGGATTGGAATAGAAATATGGATAGTGAAAATGTATATGCTACTGAGTTAACACAAGAGGAGGAGGATGACACATTTTTTGACCAAGACTTGCTAGATGATCTCACTCAACAAATCAATATTGTCTGGCAAAGTCTCGAAAAAATTTGGCGTTGACTGAAATAAATTGATCGTGGAGAGACTTCTACTGCACGTGCATGTCGTACACCTGGAGAGTCAAGTAGGAGGCAAAGAGGACGACACCAATGATTTTTGTATAAAGGCATACACAAGTTTAGATGTGGGGAGTGAATTAGGATATTTTTATTTTCTATGATTTTTAGTTTTTATAGTAGAATTTTTATTTTATTTTTAGGATTTTTATTTTATTTTTAAATATTTTTGTGGTTTCTTTATTTTACACTTCGGGTAGTTTTTAGGGTAACTAACTAAAAAAAAATTTAAAAAAATAAAAACTGAAAAAAAAACTTAAGTAAATTTTATTATTATTATTATTATATATTTTTATCAATAGATCAACCTAATTACAAATAAATGAATAAATTTAGATTTGAAATTTGATAGGAGAGTAGATTGTATGATACACTCAGAATTTTATAAAAAAGACTAAAATATGAAAAATAAATACCGCTAACAGTAATTTTGAGGTAAGTATACATCTATTTTTTACTTCACAATAGTTTATTAGGTTAAAGGCAAAGATGATAACGATTAAGTAAGTCTTCTCTCTGTAAACCAAAAAAAAGTGAGAAGAAAAAAAAGGGGTGCGCTTGGTATTAAGGCAATAGCCTTAAAAATAAAAAAAAGGGGTGCGCCTGGTATTAAGGCAATAGTCTCAAGAGTGAAAAAAGAGTATGATCTAAGTAATCGGGTACTTTGCACCTAAGCAAGCATGAATATTCTCATGAAAAGTGAAATATTCTTTAAAAAAAATTAATTAAAAAATATTGTTATGAGAGAGGAGATGAATCATGAGTTAGAGTCAAAGTTCAAGGTCGAAGTAGACTATCACACATGCATGTAGATGTGTAGGAGCAATGGATTATCTGTTAGTGGGTATTGAAAGATAGGATTTAATTTTTTGATTAAAATGATAAGTGTATCTGATATGATGCTCGATTTGAAAATTGATAATCTAAATGTGTTCTTGAGTTTGTATATAAGTGAGATTAATTAAAGAAAATATAATAATAAAAAAATTTCTTTCTTTCGTATAAAATTTTTATATTTCTTGATTTTCGGTTTTCCTTATTTTTCTTTTATTTATTCCTTAATCTATTTTATTCTTGAATTTTGTGAGTATATTCACTGCAAACCCTCACGAGACACAACTCGTCTACTAAGATAACTTAGGAGGTTTAACGGCTTGTTGCACGTGCTAGGTGCAATTGTGATTCCTGCGAAAGTGAGTTAGGATTTTTCTTTTTCATTTTAAGTTTAGGTTTTGCTTGAGAACTAGCAAAAGATAGGTGTGGAGGTGTAATGAGTACTATATGTTGCATATTTATAACCTCCATATTATCTATTTTTGTATTTAAATAATACTACTCGGGTATTTTTTTAGTGTATTTTTCAGATAAACCTATTCGTATAAGGAGATGGCATAAAATTAGAGCCGGATTAGAAAATCTAGTCCAGAAAAGAGTTAAAAGTGAGCAAAGTTACAAGACTATAATACTGCATGGAGTCAAAGTTCAATACAGTCATCAAAATTAAAAGAATAAGACAAGAGACTCATGCAGAATAAAAACCAGAAGATAAACTTAGGATTTTCGCAATTCCTCTTTCAAAAATTATCAAAGTCCACTTTAATTTTATTATTAGTGCATGATTTGATATATGACAATTTTTCAAGCAACCCAAGAAATATTATACTAAAAATATAATATTTTTATTTTTTTTACCCTTGATTTTAGCATGTAATTTCAATTATTCAATGAAATTCAACAAAAATCCTTATAAATTCGTTAAACCAACACATATATACTATGAAGTAAGGATCTAATTTCAATTTACTCAAATTTGTCCATACAAATCGCAAATCTAGGTTTTTGACACAAAAATCAACTTTTTACAAAGGACAAATCATGAAGAAATTAACAAGAAGATAACTTACTTGCTTGAAGATCGATGATAATTCGAAAGAAAATGCATAGATATAGTTTTGACTCTCAAAAGGAGGAATTTTGGGTCTAGGGTACTCTAGAAAGGAGGCTATGATTTGGTTGTGGAGAAAAAGAAAATCAAAGATTGATTTATAACTTGGGCTCGTTGTTGACAACTGTCGATAGCCGCTTCAATAGCGGCTTCTACAACCGCTCTCAAGCATAGCATATTTTGCTTTGCAAGGACCTGCTATCGACAGCCACTTGGACAATGGCTTCGACAACAGTCCTCTATTAAGAACTGTGTCAAACCAAATTTTTTTTATTAGTTCATAGACTTATTTATTTATAAATTTTAATTATTATTTCCTAATTTTAAAATTAATTCTAAACTAGAAGTTAATTCCTAATTCTAAAGTTAACAATAAAAACTAAGATTTAATTCTATGAAAAAGAAAAATTTCATGAAACCGTTGAAAATATCATCGGTATGTAAACTAAGTTATCTTTATAAGCAATCTCCCAATTTAAAATGCACATTGTTCTCAATGAATTGATATATTTATTTAACTCAATCAAGAACAAATAAACTATATGAGAGAGTGCTTAGAAATTGCCTTGGCACGGTATTCATGACGTAACAACTGTAAAATAAAATTGTTAGTATATAATATACAAAAATGTACATTGTGTCTCTATTTAGCTCGTATCAGATGTCGGAGAATCCACTAGATCATGAGACTCCTCTGAATGCTTTTAAAATTCCAAGTAATGCTTCAATTGTTTTCCATTTACTTTGAATATATGACCAATCTTTTGATTTTCAGTATTGATTGCGCCATGCAGATACATAGCTTTAACTATGAACGGTCCTGTCCACTATGAATGCAATTTTTGTAGAAATAGTTGAAGGCACGAATTGTATAAGAGAACTTTGTCAGAAGGATGAAAAGCATGGTGTGTGACATGCTGATCATGCCATATTCTCATTTTCTCCTTTAAAATGCGTGAATTATCATATACATCACTTTTTATCTCTTCCAACACATTTATTTGTAGCTTGCATAATATGCTAGCTAAATAAAGATCTAGATTAACTTATCTGGTTGCCAAATACGCCTTGTGCTCTATCACTACTAGGCAAATGACAAACTTTTCCATAGACTTTGTGATGAGTGTCATATGATGCATATTTATAACTTCCATATTATCTATTTTTGTATTTAAAGAATGTTACTCGGGTATTTTTAATGTGCTTTTAAGGTAAATCTATTCGTATAAGGAGATGACATAAAATCAGAGTCGGATTAGGAAACCAAGTTCAGAAAAGAGTTAAAAGTGAGCAAAACTACAAGACTATGATACTGTGACTATGATGCTGTAGGGAGACAAAGTTCAATATAGTCATCAACATCAAAAGAAAAAGCTAAGAGACTCATGAAGAAGAAAAACCAGAAGATAAACTCAGGGTTTTGCCGCTATTTGGCGACATTAGCCGCCAATTGATGGCAAAGAGGGGCCCACTCTGGGTGATTTTTCTTTAGGGGCTTCGATGTAATTTTATAGTTTTTCAATTGTATTCAAATTATGGTTTTATTTTTCGAAGCTTATATATTGGTCGTATCTTTATAATCTAGGGTTTTCATATAGGATATAGGATATAATTTTGTACTTTAATTTAATAAATAAAATTAGGGTTTTGCCGAAGGGGTGACAGCTGCGATACAAAACTCTAGCGGTATCTTTTGTTGTTCATCAATATTGCTTAGGTAATTTTCTTCTAATTGCTTTCTAGTTTAGATTTATCTTGCATTCTAGATTACATTTTCTTGCTTTCATGAATAAAAGTATGATCTTACTAACTAGAACTATAAATAGCTAATTTAGTTTAACTCTAGGATGTAGATGAAACTAGGAATCCGCCATGTAGTTGCTCTCTAGTGTTTTCTTCCTAAATAAAATAAGAAAGATAAGATTTTTCAATGAAAAGATTAAAATATAACAATTTATAGATTAATACTTTGATAGGTTATACTTGAATTAGATTTCTTTATAGCATATACTTAATTAGGGTTTGGGGTTGTTACTTTCATCTTTGTCATAGAGTTATCTAATGATTTAATTTATTTTTATGAAAAGTTGTATTTTTGATGTGTTATGTTTGCACACCACTTGATAACACATACTTTGAATACTTTAAGTAAATATTAAAACTAAAGATCAAATTTATATGATTGAAAGAGGATATAGAAGTAATTCATTGTTGGAAACTAGTGGTTTCTATATCCTAGGCTAATTAGAATTACAAAAACAACTTAGAACCCTTAGTTAGTCCATTAGAATAATAGGATTAGTAAGAACGCAAAACACTTTAGATCCCTATGGAAACGACATGTTGCGCTGCAACTAACACTGTGTGCTTGCAGTGGATATTTCACATAAAGTTTTTGTATGTTATTTGAAGACATGACTAAGGGCATTTTATATACGGCTTGCAAAGCCCATAAAGTATCAGTTAGTCTAAACGACTAATTCTTGCAAGACAGATTAACCATTTTCTCTAGTATTTGCTTGATTTTACTATTATATAGCTCGACTTATCCATTTGACTGTGGGTGATGAGGTGTAGAAATCTTGTGCATGATATAATACTTCTTCATTAAATTTTTAAGGCTTTATTGCAGAAATGAGAACCCCCATCGCTTATTATGGCTTTAGGAACTCCAAATCTGAGCAATATATGTTCCTTTAAAAATTTAAAAATAGTTTGTTGATCATTGTTTCTACATGCTATAGCTTCCACCAATTTAGAGACAAAATTGACCGCTACAAGGATCTAAACATATTCATTAGAAATAAAAAAAAAACTGTCCCATAAAGTCAATGCCCCAAAAATAGAATATCTCAATTGAAAGTATGAGTATTAGAGGCATATCACTCTTCCTAATTAATACTCCTAGTTTCTAACGTGACTCACATTGTTTGCAAAATTCATATCTAAACATAGTAGGCTAATAGAAACCACATTGGAGTTTTTTAGGTAATGTCATTTTAGACGAAAAGTGGCCCCCGCATGCTTCTTTATGATAGATAGCAATTATGCTTTGAATCTTATCATCAGGCACATAATGCCTAATCATTTGATTTGAGCAATATTTAAACAAGTAAGGATCATCGAAAAAAATAGTGTACCTCATACAAGAATCGTCGTTTGTCTTGCGCACTCTAATAATTTGGCATTTCACCTGCAATATTAAAATTAATAATGTCAGCATACTAAGAAGTTGTAATTGAAAATAGCTGCTCATCAGGGAATGAGTCCCTAATTGGTAGCTCATTGCTATTAAAACTTAGTCCAGAGAGGTGATCTGCAACCACATTCTCTACTTCTTTTTTGACTTTAATTTTGAGATCAAAGCCTTGGAGCAATAGTATCTATAAAATTAGTCGTGGCTTTGCATCTTTCTTTAACGAAAGATATTTGAGCACTGAATGATCTATAAAGACAACTATATGCGAGCTCAAAATATATGAACGAAATTTATCAAAATCAAAAACTACAGGAAGAAGCTCTTTCTCTGTTGTGGTGTAATTCGTTTTAGTGTTATTGAGAGTCTTACTAGTATAGTAGACTACGTAGGGCTTTTTATCTCTTTGTTGCCCTAGTACAACTCCGATTGTATAGTCGCATGCATCACACATGAACTAGAATAGAAGTGACAATCTAGAGGTTGCATTATTGGCGCGTGATGTGAATAATCTTACTACAAACACACAGTGTCAGTTGTAGCACAAACAGGTCGTCCCACAAAGATCTAAGGTGATTTGAGTTTTTACTATTCTTAATATTTTAGCAAGCTAACAATGAGTTCTAGATTGAATTCAGTTAATTCTTATTAGCCTAAGATATCGATTCTACTAGTTTACAACCAAATATTATTTATTTTATTTTCTTTCTTTCATAAAAATTAATTTTTTAGTTTAATTTTTATTTATAGTATTCTAAGAATGGGCTATCAAGTTGTGTGCAAGTATAACCTATCAAAAATATTACTTTTCATAAAACAAACTAAATCATTATATAAATCTATGAAGTAAATAAAAACTAACTGTCAACAATATTTAAATTAAGTATAACCTATCAAATTATTAATCTACGAATTCTTGTATTTTCATTATTTCATAGAAAAATTTTTATTTTTATTTTAGAAAGAACACAAAAAAATTAATATAAGATTGATCCCTAACTTCGTCTATATCTTAGAACTAAACTAAATTAGTTACACATAATCCTAGTTAACAAAATCCTATTTTTATTCATGAAAATAATAAAAATTATATTTTTCTTATAAAACAATTAAAGATCTAATGTAGGAAGCAAATAAATGCTAATTATGAAAGAACATAAATTCCAACTATGAAAGCAATTAAATCTAAACAATGAAAGCAATTAAAATATTACCTACACAAAATACCAAAAAGAGAGAATTGACTCTGTCAAGTTTCGATATTGTGGTCGTCCCTCTCTAGATCTCAATCCTGATTTTATTAAGTTAAATAAATAGTACAAAAAGCCATCTAAAAAGTCATATCAATTTACAAATATTCATGGGGTATATATAACCTGTGCACAATCCTACTCCTACTCGAACTTGGCACAAAATATATAATCCTAATCCACTGCAAACTAATCTCAAAATATATAATTCTAATCCAATCCAAAGTTATTAGAAACTAATGGTTGTGATTTGATGGCTCAAAATACTATTTTTTGGGTCCAAAACCCGGAATTAAATTCAGCACACCCGTAGCTTACTCGATCGGATCCTTCCATTCTATAGCACTTTAGTAAAATAGCCATAACTTATGTATAAATTATTAGATTAAGCTGTTCTTGGTGGTGTTTCAAAAATAATTCCGAGCTCTATAAATTTCTCCCGCACAATTTTTTCTAGTTCAAGCTTTATCTTGGCAAAAAATTCTCTTGAAATTATTGCTGCTGCACATGAATTTCTTTATTCACCATAATTGATTTTATATTCCTCATATGTCGGCCAAATTGGCTCCTTTATGCACTCTTTATTGCAAATCCTTTGTTACCTATAAAACACACTAAACATACTTGAGTAGCAATTTTTTATGTACAAAAACAGATAAAATATGGAAGGCAACATGTGAAATATGAAACTCATTAGCACAGTGATGAGCATCTCCTTGAGAGTTTTGAAAGCTGTTGGTATGCTTGTGTCTATTCAAACTGCATATCTTATGCAAGAAGGTGAAAAAGGGGTATATAAATAGTACTAAAATCCTTTATGAACCTTCTATAGAGATCTGCAGGTCTTAAGAATGAACTTGTTTCCTTCACGATTTTAGGTATCGGTATTTTGAAATTTGACTCAACCATAGCCTTATCTACTTCCATCCCTTAGATGAAACTATGCAGCTTAACACAATACCTTTTTGTGACTATGAACTGGCATTTTTTCCAATTCAAAATTAGACTTTTCTGTTGATATCTTTCAAGGGCATATCCTGAATTAGTATATAAGATTCGAAATTATTTCCAAATATAGAGAAATCATCCATGAATACCTCTAAATAATCTTCAAGCATATCACTAAAAATACTTATCATACACTTTTGAAATATTGCGGGCACATTATATAATCCAAATGACATTCTTCTAAAAACAAAAATGCCAAAAGGACAGGGTAAAAGTTGCCTTTTTCCTGATCCTCTAAAGCAATTTTAATTTGATAATAACTAGAATAACAATCACGAAAATAATAAAACTCATCCCCAACAACTCTTTCAAGTACTTGGTTAAGAAATAGTAATGGAAAGTGATCTTTGCATATTACTGGATTTAGTTTTCGATAATCGATGCACATACGCAACTCGTAGTAGTACGAGTGGGTATCATCTCACCATTCACGTTTTTAATTACTGTTACCCCACTTTTTTTCGAAACAATTTTGCTTGAACTTATCCACTTACTATTAGCAATTGGATAGATCATGCCTGCATTAATAGTTTCAGCACTTTGGTTTTAACCACTTTTTTCATGGCAAGATTAAGGCTTTGTTACATTTGTCTTATAGGTTTGGCCCAATCTTCCAAAGTAATGTGATGTGTACAAATAAAGGGGTCCATATATTTGATGTCTGTCATATTCCATCCAAGAGCTCTTTTATACTTTCACAATGTTGATAGTAGTCGCTCTTCCTGACTCTCCTCAAGATGCGCTAAGTTGATCACAGGAAATGTTTCATTAGGTCTCAAAAATGTATATTTGAGATCTTCAAGTAATAGTTTTAGCTCAAATATTGGTGCTTGGATATTAGATGGTATCAATATCTTTGTAATTTGTGATAACTCTTTACACACTTCCTTTGTTAGGATCCATCCCATGATATTCGAGCATTGATCATCAGTTAAATATTTTATGATTTTAGTCATATGTTCGGATTTGAGATAATCAAGGAAGTCAACATTCATTATTAATGCCATCTCCAAAGGATTAGACATGCACAATGATACGATATCTCCTTCATCACGGATTTGTTCAATATAATTAATGTCTTGCAATTCATCATTATCTATATTCGGTTTTTTGCAAACATTTAAAATATTAAGTTCAAGGGTCATATTATAACAATCCTAATTCTTAAACTTGTATATCGATTCTGTATCAGCTCGGAAGCCCAAATACTGATATAGATAGATACTAAGTAAATTAAACTACATCTTTCAATCGAGTTTTCAATTTCAAATTTGGTAGAGCGGGGACTTCTTATCTCATTATTTTGGATTTTTCATATTTTCTTGAATTATTTCGGATCTACATATTTTCAGGCAAATATCCGATCAAAATAATCAAATTAAATTAAGAATTTCAATTTTACCCTTACAACAACTCCAAATTTATTTTTAGAAGCCTTGCACTTTTTGTTGACCAAATTTGAGTTGAAATTGACCCAATGATAATTTTGTAAATAAGATGAAATTTAAGGATTTTTAATATGGTTGCATATCTATCTTCAGTAGCAGTTTGACATATCAAATGAATTCAGAAAAATCTAAAAAAATCAAGCCTATTCCTCTTGTTCTCCTCTTTAGTTTTTCTTTAGACTCTAAATCTAATATTATCTTGGTCAAATCTAATCTGCAATCTAAACTATACCTGGTCTATAGCAATAGCACCATGCCCATTGTAAAATGACAATAACTTTTATTCTAGAACTCCAATTAAACTCATTTAAAATTCATTAGAAAGATGATTGAATTCTCTATAATTATACAAAATCTTAGCCTCTCCATTTTGCACTAGTTAAACAGAACCTGAAAGTATGATATGTCCACTAAGTTGCAACAATGTAGGTACGTATGTAGCTCTTGATTTATGATTTGATACCCATATATACATGTTCAATCACTCTTATTATTACCTGTACATGTTGAACACGGACTGTCATAACTCATGTCCCTAAATGCATTCAATGTTCGTGTATTTACCACTTGATACAAGATATGATACGCATGTATGCATGTTTTTTTGTGCATATTATTACTTGTGAATATTATTCTTTCTTGGAAATAATACCTCACACACATGAATATATTCTCTCACACTTGTATTTGCAATTATTGTCGTGTGTGTCTTTTCATATTCACATGCTATTGATATATGCATCCAATCATATATGATACCTTCATACATTGATACTTCAAATATATTACATTGTGGGTGTTTATAGTCATATCTAAATTTGCCTAGAGGCATGCCATCCAGTTCGCGTGAAAATCAGTACCATATAATTCTTGTTAAATTCTCCTAGTAGCATGCCATCTAGTTCACACGGAAACCGATATCATTTCTTGTTAAATTCGTCTATCGGCATGGCATCCAGTTTTCATAGAAACCAGTACTATATGATTCTTGTTAAATTCCCCTATCGATATGCCACCCAGTTTGCTTGAAAACCATTACCATATGATTCTTATTAAATTTGCGAAGCGGCGTACCATCCGATTCGTGTGGAACTGGTACTATGTGATTCTTGTTAAATTCACCTAGCTGGGTGTCATCTGGTTCGTGTGAAAACATGTACCATATGATTCTTTTTATATTTAGGATACCATGTTGTGTGATTCATGTATTTCATGATTTTTGTTATATTTAACACACTTTAATTATATTATATTTTGCAGACCATGTAATTCATTATCCAGGTTATATTTTCAATACTTGTATTCCATGATTCATTCGTATATGTCTATTATATTTTTCCTACTAGCATGCCTCATTAATATGATTTCTATAAAATTGCACGAGTTTAGTTTATATTCTTGTTTGGGTTCTGACCCCTGAGGTTATCATACCCTAGGCCCTAGTCTTGATTGTAGTGTTCAAGAAGGGGGTACCACCCCTCGATGATCCACATTTTCAGAAGTAGGCCGAGCGCCAGTAGCTAGTTTCTCATAGCATTCTTATATTTTTTTTATTTGTGTATCATTTTGGCCTTTATGTGCGAATGTATCTTACCTTCTAGCTCGGTCTATGGTATCTGGACTCCTGTGCATGTTCAATATTTGTGTTGCCCTATTCTGATACTGTACTTGACCCTACATGAGCAAACATTTTGTATATATATTGTTATTATTCATGTATACCTGTTTTTGGATAATGTTATACTCTTATCTATGATGTTGTGGCCGATAGATTTAGACCTATGGTTTACATTATGTACTCAGGGTTCTATATCTCTTGTAAGTGTGTGAAAAATAATAAAAGGGCATCATGCACTCCGGTATTGAGAGTGCGCCCGCCAGTGACACCCTATCCTTTATTGTGGCATACACTCGGGCTTACCTGTATGGTTTAGGGGCACCATAGTGTAGTATAAGAGCAGCCATTATTTTTGTCATTTGACCCATGACCTTATGATTCTATCATATATATGCAAGTAATATCCATTAATATTTCCTTATGTTGTTTTATATCCCATCCTTTATTATCCTGATTTTGTCCTTATCTTTTTATTTCCAAAGAAATATCTCCCGTCATCAAGAGAGAACAACTCCTAAGTGCGAGGAGGCTCTTCAAAGAGAGTGTGATCCGGTGAGAGAGTTTATGCATGCCATAATAAAGCAAAATGCATTGCTTAGGGTAGGACTTAAGAGAGCATGTGAGGAGTCAGCAGCAGCCTAGGGAAAATAACTGCAGTGGCTGAAATGATGTCTACACTGCTAGTACATGATAGAGCAGGCAATATTGCAGACTTCCAAAGGCTTCGTCTAACATCTTTCTCTTCAACTGGAACTTCGCTAGGGGCGGACGAATGGTTAAATGATATAAAGAACCTTTTGGAGGCAACTCGTATACCACTCGAGAGCAAGGTCGATGTTGTGAAGATCTAACTCACAGATATTTTGAGGGCTTGGTGGAAATCTGAGGAGGCCAAAATTTAAAGGCCAATTGTAAGGAAGGATTTCTTGGATGGATTTTATGTGAGGATCTTTCCACTGACAGCATAGGATGAGATGGAACGGAGGTTTATAGAGCTAAGGCAAGAGGGTATGATAGTTGATGCATATGCCACTGAGTTTTTGAGACTCAGCAGATTTGGTCGACAATAAGGAACGGAGGTTTATAGACCTAAGGCAAGAGGCTATGACAGTTGATGCATTTGCCACTGAGTTCTTGAGACTCAACAGATTTGCTCCTACCTTAGTAGCTGAGAGAGACATGGCACGTAGGTTCTGACAGGTCCTGAGTTTGGAGATATAAGAGCACATGGCCATGATAATTATGGACAATTATGTAGAAGTCCATGAGATAGATTGGCATCAGGAATAGGTCACTAGGAGGAGGTAGTCAGAGATGGGATGCAGAAACTCCAGCATGTCATATGTCTAGGGCATCGAGCAATGGTGTTCACCTACCTAAGTGCCAAATGACTCCCTCTATTATCAGGCCAATACTGATTTGTAACTACTTCTAGTTGCCATGGCACACTAAGGGTATGTACAGGAGAGCTCTAGGGTTGTGTTTGAGTTGTGGCACTGCAGACCATCATAAGGGGGCATGTTCACAAGGGAGGTTCTCCAGAGGTCAAGGACAAGTAGTGCAGACTTGGAGGCCTTCGCAGGTACCGCCGTATCAACAGAGAATTGTGCCTTCTCAGCAGTAAGAGCAAATACCAGTAAGATCTACCACACCAACCATACCAATATTGAGAAGGTCATTGGCAACACGACAACAAGCCTTCTATAGTGCTTAGGTAGCTCTAGCAGAGGAGGCCCACGTATATGAGGAAGTTGTGATAGGTACTATTTTAATTAGTTATGTAGTTGCACGTGTATTATTTGACTCTAGTGCATCATATTGCTTCACATTACTATATTTATCATTCAGCATACGATACCATATATTACCTTAGACTCGGGGTTGAACATTAGCACTGGAATTGGGATAATTACTCTCAGAATGAATGGGATCGGAGCGAGGAGACGACATTCAGGAGAGATATATATATCTATTCTATTGATATCCTAGTGCCTATTTAAATTCGTTGTTTAATAGGTACTTCATCATTTACCTTATTGTAATCTTTCATTTTATATTTAAATCTTGAGGATGAAATTTTTGTTATATGGATTTATTCCGAATCATCCGTATCAGCTCGGAACCCAAATATTGATACAGACAGTACTGAGTAAATTGACCTATATCTTTCAATTAAGTCTTCAATTTCAAATTTTGCAGACCAGGGGCTTCTTATCTCATTACTTTGTATCTTTTCATATTTTTCTTGAATTACTCCAGGTCGGCCGATTTTCAGGCAAATAACTAATTAAAATAATTAAATTAAATCAGAAATACTAATTTTACCCTTACACCAACTCTAATTTTAACTTTAGAAGCCTTGTAGTCTTCGTTGACGAAGTTTGAGTTGAAATTAACCCAATGGCAGTTTTATAAATAAGATGAAAACTAAGGGTTTTAATATGGTTGCATGCCTATCTTCTAGCAGCAGTTTAACCAATCAAATAAATTTAGCAAAATCTAAAAAAAATTAAGCTTATTCCTGTCATTATCCTCTTCATTTTCTCTTTACACCATGAACCCTAATTCCCTCTCATAAAATAGCTAAATATTTAGCCTCATAGTGGACTAAAAATCCACAAAGTTGTTATATTAGCCTTGTTCTCGAGTTAACCTCTTCAAATAAATTCTAAACTTCTCCAACAATGTGGAGAAATCTTCTCCAGCACTTGTCCTTGTTCCTTTGGGTATTCTAGTGGAATTTCACCTCTTTTGATGAGCAATCGCATTAATATCGGTTCATTTCCAATTTGAGTTTAATAAGAAATAAAAATACACTCTCAAACCCTTCAAATTTGTAATTTTTTAATATAATTTCTTTTCATGTGATCTCAGATATATTATAAACTAAATTTTATGAGTATTCATGTCCAAACTTTTATGTAAATTAAGTTTTATTGCCTGTGTCACCTCGTGTATATTATGTATACATAGAATGTATCATTGTGCAAACATAAGCAATATCCTATCTTAGAACTACCATAACTTTTGCATTTTAATTATGATTAATCTTATTCTAACGCCATTAGAAAGATAGTTCACTAAAATACAATTCATCAACTATATTAGACTCTAATTTAGACATTTACTTAACCAAAAATAACCTAGAAGAACATTATTTGATACTACCTAGAGTGGCAGCACTGCAGTAGTTAGCGATAGTAAAATAGCTATAACTTTTGTTTTAGAGCTCTAATTGTGCTCATTCAAGGTTCATTGGATAGATAATTGCATTACCTAGAGTTTGCCAAATCACACTTAGAAGTTTGCAATTCTTAGCGCGACAGTGTACAGTGTGATAGATTACTGCAAACGTATAGTGTCGATTGTAGCGCTATACAGGTCATCCCACAGAGATCTCAGGTGTTTTGCAATTCTTACTAATTTTATAGTCTAACGGACTAGCAAAGGATTCTTGGTTGTATTTGGGAGTTATTCTAATTAGCCTAGGATCTAGAATCCACTAGTTTCCAACCATATATTTATTTCTACTATCTGCTTCTATCATAAAAATTTGATCTTTTAGTGTAATCTTTATTTAAAGTGCCCTAAGTATGACCTATCAAGTGGTGTGCAAGTATAACTCATCAAAGATACTACTTTGCATAAAAACAAACTAAATCATTAGATAATTCAATGAATAAGATGAAAATCAACAACTCCAAACCCTAACTAAGTATAGACTATCAAGAAACTTAACTCAAGTATAACTTATCAAAATATTAATATACGAGTTCTTGTATTTTAATCTTTTCATGGAAAAATCATATCTTTATTTATTTTAATTAAGAAGAAAATATTAGAGAGCAATTACATGAAGGAGCCTAACTTCATCTACATCCTGGAGCTAAACTAAATTAGCTACACATGATTCTAGTAAGCAGAATCCTATTTTTATTCATGAAATCAAATAAATTCTAATCTAGAAAGCAAATAAATCTATACTAGGAAGCAATTAACTCCATCTAAAAAGCAAATAAAAATTTCAAAGCAATGACTTACCTCTGGAGCATGGTATTGTGATAGTCACCCCTTCAGCAAAACCCTTATTTTATTAATGAAAAACGAGTACAAATTAAATCCTAATTCTACATTAACTACTGCTTAAAAAAACCCTAGAATACAAGGATACGGCAAATATATAGGCTATGAAAATCAAACCCTAATTCTAATACAACTGAAAAACTAAAAAATTATATATAAGCCCTCAAAGAAAAAGCACCACATGAAGCTCTATTTGAGCCACCAAGTGGCGGAAAATACCGCTATTTAGCGGCAATATGATGTAAAATTATAATTTTTCTTCTGCAGGAGTCTCTTTTCTTGTACACTTGATTCTCCTGACTGTGTTTGACTTTGACTCTCTAAAGTATTTTAATTCTGTAGCTTTGCTCTCTTTGAACACTTTTTCGGATTTTGTTTCCTAATCCGGCTCTGATTTCATGCCATCTCCTTGTATGAATCAGATTACTTGAAAAAGATACTAAAAATACCTGAGTAGCATTTATTTACATACAAAAATTGATAAAATATGGAAGGAAAAATACAATATATGATACTCATCACACCTCCACACCTATCTTTTGCTAGTCCTCGAGCAAAACCTAGATCAAAAAGAAAAAGAAAAATTCTAACTCACTTTCGCAGGAATCGTGATTGGACTTAGCATGTGCAACAAGCCTTTAAACCACTAGGTTACCCTAGTGGACGAGTAGTGTCTCATGAGGGTTTGCAGTGAATATACCCATAAAATTCGTGAAGAAAATAGATTAAGGAATAAAGAAAAGAAAAATAAGGATCAAGAAAAATAAAAATTTTATACAAAAGGAAGAAAAATCTTTTTTTTATAATATTTTCTTCAATTAATCTGACTAACATACAAATTCAAGAGCGCATTTAGATAATCAATTTTCAAATCGAGCGTCATATCAGATACACTTATCATTTTGATCAAAAATTTAAATTCTATTTTTCAATACCCACTAACAGATAATCTATTGGCTCCTATACATCTACGTGCATGTGTTATAATCTACTTCGGCCTTAGACTCCAACTCTAACTCATGATTCATCTTCTTTCTCATAACAATTTTTTTCTTTTTTCAGAATATTTCATATTTTATGCGAATATTCACGCTTTCTTAGGCGCAAAGTACCCGATTACTCGAATCATACTCTCTCTATTTTTTATAATATTTCACCTTTCATGCGAATATTCACGCTTACTTAGGCCCAGAATACCCGATTACTCGGATCATATTCTTTTTTCACTCTTGAAACAATTATCTTAATACTAGAGCACCCCATTATTTTATTTTCACTTTTTTTTTCCTTTTTTTCTTTTTTTTGTTTAGAGAGAGAAGACTTACTCAATCATTATCATCTTTATCCTTAACCTATTAAAGTATTATGAAGTTAAAAATAGATGTATATTTGCCTCAAAATTACTGTGAGTGGCATTTATTTTTTGGATTTTAATCTTGTTCATAAAATTCAAAGTGTATCGTCCAATCTACTCTTCTATCCAATTTTAAATCTAAATTTGTTCCTTTATCTGTAATTAGTTTTATCTATTGATGAAAACATATAAACTTTTTCCCATTTTTTTCGTATTAAATTTTTTTTAAGTTATCCTAAAAACTACCCAAAGTGTAAAATAAAGAATCCCAAAAATCTAAAAATAAAATAAAGATTCTAAAAAAAACTAAAAAAACCTAGAAAACTATGAAGAAAATATCCTCACCCATTCCCCACGCCTAAACTCGTGTATGTTCTCATACACAAACAAAGACTGGTAAAATAAATATGTAAACTATGATATACATATTATACATTTACTAGAAAATTCAAACCGGTTACGACCTCTTGATCGCTTTCCACTCTCATAATGTGTACTTTTATATTTTGATATGAATGAACTTAGCCTTTTTGTCAATTATGCATTTAATCTCTCCATCTTGTTTTTAATTTTTCTCAATTTATTTCTATCTTTCTTTCTTTTATTTAATAGTATAATTTTAAGGTTGGAAAGCGTACCTTTATTATCATCAATATTCCATCCACAAGCATCTTTCATATCAGTAAGTATTTTAGTTTTATCAACATGTGAAATAATATACTCACTTTGGTGTTGTGGAATCATGAGCTCGATTTTAGATGGCTCTATCAAATCGTTAGGTACCATGACCTCTTTTGACGTTTTTTCCATTCTTCTAATATTCTGAGCTCGTCATGCAAATTTTCTTCAAACCTATCATCAAAATTCTTAAAAGAAAATGCCTTACTAGTGGACTTATCATTAGTCAAGTTATTATGAAGGGATAAAAATTCTTTTTCACAAATTTTTTCACAATTTTCATCAAAAGAATCAATTGATAATGTGCCAATAGCAAGCTCATCATGAGGCAAATCACCAAGAAAAATATTTTCTTTATCTCCAGTTCCATTATAATATTATCATAATGGTCTAAAATAGGTTGATCATAATGTTGAATTATAGACTTATCATACACAAAATTATTTAACTCATTTTGAATCATATCTACTTCAAAAGATGACTTAAGCGGTTGCTCGTTGGAGTAAGATATGTTCAAACAATTAGATGGTTGATCCCCAAAAAGTTTAGTTTGAGAAACCCCTTTGAGAAGATCATCCATACAAGATTCAATTTGAGAGGATAATTTTTGAGAGGATGATTTTAGCGAAACTTTTATATCTTCTTCTATTCTACGTCTTTGTTCCTCAGACTCATGATCGTAATTTTTCTTATTTTTCTCAAATAATTGCATCTCGAGATCATGAGTGAAATTTGAAGGTGGATATGATGGATCCGTATATATATTTAATGACAGATATGAAATGGTTGTAGGTAAATTCTCATGACATGCATATTTTGCTTCTAATCTTTCATTTAACATGTTCAATTGAATATCTTGTTCATGATTGAATTGAATGTAGAACATGAAGATGAATAGCCCATAAAAAAAGGATCAGATGGAGGACTCTCTTTGTATGGCTCTTGATTATATGCAAAATTAGAATTATTCATCCATTCATAATTGTAATTTTGTATATAGGAAGCGCTCGTAGGTTCATTATATGTGTTGTGAATTTAATTATGACCTAGTCCTAGCGAACTTTCTATCCATGCAAATTGATAATGATTATGATATAGATCATAACAATGATAGCAACCAGTTTGATTTTGAAACATAATTTTTTTTGAAGAAGGTAGAGAGGGAAAGAGATGGAAATGAAAAAAATAATTGAACTTTTATATTTATATATATTTTTTATATTTTTGTACAGAACTAGGAACCCTAAATACAGAAAATGACAAACTTTGGGGGAGAAAATCTCTAAAATGGACGATATTTAGCTGTCATTGTCGCTATTTAGCGGCAAAATCAGGGAATTTACCTCTCTGGTTTTTGTAATGTGCTTCGGAGACTCGTTTCTTCCCTTTTTGCTTCCTGTATCTAAAGTTCTAGATCTATACACACTCAACACACACTGTTAAGCTGTAAAATGTTAGAAAAGGTAAGAAAAATACCGTCGATCGCGGGTAATAGTGCCAAAAAACTTGATGTGATAAATTACTGCAAGTGTACAATGTCGGTTGTAGCGCTATACAGGTGGTCCCAAAGAGATCTCAGGTGTTTTGCAATTCTTACTAATTCTACAGTCTAACGGACTAACAAAGGATTCTAAGTTGTATTTGGGAGTTATTATAATTAGTCTAGGATCTAGAATCCACTAGTTTCCAACCAAATATTTACTTCTTCTATCTGCTTCTATCATAAAAATTTAATCTTTTAGTTTAATCTTTATTTAAAGTGTCCTAAGCATGAGTTATCAAGTGGTGTGCAAGTATAACTCATCAAAAATACTATTTTTGCATAAAAACAAACTAAATCATAATTCAATGAATAAGATAAAAATCAATAACTCCAAACCCTAACTACATATGGACTATCAGAAACTTAACTCAAGTATAACCAATCAAAGTATTAATCTACAAGTTCTCGTATTTTAATATTTTCATGAAAAAATCATATCTTTATTTATTTTAATTAAGAAGAAAATATTAGAGAGCAATTACATAAAGGATTCTAGCTTCATCTACATCCTTGAGCTAAACTAAATTAGCTACACATGATTCTAGTAAGCAAAATCCTATTTTTATTCATGAAAACAATTAAATCTAATCTAGAAAGCAAATAAGTCTATACTAGAAAGCAATTAACTCTATCTAAAAAGCAAATAAAAATTTAAAAGTAATCGTTTACCTCTGGAGCACGGTATTGTGGCCGTCACCCCTTCAGCAAAACTCTAATTTTATTAATAAAAAATAAGAATAAACTAAATCCTAATTCTACATTAACTACTACTTAAAAAAACCCTAAAATACAAGGATATGACAAATATATAGGTTTCGAAAATCAAACCCTAATTCTAATACAACTGAAAAACTAAAATATTATATCGAAGCCCTCGAAGAAAAATCACCAAGTGAAGCTCTATTTGAGCCGCCAATTGGTGGCAAATGCCACTATGTAGCGGCTATATGATGGGTAAAAATTCTAATTTTTTCTGTACGAGTCTCTTGTCTTGTACACTTGATTCGCCTGACTGTATTTGATTTTGACTCTCTGAAGTATTTTAATTCGTAGCTCTGCTCTCTTTGAATTCTTTTCCGGGTTTTGTTTCCTAATTCGGTTTTGATTTCATGCCATCTCCTTGTATGAATCGGATTAGCTGAAAAAGACACTAAAAACACCTGAGTAGCATTTATTTATATACAAAAATAGATAAAATATTGGAGGAAAAAAATAATATATGATACTCATTACATACCTTGTTTCATAATCCATGTACGTCATGATTGATGTTATATTTATCACACTTCAATTATGTTATATTTTGCATACCATGTAATTTATGATCCGGGTTATATTTGCATACTTGTAGTTCATGACTCAGTCATATATGTTTTTTATATTATTCCTACTAGCATGCTTACTGATATGGTTTCTATAGAATTGCATGAATTTGAGTTTATATTCTTATTTGGATTATGATCCGTGGAGTGATCACACTCCAGGCCGCTAGCCTTGATTGCAAAAGGGAGTACCACCCCTCGATGATCCACGCTTCTAGGAGTAGGCTGAGTACCAGCAGCTAGTTCTCATAGGATTCTTATCTTTTTTGTGTATATATCATTTTAGCCTTTATGTGTGCATGTATCTTATATTCTAGCTCGATTTATGTTATCCGGACAATCCTATATACGTTAAGCATTTATATTCCTCTATTCTAATACTGTACTTGACTCTACAAGAGCAACCATTTTGTATACATATTTCTTATCATTCCAGTATACTTATTTTTAGATATTGCTATAATCTTTCCTGTGATGTTGTGGCAGATAAATTCATACCTGTGATTTATATTCTGTACTCACGCTTTCAATCTCTTGCTTCTGTTTGAAAAAATAAAAAAGAGGCCTTGTGCACTCCGGTAATGAAAGTGCCCACTGATGACACCCTACTCTTTATTGGGGCACATATTCGAGCCCACTTGTGTGGTTTGGTGTATCACACATATTTCTAAATTAAAAATTCACCATAACATTACAACTATTTATAACTGCATTAGCTGTAGCTAAGAATGAACGCTTGGGGATAACTAAAATATGAAGACCTGAATTCTTTACAGGTGCCTTGCCGATAACTATAAAATCCACCTGAAAATAACAGTTCTCAATCTGCACTAGAGCATATTCTACAATACCCTTAGGAAGTCTTTTTAACCTATCAACTAACTGTTGTGTGATCGGCCTTTAAGTTCTCCTAGACCTAAGTGCTTGTAAACCAAGTATGGTAAAAGATTTACACTAGTTCCCTAAATCTAGCAAAGATTTTTCTATATTATGTTGACCTATCACACAAGAAATATTAGGACATCCAGGATTCTTGTATTTAACAGGTATTTCAAAACAAAATAATGCACTTGGCTATTCTATAAGAAATACTTCCTTCTGTACATTGTAACGTCCTTTGATGGTGCACAAATCCTTCAGGAATTTTGCATTTGAGGGGACTTATTTAAGATGCATTAATATTTTAGCTTTTAATCTTTAAGGAAACAGTAGGGCGGTTTATAATATGTGGAAGTGAATTCTTTAGAACTATTATCTTTAGATTATTGTGTTGAAACATTGCCCTATTTCTCTTCAATATTGTTCTTGAAAATGGCTCATCAAGCACTTTATCACTTCTCAAATTTATTGCAGTGGTGATCTAAGGTATATCATTATTAATGGAAGAAATAATATCATTTATACCTTTGACTTTACCTGAAGTACTGGCCTCCGGTTAAGATGGTAGCTTACCTTTTTTCCTTCATTTGCAACATAGAATTGAGGTGGCTTATCTGTGAGTGGATATTGCTGAAGGCTGTCGCATTTTGACTGTTGATCGTTTGTTGCGACTGAATAAACTGATATTGCACTTGGATCATCTAATCCATTCTCTGGTGTATCTGCAATAAATTACCTTCAAATTTTCTCTTCGGTAGTGGTTGCTACACCGAAACTTGATTAGAAGGTTGGTCATATTGTTGATGTGGATTAGTGAGCGGCTTGTTTTGATTATTGAATTGTTGTTGAGGAATCTGCTTCCTTCGAGATTTAGATGATTCCTCCAACAAAGATTATATGTTTGTGAATATCGGTTGTTTGTTGGTTGAGTTGCAGGCTTAAAGGCATTAGCTTATTCATTCAATACTTCTATAAAAGCAGGAAGTATTAGACATTCACGAGTCACATGTCCTTATAATTCGTAAATTTCACAAACATCAGGAACTTCTATTACCTTAACTATTTCTGTTTTCTTTGCAAGCAAATCTTCAAATTTCTTAGTGATAGAAATTAATTGTATAGCTATATCTTCTGTTTTTCCCAATTTAATAGTTCCACCTCTATTCTGAGGTTTCTCTTTTAATTGGTGTCTATTCGAAGTATGCTCAGTGTTCTTGGCTTGTGAATTTTTGACAAATGAATCAAGATAATCCCGTACATGCTAAGAATCTTTGTTTAAAAATTCACCATTGCACATAGTTTCAACAATTGCCTGGTTATAGTGTTTAGCCCTTGATAGAAGATTCTTATAGTCCTCCATATCTCAAAACTATGATGTGTGCATGAGAGTAGTAAATCTTTAAATCTATCCCAACACTCAAACAACGGTTCATCTTCTTTTTGTTTAAAGTTGAGAATTTGCTTTCACATATAATTTGTTCAATGTGATTGAAAGAATTTCTTTAAAAATTCTCTTCACATATCATCCCATCTTCCAATTGAATTGGAACGTAAAAACTATAGCCATGTCTTTGCTTTAAGGGAGAATGTAAAGAGGTTAAGCTTAAACTGCTTTACAGTAATGTTTTAAAGATTAATGGTAGAGTAGTAAACTTCTTTGAATTCTCAAAGGTGCAAATATAGGCTCTTTGAATCCATGCCATGAAGTTTACGCAATAGTTGAACAACTCCAGATTTAATCGCATAGTGTCTCATATTCAAAGGAAATGCAATGTATTAAGATTGGTTGTCCTATCAGGTTGTAGATAATCTCATAAAATCCTCCCATTGCCTTTATGATGGCTATGATTATCATTTGTATTATCCTCTCCAAATACATTATTATTATTATTATTATTCATGTTGTTGTTATTACTATTAGTGCTCATGACGTGAGGTGTTTGGTGGATTGGAAGTGTATGTGGACTTGACTACGATTGAATTAGTCTATCATTTGATGTTCTCCTCTAACTAATCATGCAAATTCAAAATCATAAAAATTAATGACGTAGGAACCATAATCTATAGTAAACTATAGCACAATACTATGATCCCCTACAACAGCAGCAAAAACTTGACTACAATCTAAATTATACACTCCCTAGTATAAGAAATCGACAAGTAATATAAGAGTAGTAATGCAAGATTGTTCTCTCGAGAATCGTTTTGTTATTGCGTGACACTAAGTATAACTTACGAAACTAAAAAGAAATAAAGATTTGAATTTTATAGATTTAAAACTAAAACTAAATTAACGAGGGTATAAATTTCTTTAATTAAAATTGTTGGTTAGATGGATGTAACTCCCCATAGGTTAATTTACTGGATATATTTATGCTTTTATATCTTAGTTGTATAAATCACGTAGTCTTCCTACAACCAAAAAAATAAATCAATGAGACATAAAGTATATAAAGTTGCAAACTTGATACTTTAAACAATTTTTTCCAGTTAATCCTATATGAATTTCAAGTTTACCTAAGAGTGTATGAATAAAAAATATACATTGAAAATCTAACTATACATCGTGCTTAAAGAGTCTATGATATATCAAAAACTATGTAACGAATATATCGTCAAACAATAAAATATCAAATATCAAAATCATATTTTAATCCTTTCAAACATAATGGAGAATCAAAGATATCAATTTCACATAAGTCAATTAAAATCAATAAGTATAGAAAATCTCATACCAATAAATCACATAAGGTTTGTTATTCCATCTGAACCAACTTAAGAATTTAGCCAGTCATACTCATCATAGCCATGAATAAAGAGAAAAAGAATTCTTTTATTGATTTCTATGAGCGAGCACAAAAATTAAATCTTGAATCTAAAATATATTCAAAATTCTAAAATATCTCTCTCTCTCTCTCTCTCACCAAACATTACAAAATTTGAGTTGCATTAGATATTTATAGCCTTACAAAACCTTAATAGGAATTCTATTTACAAAGAAACTCTAAATTCTCTCAAAAATTTCAAGAAAAGCAAACTGCGACCTTCCCTTTCGACAGCGCTATCGACAGCAGCCTCACATAGTCCACGGTTGTTGACAGTTATCTATTGGCTATCGATAGCCAGACATGTAATTTTACAGTTTTGAACTGATATTTGAGATACGCTTTGATACTTTGATTTCCCTGTATATAAAACCCTTTAAAAACATTAGAAAACACTAGAAAAACATCACAGTGAGGAGTTTGATTAATAAAAAATAAGTTTTCATTAATTTCTTATATTAATGAACAAAATTGGATTTTACACTTGCATAAAATAAACCAAAATAATTATACTTTTCAAGCGTAATCAGCCTTCCACATTGGGGTTATCTCTCTAATAGATCCCTAAGCTGCAGTAGAGTGCTCCTCAACAACATTTTCACTCCATGCACCATCATTTAGTCCATCAACTCTTACATTCTTTTTATGTTTGTCCTCATATCCCATATTTATAGAGTCGTACTTTAACTTCCCTCTGAGCTTGATATGATCTCTAAATTCAATTCCTCATTACTCTGTCCATCCATATCATCTTTCTTCTCTCATTCCCTATCAAACGAAATTTGCTTGTGTCCTTCACTCTTGTTGATTCTATCTACAAACTCCCTAAGATTTTCACGGGGTTTTTCTTTAGTAGGCTAGTTTCATACTTTCTCCTCAGTCTCAACTCCAAAGATTGATTTTCAACAAGGTACTCGACATAAAGTTCAATATCCTTGGCATCATGATGATCATTCAACATGCTTATGACACTATGTAACTATCTAAAACCCATATGATATATATTTATTTATATTTTTTTTTCTTGTAAGTTTACACTAAAATAAAATTTAAAATAAATTAACTTAAATATAATTTTAAGGCCTCAAAATATTTTTATAAACTATTTTTTAAAAATATTATTTTAATTATCTCATTAGGGCCTCAGCCAATTCCCTTGACCCAAAATCAAAATAATGATGATTATAGAGGTAGTAGTAATAATAATAATAATAATATAATAGTGATAATAATAATAATGTTTAAGAAAGGACTTGAGTTCAAAATTCAATAATATTTATTAGCATCAAATTCCAACTATATAGTCAAATTTTATCTTGTAATAATGAAATAATAACCTTACATTGTGAATATTCAAATTTAACTTCTATCATTCAATTACTAAAATTAATCTTTAGTAAATTCTATTAATGAGCCTTTTGATCCATTAGAATTTAAATTTAGAAATTATCATTAAAACCCCGAAGTTAGCAACAATTATAAGTATTTTAACCAATTACAAATAAATGTTTAGAATTCTTCTAAATTTGTCCAATTTATGAGCCATTTGACTCATTTGAATCTAATTTTAAAAAAACTTGACATTGAAACCCTGTAGTTAACTATAATAGTCAATTATATTAATGAGTGCATTTGACTCTTTTATATCCAATTTAAAACTTGTCATCTATAATTATGAGATTTGACGAATTTCAAATATATGTTTAAAATCCTTCTAAACTTATCCAATTTATAAGACAATTGAGCGTATTTCAAACTTTCCTTCAAACCCTCTTTAATTCATTAAATCTCTCCATTCAGTCAAACCTTTTAACTTTTATAAAAACCCTCCATTTATCTTATATCTTTTTTCTATTCAAACCAAAACTCTTCATAGGAGCGTTGATCACCAAACCATCATCAATCACTGAAGCACCGCCGACCGTCGGATCACTGTCGGCCACAAAAGGAGCCATCTCACAAGTACTTTCTACTACTGGATGCCCCTTCATCTCACAATGTTTGCCGACTGTCGCCATCCTTACACCGAACTGACGCCAAAATCATCATTGTCCATCAAAGCACCATCCCTACTCATCACCTATGCCCATAATAACCTAATTAAGATCTACAAAAAATCATCTTATTGAGCCAATTAGATGACTATCCTATTGATGTGATAAAGTTACTGCAAGCATACAGTGTCGGTTGTAGCGCTTTAAAGGTCGTTCCGACAGGGATCTAGAGTATTTTTCTTTCTTGCTAATCCTATTACTCTAATGAGTTAAGTATGAGTCTAGATTGATTATGAATTTTTCTAATTAGTCTAGGATATTGAATCCACTATTTCACAACCAAATATTATCTATTTTATTTCTTTCTTCTATAAAAATTTGATCTTTTAGTTTAATTCCTATTTAAAGCATTCTAAGTATGGACTATCAAGTAGCGTGCAAGTATAATCCATGAAATAAATCACTTTTGAAAAGGAATAAGCTAAATTATTAGATTAATTCAACAAAATAAATAAAAACCAACAACTTCAAGCCCTAACTAAGCATAGGCTATCAAAATACTTAAGTATAGCCTATCAAAGTTCTAATCTACGAGTTCTTGTATTTTTATTATTTCATAGAAAAATCATATCTTTTTTATTTTTATTTTAGAAAGAACACAAATAGAATAATATAAGGTTGATCTCTAGTTTCATCTACATCGTAGGACTAAACTAATTAGCTACTTATACTCCTAATTAAAAAGACCCTGTTTTTATTTATGAAGGCCATAAAAAATTCTATGTTCCTAAAAAGCAAGAGAAATCTATACTACAAAACAAATAAATCTATACTAAAAAGCAATTAAATCTATTTAAAAAGCAAATAAATCTTTCTGCTCACTAGAAAATCCTTCAAAGCAGCGGAGTTACCTTTAGAGCGCAGTATGGCGGCCATCACCCCTTCGGCCAAATCCTAATCTTTATTAATTAAAAAGAGTACAAAATTACATCTAAAAAGTTCTCCGCAATTTACAAGGATTCATGGGGATATTTATTACCCAAACACCATCCTGCTCCTACTCAAACTCAATACAAAAGATATATCCTAATCCAATACAAACTAATCTTAAGATATATAATTCTAATTCAATCTATATGTATTAGAAATCAATGGTTAAGAATAGATGGTATAAAATACTAATTTTCGGGTCCAAAACCTTAAATTAAGTTCAGCACACCCATAACCCGTTGGATCAGATTTTTCATTCTGCAGTGTTTTAGTAAAATAGCCATAACATTTGCATATGAACTCGGATTGAGCTGTTCTTAGGCTTGTTTGGAAAATAATTCTGAGATCTATAAATTTCTCCTACACATATATTTTCAGTTTAAGCTTTATCTTGGCCGAATAGGCTCTTGAAATTGCTTTTGCTGTACTTAAATTCCTGTCATCACCATGATTGACTTTTTTTGCTCATATTCTTGACAAATTTGCTTTATCTTCTTCTCTTCCTTGCAAATCCTTTATTACCTATAAAAGTAGACTAAATATACCCAAGTAGCAATTATTTATATTAAAAAATAGATAATATGGAGGCAATAAATATGCAATATATGACACTCATCACACCTCCACACCTATCTTTTGCTAGTCATCGAGTAAAATCTAGATCTCAAAAGAAAAAGAAAAATCTTAACTCATTTTCGCAGGAATCGCGATTGCACTTAGCATGTGCAACAAGCCGTTAAACCCCTAGGTTACCCCCAATGGATGAGTTGTGTCTCGTGAGGGTTTGCAGTGAATGTACCCACAAATTTTGTGAAGAAGTTAGATTAAGGAAATAAGAAAAGAAAAATAAGGACTGCCAAAAATCAAAAAAAAATTATACAAAAGAAAGAAAAATCTATTTTTGATATTTTCTTAAATTAATCTCACTAATATATAAACTCAAGAATGCATTTAGATTATCAGTTTTTAAGTCAAGCATCATATCAAATACACCTTACTTTTTAATCAAAAATTCAAATCCTATCATTTAACACCCACTAATAGATAATTCATTGGCTCCTACACATCTGCGTACACAGGGAATAGTCTACTTCGGCTTTGGACTTAAACTCTAACTCATGATTCATCTCTTTTCTCTAAACAATTTATTTCTTTTTTCTCTTTATTTTTGTGAATATTTCACCTTTCATGCGAAAATTCACGCTTGCTTAAGTGCAAATACCCGATTACTCGGATCATACTCTTATATTTGTTTTCCATGATTATTGTCTTAATACCAAGCTCATCCTTTTTTCTTTTTATTTTAAAGAATTATTGCCTTAATACCAGGCTCATCCTCTCTCTTTTCTTTTTTTAAAGTATCATTGCTTTAAATACTAGGCTCACCTTTTTTTATTCTTTTTTTCTTGTTTAGAGAGAGAAGACAACTCAATCGTTATCATCTTTGTCCTTAACCTAATAAACTATTGTGAATTGTAAAATAGATGTATAGTTACCTCAAAATTACTATTAGCAGTATTTTTTTTTGGATTTTTTTTTTATTAAATTCTAAGTATATTATCCAATCTACTCTCCTATCAAACTTCAAATTTAAATTTATTCTTTTATTTGAAACTAGGTTGATTTATTGAAGAAAATATTTTTGTATTTTTTACCATTTTCAGATTTTTTTTACTTTTTTTTAGTCTTTTAAAAAATAAATTTCCCTAAAAACTACCCAAAAGTGTAAAATAAAGAAATTCAAAAATCTAAAAATAAAATAAAAATCCTAAAAAAACTAAAAATCCTAGAAAAACACAAAAAATCTCCTAACCCACTCCCCCACAGCTAAACCCGTGTATGCCCTCATACATGACCCAAGGGTAGTAAAATAAATATGAAAAACTATTGTACAAATACTATACAAATAATGGGAGTCGTAAAAGGTCAAAATCTCAATATTGTCATCCTATTAATGCATGGAAAGCGGTTACGACCTCTCGATCGCTTCCCACTTTCATAGTATGTCCTTTTATATTTTGATATGGATAAACTTAGCCTTTTTATCAATTTTATGTTTAATCTCTCCATCTTATTTTTGGTTTTTCTCAATTTATACCTGTCCTTTTTTTATTCAATAGTAAAATTTTAAAGTTGGAAATCATACATTTATCATCGTCTATATTCAACATCTTTCATATCGTTAAGCATTTTGGTCTTATCAATATGTGATAAAATATACTCTCTTTGAGGTGGTAGAATCATGAGCTCGATGTTGGATTGCTTTTTCAAATCTTCAGGTACTATGAGCTCTTCTTTCTGTGCTTCCTTCCATTCTTCTAGTATTCTGGGCTCGTCATGCAAATTTTCTTGAATCTTATTATCAAAATTTTCAAAATAAAATGCCATATTAGTGGACTTATCATTAGTCAAATCATTGTAAAGGAATAAAAATTCTTCTTCACAATTTTCATCAAAAGAATCAAAAGATAATATGTCACTAGCAAGCTCATCATGAGGCAGATCACCAAGCAAAATTTTTTACTTTATCACCAGTTTCTGTATAATTATTTTCACAATGGTCTAAAATAGGTTGATCACAATGTTGAAGTATAGACTTATCATGCACAAAATTATTTAACTTATTTTGAATCATATCAACTTTAAAAGTTAACTGAAGTGGTTGCTCGTTGGAGTTAGATATGTTCAAATAATTAGATAGTTAATTTTCAAATAGTTTTGTATGAGAAATTATTTTGAGAAAATCTTCCATATAAGATGAAGTTTGAGAGGATGATTTTAGTAAAGCTTCCATACCTTTCTCTATTCTATTTACTCTCTCCTCAATCTCATGATTGTAATATTCCTTGTTTTCCTCGACCGATTGCATCTTGAGATCATGAGTGAAATTTAAAGAAGGAATGATGGATTTGTGTACATATAAGATGACATACGTGAAATAGTTATTGGTAAATTCTCATGACATGCATACCTTGCTTCTAGTCTTTTGAATCTTTCGTCTAATATGTTCAATTGAATATTATGTTCAAGATTGAATTTAGAACATAGAGATGAATAGTCCATGAAGAAAGGATCAGATGGAGAACTTTCTTGATACGACTCTTGATTAGAATAATTCATCCATTCATTATTGTAATTTTGTGTATAGAAAGCACTCGTAGGTCATGATATGTGGTGTGAATTTCATCATGATCTAGTCCTAACGAACTTTCTATCCATGGACACTGATGATAATTATGATACGGATCACGACAATGAGAGCATCCAAATATGAAAAATTGATTTTGAAATATTTTTCTTTCGGATTTTTTTTTTTTGAAAAGGTGGAGAGTGAAAGAGATGGAAAAGAAAAGGAAATGGTCAAGAAGTTTTTTTTTTGAATTTTTTTTACAACCAGAGACCAAAATTACAAAACAAGAAAAAAAAAGGTAGATCTTTGAAATTTTTGCCAATAAATGACGGAAAATGTTGCTATTTAGTGGCAAAATTAGGGATTTTAACTCTCTTCTTTTTGCAATAATTAGAATATTTTCTTCTGATCCCTTTTAACTTCCTGTATTTGCATTCTTAGGTCTCTACACACTTAACACACACTGTTAACCCGTAAAATATTGGAAAAAGTAAGAAAATACCGTCGATCCCCGACAACGGCGCCAAAAACTTGATGTGATAAATTTACTTCATGCATACAATGTCGGTTGCAGCACTTTACAGGTCATTCCCACAGGTATTTAGAGTGTTTTTCTTTCTTACTAATCCTATTATTTTAACGAGTTAACTATGAGTTTAGATTGAGTTCAAAATTTTCTAATTAGTGTAGGATATGGAATCCACTAATTCACAACCAAATATAATCTATTTTAATTTCATTCTGTCATAAAAATCTGATCTTTTAGTTTGATTCTTACTTAAAATATTCTAAGTATGGAGTATCAAGTGGCGTGCAAGTATAATCCATCAAAAATGTTACTGTGGAATAGGAATAACCTAAATCATTAGATTAATTCAACAAAACAAATAAAAACCAACAACTCCAAATCCTAACTAAGTATAAGCTATCAAAATACTTATTTTAAGCATAGCCTATCAAAATTCTAATCTACGAGTTATTGTATTTTTATTGTTTCATAGAAATATCCTATCTTTTTTATTTTTATTTTAAAAAAATAGAAATAGAATAATATAAGGTTAATCCCTAGTTTCATCTACATCCTAGGACTAAACAAATTAGCTATTTATACTCCTAATTAAAAAGATCCTATTTTTATTTATGAAAGCTATAAAAAAAATTCTATTTTCCCAGAAAGCAAGAGAAATCTATATCAAAGCAAACAAATCTATACTAGAAAGCAATTAAATCTATTTAAAAAGAAAATAAATCTTTCTACTCACTAGAAAATTTTTGAAAACAATGGAGTCACCTCTGAAGTGCAGTATGGCAGCCGTCACCCCTTCGGCAAAGTCTAATATTTATTAATTAAAAAGAGTATAAAATTACATCTAAAAAACTCTCCCCAATTTTCAAGGATTCATGGGGTATATATAACCCAAACATAATCCTGCTCCTACTCAAACTCAATACAAAAGATATAATCCTAATTCAATACAAACTAATCTCAATATATATAATTCTAATTCAATCCATAGGCATTAGAAAGTAATGGTTTAGATTAGATGGTATAAAATACTAATTTTTGTGTCCAAAACCTAAAATTAAATTCAGCATACACGTAGCCTGCTAGATCGGATTTTCCATTCTATAGTAGTTTAGTAAAATAACCATACCATTTGCATACGTACTCGGATTGAGCTGTTCTTAGACTCGTTTCGAAGATAATTCCGATATCTATAAATATCTCCTGTACAAAGTTTTCCAGTTTAAGCTTTATCATAGCCGAATATACTCTTGAAATTGTTGCTACTGTACTTGAGTTCCTGCCTTCATCATGATTGACTTTCTTTACTCATATTCTTAACAAATTTGCTTTATCTTCTTCTCTTCCTTACAAATCCTTTATTACCTATAAAAACACACTAAATATATCTGAGTAGAAATTATTTATATACAAAAATAGATAATATGGAGGCAATAAATATGCAATATATGACATTCATCACCTATTAATTAATTTGTTTCGAACCTGCTAACCATCCATAACTAAAAATAAAATTTTACCTTCCTTTAATTCAAGAAAATTTCCTAAAATTATAAAAATTCAGATTTACTTATTTTAATATTATCATAATGATTTCTTATGTAGATATTAATTTCGATCAGAAATCTGAATGTGAAGTTATTTGACGAATGAAATTTTAGGTGAAGGTGAGTTCCTTCTCGAACTCACTTTCCCATGCATCATTCCTGTTAGACAGGAATGAATTATGTTTCCATTTTCTTCAATTATTTATTTATGTATTGATATAAGTTATTGTTTACATTGATAAGAATTGTTTAAATAGCTTATATCATATTTCTAATAATTGTCTCACATGCAAATTTTATTATCTTAAAAACTTTATTCAAATGAAGCTATGTTACAAATTGACTAAAAAAAATAGTAATTAAAGTGCTAATTAATAGTGATGATGATTGTAATGTTGTATGACAACAGTGTTTAGAAAAGAGTTTTAAAGGAAAGTGGTTATTTAATTATGGAACGTGCTTGCATGGAAAATCTTCCACTTACTTACTTTTACCTGGACATGTGTCATTGTGATATGCAGTCATAAATCCCTAAAGTTAGTGGTTAATAATTCATTAGTATGTTTTAGTTGAAAATATCTCTCTAAGAATCACTAAATTATAATAAACTTGAACTACACTTGAACTCGAACTAATCAGGATAATATCGATTGGAAATGTATTGTACTACACTGGACGCGATTTTGATAACTGTAATTGGGTTGGGGTGATACTAATTAAAGTGAATACAGTGTTTCTGCTGAATCGTTAAGTTGTATAACTGATTTTTGCGCACACCATGGGAGCATAGTGATTAGCTGGATTCATAATAGTACTGTTATCGTAATTTAGGCCCAGGTCAGTTCTGGATAATCATCTAACTATATTTTTGGGTCTATATGGGAGACAATCGAAATACAGATATAGAGCATAAATTAGATTCTCCAATAATATATGACACCTTAGGTTGAAATATTTGACTTGTAGACTATAGCATAATTTTAATTAAAATAAATATTATTAATAACATTGTTTATAAATTAATTCATGTTTTATGTCTAAATTCATATGTTTTATTAGTGCTTATTTCAGTTGTTTTTATTTTTTATGTTTTCATACTGCTATAACTTTTATATTTGGTCGCGATTCTGATGACCTGGGTGCATGCTCAGATTTTGAGATAGATATGATGGAGCAGACTGAAGATCTAAAGTGTTACAAGGAGTAATTGAAGCTATTAGATGGACTCTGTTTCATTTTCAGCTTTATTTATTATTTTTGGCTGCTTCCACTCTTAAAATGTTACATTTGTCATTATTTATTTCTCTATCCTTATTTCGATCATTATCCATTTTAATCCACATTTGTCCTTTAAATAAAAGTTCTACTTTTCATTAAATTATTGTTGTGCATTTAACTGTGGAAATGACTGATATTGTTCTGCGGCTTAGCGTATTTTCACGAATACACTGCCAAACGACTTAGCTATCCAGCGTTCCAGATGGCAGGCCATTACACACTACTGTTGTCATATGTACATCTCAACCCATCATCCAAGCTTTTCCCATGAATCTTGTAATGTGCCATACTCCAATACTTCAATTTTCGGTTAGAGAATTCAAGATCTAACTGTCCAAAATAGTCTGAATCAATATTGCAAACAAAATCAACCGTTCCAACATTATATGCCCATCGTGGCTTGTAAGTAAACTATCCACTGTGCTGAATTTTTATATCAAATGACCTACATGCCATTTACTCCTGCATGCAAATGTAACTCTTGGATAAAAAATGGTTTGAGCTACAAAAATGTATAAAAAATGGTTTGAGTAATAATGTAGACCAGATAAATAGCATTGAGGTTCAGACATATTGCGTATATTCATTGAATTCCCAACAAAACTACTCTTGCATGTCATTCAATCACGTATACATTGTTACACGCTTTTTCTAGCAAAAACAAACTCAGATCCCACTTTTGCCCCTCGTATAGACACGACAACTTCAAAATCAAAAGATTTTGCTCAAAAAGGTTTCTTCCTCGAATATATATGTTATAAAAATGGTCCTGCATCCATCATTCCTACTTTGTCAACTATACACCAATGTTCTTCACTCCAAATGCTACAGATACTCTTTAAACTTCAAAAACCAAGAAAAATTATCAAAAATTCCAATTTTTGGTGCCCCACCAAGAATTCATTACATAGTTCAAATTTTCGAAAAAAGTTAAGTTTCTAGTGCCCAAAACAGCGAAATTTTTAGTAAAAAAAAGAACTTCAAAAAATAACCCAATCGTTGTATATTACTTATCTTTCAGCTGCGAACCTGCATTCATCTATTTGGTGCTCTAATCCCCTAGAAAACCCTAGATGACTCTCGGAGCTCTACTCTTCTAGCACCCTCAATCCAACCAAACCTTCGACTACCCATCGAATCTCCCTTGAAATCCTTCAATTATGCATCCTTTGTGCAGCAATGATCTCATTTACAACTTGAAAATGCAAATCCTAGCCTCTCTAGCCTAAATCTTCTTCCCTCCAATCCTAAATCATCTTCTAAATGTTGTGGGAAGAAAGGAATTGAGTTTGGGTTTTTTTTCCAACATCACCCCTAATTACTTCAACTAGGGGTAATTTGGACATTTCTATCCATGATGGGAGAATGTGTAGTCTAAAATGATGGTTTTCTCACTCCGTTTAAGTTTCAGGGGATAACTATGAGTAAAATTCGACACTAAGTATAAGTGGTACAACTCCTATAATACAGAGATAGTTATTATTACTAACCATTAAAAAAGTAAATGCACAATGAGTGATTACTTAAGCAACAACATAAGTCACTATAACTTGCATACAAAGGAGGGAAAACATAATGTTACTAAAAGTCTGGTTGGCATGGATGAGAATGGGTAGATCCAATAGTCAATTCTTAGTCCGTTCTATTCAATTTTTTGAATTAAAAAAATAAAGTTTTTATTTTTAATTCAAAAAATTGAATAGCGCAGGCCAAAAGTTAGCCCATGGACTTACTCATTCTCATTCCTACTGGTTGGCAATGCAGGAGGCAAATGTTTTGTGTACATTGTTAATTTGATTTACAGCAACATTCCCTAATAGCCTTTCAACGAAGTACATACCTCAATTATAACAAGTAAAAGACCAAAAAGGTGAAACATAAAATATGGCATGGAACATATGGTTATTAGACTACGCGGACCATCAAGATTCACTTGAATCCATGGAGCTAAAGCACTCTTCACTATTTATGGAGTAAGAAGCTTAAGACCTTTAGGCTTCAAACCATAGACTTTAGTTAAGAAATTGTTGGCCCAGGACTGTAAGGCAAGTGAAAGGCCTGAGAAATTGATGTGACATGATTTGTGCACTTCTAAGTGTAGAAAATTGACAAATAGTACTCTAGAAGTAGAGCCAAGATCATTCCCTCGATGATACAATATCGTGTGCTATGTAACTTGTGTTACAGGTTACGAAAAAGAAATAAGAAAGCCAGAAAGATTGATTGGATGGAATTTTAATTAACTAAAATAAACTTGAGAGATGTATCGGCTCAGATGAGTTAATACTCCCAATATTGATTCACTGTATGTGTTATTCAATTATTATTTCAGTTATTCAAATCATCTTGTCTTATACAACTGCAAAATATTTTTTGAAAAGCACAAGATCAAAGAAAGTTATAATATGAAATTAGCTAATTCCCGCCATTAATAGTATATGAATTTTCAAGAAAAATCTAATCATGATCTAAGAATGATATAAATAACTATTCAAAGTTTAAGCATATACCTTACATAAAGTGTCAATGACATATCAAAAACTAAGCAATAACTATACCATTAAAAATAAACCATCATAGTCTCAAAAATCACATATTAATGCCAAACAAGATAAATATGGAACTAAAATTAATATAACATTAAAGAAATTAAGCATAAAAATAATAAAACTTATACAAGATCATCTTCAAGGGTCTGTTTCTCATCCAAGACTGAAAAAAATTTGCAACTCATGCTTTTCATAGCAATCAAATAATTAGAATATAATCTTCTATTAATAACTATAAAACAACACAAAAATTCTCAAAATCTCTCTAAAACCAATCTCTAAAACTTTATCAAAAATCTATTAATCACCACTGTATCGGCTCTCTCTATTTTTCTAAAGTACAATTGGTGCTTATGACACCCATAGGGTTTAATCACCAAAAACAAGTGTTTTATCTACTTGGAAATTCTTTCTTCTCAAAATTGGTTGTATTTGCACGCCTGCCAATTGGGTTATCTGTTCGACAATCTGTTCGACAACTGCCTTGATAAGCCTACTTGGGTAGGTTTACAATATTGAAATATAAGGGGCTATCAACAACCTTGCCAAGGAATTATTGATAGTGCCTTGGTAGGTTTGTTGTTGAACCTTTGTGCGTGTGTACATGCTCTTCGTTGATTTCCTTTCATCTAAAACCTTACAAAAAGCTTAGAAAATACTAGACTAAGGTAATGAAACACTCAAATGGAGAATTACAATAATATGCATAATCATTCATTAATTTCTCATATTAAATACCAAAATTAGATTATGAGTGCAGGAAGTAAATAAGAAATAATATACTTTTCACTCATAATCACATCTTCCAATTTGAGTTTCGCAGTCCCTTAACAAAATAAAGAAAATAAAATACCCTAACAAAAAAAAGAAAAAGAAATTCTAACTCATTGTCGTAGGAATCATGGTTGCACTTAGCATTAAACCTCTAGGTCATCTAGTAGACAAGTGTTGTCTAATGAGGGTTTCTAGTGATATTACCCACAAACATTAAAAAGTGGTGGTGTATGTAAAGATATAAAATAAAAATAAAGATAAGTGTAAAATAAAGAAATATAAAAGAAATCTAAAAAAAGAAATTCTTTTTGCAATTTTTTCTCTCTGTATCAAGTGCCACTAGTGCCCATGGATATTTCTTTTTGCACTTAATCTAGTATTCATCGAATTTCATCATGATTACTTAAATCTTATCATGGATATTACTAACTTTGATTAACCAGTCTATACCCCCTCGCGATCATGAAAATGAGTCAATTTAGTTTCAAACTTTAGTTAAACTTTTAGGAATCCTCCATTTTTTTTTTGCTTTCTCTTTTTCTATACAAACATTCACCATTTACATGAACACTTATACTTTCAGCGGCGTAAATGCCCAATTATTAAGCTTATGTTGGTGATATAAATCCATAAGCATTGTTTGTGTGAACACGTATACTCTGTGAGGCACACACACCCAGCTACTTAACACTTCCTATTAAATTTTTTTTATATATAAAGGATCTGTATCTTAATTCCAAACTCACCTCTATTTTTTAGATACTAGTTTTTTCCTATAGTTTTCCTATTGTTGTCAGCCTGTATGACTCATCGTGTTAGTACTTAAAGTGCATATTCATTTTTAACCTTTAGTATCAAAGTATCTTATTGTCAAATTTAAGTTGCCAACCTAAGATAACTAAGAAATACTATCATATGGGTGTCGGCTTGAAATATCAACCTATAAATATCCAATATTAATGTATTAATCTTACTTGTTACATTAAGAATAGAAAAATTTTAGGAGAGTTTTAAGTGTTATTTATTTATATACATATATGTGTATATAGAAATATATATTCAGATATAGATACATATGCAGATTTATACCCTAGCCCAAATGAAGAATCCAAGCTAGTGGAGGCACAACAATTCAATGCAGAGTGAGTAGCATGGGGAACATAGTAAGCAGCTGAGTATCATTTGAAGTTGTTGACTAAGCCGCATAAATAGATCTTGATCGAGCTTATGCTTCTCGTGATTGTGGTCACCATCTATAGATAAAGATCGTTATCGATGATTAGGACCTTCTTGATCGAGACCTACAAGCATACCTTTTGTCAAGGACAGCTCTTACAACTTCTAGTACATAGGCATAAACAGATTCATACATTAAAGCGATGGGTAGATGCATCACAATGTTGATAAGTTTGAGTACCAACTTACCTTCTCTAGGTTCCCTCTATCAGTTTAAGCACCAACCACACTATCGGTCCTACTTATACCTGCACAAGGCGTCAGTGACTATCCCCCACTTTAAAGATCCATATCCATATCTTATTGAGCGGTTTTCTGATCTAGATCTATATCTGGGGATCCAAATCCAGTCAATGAAGTGGAACCTGATGTAAGGCCAAAGGTACAACTACCATTAGTTTCATAGATATGGCTCTTCTGTAGAATAATACTTGGGCTTTAGTGCCATATGAACTTTCTATGAACGATGTTAGATGTTGTTGGTTCTACAAAATTCAAATTAATGAAGTGTGTTGATGGTTTGATAGAGCACTATAAGGCATGAATAGTGGCCAAAGGCTACGCACAGCAGGAAGGCATTGATTTTTGACTATACTTTCAATCTTGTAGTTAAATCCCCTCCAATTTGGATTGTTTAGTCTATTGTTGTCACTCATGGATGGCCGATAGGACAAATAGATGTCAAAATGCCTTTTTAACATGGTAAGTTGAATGAAGAAGTCTTATGGTTTAACCTTCAGACTTTGTTTCACCCTCCTCATCCTATGTGTGTGTGTGTGCATGTGTTACAAGTGAGGTTAACCAAAATATTTCTATCCCACCCCAATTCGAATCGTGCAATGACCTTATTGCATGTATATAAAACTTTAAAAGTAGCACACTATGAACTTTAATAAAATTTAGGGACAATGGTTAGAGTATACTTGGGTTTAGTCATCCTCCTCTTCATCGAAGATGACCCAATTGCTACAGTGGCTTTGCCCTTACCCTTATCCTTTGCTTGGGCACCTTTGACATCCGCAGGGTGTTGTGTTCCTACTATTTGCTCTTTCCCTTCCTCCTAATCCGAAAGGATAGCTCTGTCACTAGTTATATGTTGCTACATCCTGGTGATGAGTCGAAAATGGTATTCTTGATGTCGCTCAAAGCACTCAGCATAATGCTCCAATTGGGTTTACTGGTCTTCTATCCATGTAAGCCTTGTATTGGTGGCAGTGGCAAAGTCTTATAGTGATTGTCGTAAACTTTCCAAGGTGATCACTGTCTGTGGGGTGGAGGATTCTTGATCTTTTGCTCTCCGTGCCAGATTGACTCCATTGCTGCTGTCGCTTTGTTGGTTTGGAGACAAATTGTTCTTGGAGATCCAAATCTAGCCCTTGATCCGGCCTCGCACTTAGGCTCCTCCTGACTATAGTGTCAGATAAGGGTTCCATGCAGCGGGTGATGTTATCAACTGACGACAGCTCATTCCCATGCGTCAAGCAAATCAGAACTATCAAAGACGGTAAAATTAATATGGGTATTCTACGTCAGTAGATGTTGTAGGTAGTCTCTTGCTTGCGCCATGCACTGGACCACGATGGTGTACATTACATTGGCGACAACGGATGGGCACCTCTATAGGATCCAGGAAAGGAACACTGCATCATTTAAATATACCTCGATTATCATGGATGATGGTGTTATATTATATTTCGTGAAAAGGAATACCAAAATCAGCTCCTTCTTTAGCAAGCTAGATATTATATATCCGGTGTTGAATCCACAATTAGTAAGGTTAAAGCACGTCTCCCAGAATGCTAGTGTTTTTCGTGGGAATTTGTGCCAACATTTTAGAAAAATGAGGAGTGCTCTGTAGGTATACTCTTGGTAGGAATTACCTTAAGGATGTCCTGCCTAGTAGAGGTAGCCAATTTCCCTTGCACCCTCGAGAATGCTGAATAGTTATCTGTTGGGGGGATCCAAGTGGGCATAGTTCCAACAAGTCCTTGTTGATTATCGGTTGATGGTTGTGCATTATATACTCTTCCAATCCCACACCATGCATAATATATTAAAATAATATTTCCACTGATATTCACATAATCCACCTATCTCTTAGGTTATAACTTAAACTGTTGAAATGGTTCATAGGCCTTGTGATCTGGTAGCCCTAAAATTCTTCTCTGAGATCCTATTTGTGGAGAGATGGGACTATTGGCATGAACAGTACCCCTCTTAACGTTCATTTTTCTTGGGCCCATTCCTGAGAGTTAAGAAATAATTGAATTTCAGCAAATCTTTCATAATCATTTAAAAATAAATTTCAAGATAAAAATTAGTACAAATTATTTTCACCAATATGATTTATCAAAATTTTTTTAGAAAAAAGTTATGGTATGGCTCTGTAGTACTTTTACCCATGAATTTGTAAACCAAAGCTTCAATGTTTACCTAAATTTTTCAATCAAAACATAATTTTCACAAATAATAGGTAAAATTTGTCCATAAGATTTCAAAAATTAGCAAAGTAAGCCTAAGATCACAAATAATAGTTTTATAAGCTCAATCTTCTCTAATTATCTCATAAGATTTGTAGTTCTAAGTTCTAAAGCTCAAAATCTACTTTTTAAGAAATTTGAAGGCAAATGATGAAGAAGAGAAGCACCTACTTGATCAAAAAAACTTTGGAAATTTCAAAAAAATTGCGAGGGTTGGATTAGGTTGTCAAAAGGGAGTATTGACACTCAAGAGCCTCTGTTGATCTAAAAATTTGGTGTGGAGTTGAAGACAAAATGTTGAGTTCTACTTACAAGGAGGATCTACTATCATACGGTTGTCGACAACCATTTCGACAGTACCCCTCTATCAGGCTGTAAGGGACTAAATATAGATAGGTTGTTGATAGTCGCTTCAATAGTGGTTTTGACAACCCTTTTCTATTGAGAGGACTGTAAAGCTATGTGCTTTTGTTTTTCCAAAAATTAAATTTTAACCATAATAAGGTCAGTTCCTAAACTAAATTTGTTCGTCCTTAAACTAAAATTGGGTTTGTAAGCTAATCTAAATCTATTAGTTGGTTCATATTAATTTATTCTTAACTAAACTATATTAGTAATAAAAACAAAAGTTATGACAGCTTTTGAGCAATTTTGAAAGAAAGTTACAAAATTTCAAAAAAATATCAAACAAAATTGCAAAATTTTTCATGTGCACAAACTCACAATTATAAATTCTCCAACCAACGTAAAACGCACATTGTCCAAAATGAATTAATATATCCATAATAAAACACATGAGAACAAAGTTAAAATTACGATGGAAGTAAGGAGTGTACCTTAGTGTCAAAATATGATATATCACAATAATAAAAAAAATGTTAGCACAATAATATACATATTTTCATAATTGCTTAAATTTTGCACAAGTGGATGGTGGAGGATTCACTAAGTCTTGGGATTCCTCCACATGCGTAGGAAATTCCAAGAATTGTT
This sequence comes from Dracaena cambodiana, assembly GCA_036321105.1. Lineage (NCBI taxonomy): Eukaryota > Viridiplantae > Streptophyta > Magnoliopsida > Asparagales > Asparagaceae > Dracaena > Dracaena cambodiana. The sequence goes on from JAYEPQ010000002.1 coordinate 56,734,731, forward strand.
TCAAATGTTTTACATTTACTATGAACACATGCCCAGTTTTAGGATTCTCAATTTCAATCGTACCACGAGGATATATAGTTTTTACAATGAATGGTCTTGTCCATCGTAAATGCATTTTCTCAGGGAATAAATGAAATTGTGAATTATATAATAACAATTTATCGTATGCATTAAACACATGATGCAATATGTATTGGTCGTGCAATATTTTCATCTTCTCCTTAAAAGTGCATGCATTTTCGTATGCATCATGTCTTAATTCATCCAGTTCATTATGCTAAACTTTTCATAAAAGGCTTGATGAATTTAAATCCAAATTGGTAGTTTTAAGTGCCCAATATGCTTTAAGTTTGACCGGATGACAAGCTTTACCATAGACTAATTGATGTGTTCTATATTTAGCATATTTATGTCCTTTATCTTATCTATTTTTTTTATAGAAATAATTCTACTCTGGTATTTTTAGTTGTCATTTTTTGGTAAAATACTATTGCAGCAAGGATTACATGAAATTAGCTGAATACCCATAAAAATCGAGTCTAGAAGGAGCTTAAAAGACAAAATCCATAGAATCAAGAAGTTCAGAGCCACAAAATTCAAATCTAGTCATGAAATAGGAAGATCAAAACCTAAAGAAAAGGTGCCAAAAATATGGATTCTAGATGAGCTATCTTTGCCGCCATTTAGTGGCAAAATTATGGAATTTTCTATGACACCCCAAATCACATTGGTGGGCCCGAGTGTGTGTCTCAGTAATAGCTAGAGTATCACGGGTGGGCACTCTCAATATCATAGAGCACAAGGTTATTTTTTATATAATCACATGCGAGAGATTTGGAAAGCGCGTAAATTTGAAATACATACTACAGATCTGACTCTATCAGCCACAGTATTATAAGCATAGATATAGCAATATTCAAAAACTGATATATAGAAATGATAAGCAATATGTATATCAAGAAGTTGCTCATGTAGGGTCAAGCACAATATAAGAAAAAAGCAATATAAGCACTGTATAAATATAATAGTATCATAATACCACGGACAAAACTTAAAATTAGGATTTATGTATACATACAAGACAAAATGGTAAATACATGGAAGAGATGAAGATCCTACAAAAAGTTTGCTATTGGCGCTCGACGTACTCCTAAAAATCTGGATCCTTGAAGGGTGGGTCCTACTCCTCTACTACCACTGTCTCAACTGGTAGATCTAGAGTGTGATAATTCTAGTGGTCAGAACCCAAATAATAGTACAAAACCAAGCTTATGCAAGTTTATAGGAACACATATAAGAATGTGTATGGGGCAAGCTTGTTGGAAACAATTTAAAAGATGTATGCTAGTCTTAAAGTATGCTAAATATAATATGAATCATGATGTACATGGTATCTATAATATAATATGATTAAGCAATAAGATATACCAAATATAACAAAAATCATGTGGTACGTAGATGTATAATATAACATAAGTCTTAAAGTATATATGAAGCATAATATAATCAAGTAAAATAGGTGCAAATTCTATCCTATTAGTTTGAAACTGAATGTTAGAAGTAATCACGTGTTCCAGGAGTGAACCTTGCATACTCTGTATCATGACCACAAACACCATTTCTCACACGGACCGGTCTGCCGTTAAGTAAATAAATATTGGAATTCCAAATTTCATGCATACCTGGGATTACAGCCTTAAATACCGGTCTCTACATGAGTCGGTTTGCTGCTAGGCAAACTTAGAACTGATAGTGCTAGTCCATAGATCGATAGATGCATAAAAAACAAAGCAAAGGACTCCCATAATATGTGTTTTATTCCACCATTTATTTTCCACATGCCCACAATGTAGTAGATGTTAAGAGTCAATGTATCAATGTGACATATGTAATAAGGATGCATGTATCAATAGCCATGCGAAAATGTTATGATATGTATGGTAATACCAGCAAGTGGAAAAGAAATACTAGCAGGTACAAGAGTTACAGAGTATATTCATATACGTGAGGTATCAATTCCAAGCAAGAATAACATGTACATGTAATAACATGCATAAATAAATATATGGGCACGTATATCATATCTTAAATCAAGTGTTTTATGCATGTATGCCTAAATATTAGCCATAACAGATCTGAAGTCACCATATATAGAGGATAAAAATAGTGATTTAATATGTATACATGGATGTCATATCATAAATTAAGTAGTATATGCACAAATATGATATATGTGCCTATCTCACTGCAATTCAATACATATGCAAGGCTTCCAAGTCTTGTTCGACTAGGGTAAAAATAATTGTTTTACCATAGATCTGTGACTGCAATCTAAATCATACACTTTCAAGTGACAGTGTTCGATAAGTAATACAAGGATAGTAATCTATAATCATTCTCTCGAGAACCATTTTGTTATTATATGACATTAAGAATAGATTATGGAACTAAAAGAAAATAAAGATTGGAATTTTTTAACTAATAACTAAAACTAAATTAAAAAGAATATAAATTTACTATCATTAAAATTGTTAGTTAGATGGATATAACTCTCCCATAGAATAATTTAATAGATATATTTATACTTTCTTTATCTTAGTTGCATATATCATGTGGTCTTCCTATAACCGGAAAATAAATCAATGAAGCACAAAATATATAAAGTTGCAAACTTGACATTTTAAATAACTTCTCCCAATTATTCCTATATGAATTTTGAGTTTAATTATGCATGCAATATGAATAATAAAAATAAACATTCAAATTCTAGATATGTACCATGCCTAAAGAGTGTACAATATATTAAAAACTAAGCAACGAATATATCGTCAAACAATAAATTATCAAAGGCTCAAAATCATATTTTAATCCCTTCAAAGATAACAGAGAATCAAAGATATCAATTTCATATAAATCAATTAAAATTAATAAGCATAGAAAAACATATACCAGTAAATCACCTAGAGTTTGTTATTCCACATAAACTAACTCAAAAATTGAGCACTCATACTCATGATAGCCATGAATAAAGAGAAAAAAATTCGTTTATTGATTTCTATAAACAAGTACAAAAACTAATATTGAATCTTAAAACTCTGAAAAAAATAAAAGATATTCATAAGCATTACAAAATTTCAGTTATTTATAACCTTACAAATTCCTAATGGGAATTCTATTTACAAGGAAACTCTAAATTCTCTCAAAAATCCTTAGAAAATCAAACTGCTACTGCTCCCTTCGACAGTTACATTGACAGTAACTCTTAGGTTCTTCATACAGTCAACTGTTGTCGATAGCTACCTGCTGGCTGTCGACAACCAGTCCTGTAAATTCACAGTTTTGAGCTGATATTTAATATATGGTTCGATATTTTGATTTCCTTGCATATAAAACCCTACAAAAATACTAGAAAACACTAAAAAAAAAAATCACAGTATGGAATTTGATTAATAAAAATAATTTTCCATTAATTTCTTACACTAAACAACAAAATTAGATTACACTTGCATAAAATAAAATAAAATAATTACATTTTTAAAGTGTAATCACACCCCCAACTTGAGTTTTTCTAGTCCCTAGTAAATTTATAAACTAATAAAATAAACTAAGGAACTAATTAAAACAAAAATAAATCCTAACTTTCATAAGAATCATGATTGCACTTAGCAACAAGCCATCAAACCATTAGGTTACCCTAGTGAACGAGTATTGTCTTGTGAGGATTTCCAGTAATGTTGCCCACAAATATCAAGAAATGTTTGAGTTAAAAAAATTAATTAAAAAGAAAAATAAGGATAAGTGTAAAAAAATGAAAAATGTTAGTATCCTATTATTAACTATCCGTTCTATTATTTTTTGCTTTTAATTTCTCTTCCATATTAAGCTTAATTAAGGATACATACATAGATATTTATGAAGATATCAACTGATGTGATAATTTAACTGCAAGCATACAGTGTTAGTTGTAGCATTATACAAGTCGTCCCACAGAGATCTCAGGTGTTTTGCGATTCTTACTATTTCTTTAGTTCTAGTGAATTAACAAAGAATTCTAAGTTGGAAGGATGAGTTCTAAATTCTAGAGATTAGCCTAGGATTTCGAATCCATTAGAATAATATCCTAACAATAAAATATCTCTTTCTTCCTATCTTTTAATTATGCACAGTTAAGTAACATATTAAAAATGTGATCTTTTTAATTTGATTTTAATCAAGTGCCCCTAAGTATGATCTATCAAGTGATGTGCAAGTATCGACCATAAAAAATAACACCTTTCTTAAAAACAAATCATGTCAAGTAGAAAATCTCAAAAACTAAAGAAAAGAAATAAACTTCAAACCCTAATCTAAGCATAGGCTATCAAAAGACCGAACTTAAGTATAACCTATCAAAGAAATCAGATTTACAAGTTTATCCAATTCTATTTATTTATAGAAAAATATTTATTGATAATTCTAAAATAAACAAAGAATAAGAATTCCAAACTTCATCTAAGCATAGATTATCAAAATATTAATTAAGCATAATCTATCAAAGAATTATGATTTGTGAACTCTATCTTTTATTTATTTATAGAAAAATCATAACTTTATTTATTTTTAGAAAGAAAGAGAGATAAATCCATGTTAGATCTATTAAACTAACTTCATCTACATCCTAGTGCTAAAGAAAATTAGCTACTCATATTTTTAATAAGCAAAATCGAATTTTTATTCATGAGCACAATAAAATCTAATCTAGAAAGCGAATAAATCTATACTAGAAAGCAATTAACTCTATCTAAAAATCAAATAAAAAATTAAAAGCAATGGCTTACCTCTGAAGCACGTTATTGTGGTCGTCGCCCCTTCAGTAAAATTCTAATTTTATTAAAATAAAAACGAGTGCAAAACTTGCAGGATTCTCCCTAGAATATAAGGATATGGCCAATATATAGGCTTCGGAAAACCAAACCCAATTCTAATACATTGCGAAACTAAAAAATTACAAAATAGCCATGGGAGAAATATCAAATAGTGGGGCCCACTTTGGACCGCTATTTGGCGGCAAATGTCGCTAAGTAGTGGCCATAATAGGTAAATAATTTCTAAATTTTCTTTCCCTCGAGTATTTTCTCCTTTTGAGTTTATGTTGATGACTGTATTGCACTTTGACTCTCTGAAGCATCGTGGTCTCGTAGTCTCGCGCACTTAAGAAACTTTTCGGATTTTGATTTCCTACTCCAACTCTTATTTTATGGCGTCTACTTGTATGAATAAAATTCCTGAAATATACACTAAAAATACCTGAGTAGTATTATTTATATACAAAAATAGGTATATGAAGACTATAAATATGCAATATATGGCACTCATCACACCTCCATACCTATCTTTTGCTAGTCCTGGAGCAAAACCTAACCCTAAAAAAAAAAGAAAAATTCCAACTCACTTTTGCAGGAATCGCGATTGCACTTAGCACGTGCAACAAGCCTTTAAACCCCTAAGTTACCCTAGTGGACGAGTATTGTCTCGTGAGCGTTTGCAGTGAATATACCCACAAAATTCGTGAAGAAAATAGATTAAGGAATAAAAAAATAAGGATAATCAAAAATTAAGAAAAATAAAAATTTTATACAAAAGAAAGAAAAATATTTTTTTATAATATTTTCATCAATTAATCTCACTAATATACAAACTCAAGAACGCATTTAGATTATCAATTTTCAAATCAAGCGTCATATCAGATACACTTATCATTTTAATCAAAAATTTAAATCCTATCTTTCAATACCCCCAAACAAATAATCCATTGACTCCTATACATATACGTGCACGTGTGATAGTCTACTTCGGTTTTGGACTCCAACTCTAACTCATGATTCATCTCCTCTCTCATAACATTTTTTTCTTTTTTTCTTTTTTCATTTTTTTATTTTCTTTCTTTAAGAATATTTCACCTTTCATGCGAATATTCATGCTTGCTTAGGTTTATACTCTTTTCTTTTTCTTTTTCTTTTTTTAGATTATTTCACCTTTCATGCGAATATTCATACTTACTTAGGCGCAAAGTACCCGATTATTTGGATCATACTCTTTTTTCACTCTTGAGGCTATCGCCTTAATACCAGGCGCACCCCATTATTTAATCACTCTCGAGTCTATTGCCTTAATACTAGGCTCACCCCATTATTTTATTCTCATTTTTTTTTGTTTAGAGTGAGAAAACTTACTTAATTGTTATCATTTTTATCCTTAACCTAATAAACTATTGTGAAGTGAAAAATAGATGTATACTTGCCTCAAAACTACTTTTAGCGATATTTAGATTTTAATCATTTTTTTCATAAAATTCAAAGTGTATCATCCAATCTATTCTCATATCCAATTTCAAATTTAAATTTGTTTCTTTATCTGTAATTAGGTTAATCTACTGATGAAAATATATAAATATTTTTTATTTTTAGTTTTTTTTATTTTTTTTTATTTTTTTAAATTTTTTTAGTTAGTTACACTAAAAACTACCCAAAGTGTAAAATAAAGAAACATAAAAGTCATCTAAAACTAAAATCTTAGAAAAACACAAAAAAATATCCTAACCCACTCCCCACACCTAAACTCGTGTTTACCCTCATACACAAACCAAGTGTGGTAAAATAAATATGAAAACTATTATACAAATACTATACAAATAATGAGAGTCGTAAAAGTTACGATTTCAATATCATCACCCTATCAACGCATGGAAAGCGGTTACGACCTCTCGATCGCTTTCCACTTTCATAGTGTATGCATTTTAAACGTGAAGTGGGTGTATTATTATATCTCATCAGTCTCCTATAAGTCACGAAATTACTTGTCTGTAACTTATGCCGCCCTCGCTTTTTCTTTGTCCACATGTCAGCATTAACAATTGGGTTAAAGAATTCCTTATTATAAACTTGCTAATCATCGTTAGCATACATGTAGAAATATCGTGAGGTGAGAAGAGTACTATAGGATCAAGTAAATGTGGTAGTGACTCTTCTAACTCACGAAGTAATACGAGCTCCTATCCAAACAAATCCTCAAAAGTTTGCTCATAAATCAATGCCACACTTGTACAACTATCATCATACATAGAATAAGTATGTGCTAATTCATCTAATAATATGAGCTCATCATTGAACATTTGCTGAAATGAGGGTTCATCATCAGTGCAAGAGGTCGAATGAGAGTGCAAATTATGAAACATGTTATCCTCAATGAGAGAGCTCATTGTGTGCTCATCCATATTGAATATATTCAATGCCATAGTCATATTCCCAAACGATAACTTCATGAGGCCACTCCTGTAATTAATTAATGAATTTGATGTTGCAAGAAATGGTCTACCCAAGATAACGGGAATTTGATTCCGTAGATTGGAGATCGGCTCAGTTTCTAAGACAATGAAGGCTACAAGAAAGATAAACTCGCCGATCTTAATGAGCACATCTTCAACCATACCAAGTGGTCTCTTGATTGAATAATCAGCTAGCTGTAATGTGATCTTGATAGGTTGAAGTTTTCCTAACCCTAGTTGCTGATAAATAGTGTAAGAAAGTAAGTTGACACTTGCCCCTAAATCAAGCAACGCCCTAAATGTAGTGTTCCCAATAGTGCATGAGATTGTAGGGGAACCTGGATCTTTGTACTTGATAGGCAAGGAGTTAGAGAGGATTTGCGATATATTTGCAGCAAGCAAAACTTTTTCAGGAACGTTTCTTGCTCGTTTCTTAGTACGCAAATCCTTGAGGAACTTAGCATAAGTAGAAACCTGTTGTAAAATATCAAGGAGTAGAATATTAACCTTCACCTGCTGAAATGTTTCAAGAATTTTCTCTACTTGCGGTGAAGGCTTTCTAAACTAATTTGGATATGGTGCTTTCAGCTTAGAAATAGGTTCTTCCAAATGAGTATGTGATGGTGATGGAGGTGATGGAGATGGTTGTGGAGAGAGGGGTGGAAGAGATAATGTAGCCTGCGAGATAGTAGGAGTGGGATCAGGGGGTATGGCTACATTATTGTCCACTTGCTTGCCAGATCTAAGCGTGTGAATGGCATTGCATTGGTTGACATGCGACTAATTGAAGTTTGAGGAACTAGCATTAGGATTCATTATGGTTTGACTTAGAAAAGTACCCTGGTCACGTTCACTCAACTGACTCGCTAATTGTCCAGCCTGCTGCTCTACATTCCAAATAGATTGAGAGTTCACGAGTAGTTTCTAACATGTACTTTGAATAAAATCAGTTGACACTTTAATAAGATTTTGCATGTGCGCGTCAAGGTTGGACATATGCATGTCAAATTTGGAATGAGACTTAAGAAGATTTTTAACGTACTTCTCAAGTGACAGAAGTCGCTTTTCTTATTCATTATTAGACCCCTGTTGTGGATGTGAGTGGTTTTATGCAGGTGGTCTATTCTAGTTGTTCCCATAATTTGATGCATTTGGATGTTGATAAGCACCCACATTTGGTCCTGGGAACATACCATTGACTGGAGGCTGCATATTAGGGTTAGGGGCCCCTGATATTGTCCTTGACCTTATGATAGATTTGGATGGTTCCTCCAGTCAGGATTGTATGTAAGAGCGTAAGAATTGTTCATGGGTTGTTGATACAAGGCTTTAACCTGTTCAAGTGTCGGACCTATGAGATTCATTAATAATGAACACTCCTCCATAATATGATTCAGAGTATCGTAATTAAAGCATGTGGGAACTTGAATTTGATTTACCTGACCCACCAGTGGAGCACTAGGAGTTTCCAATGCCTCAATTCTCCTCATAAGGGCTGCAATCTTAGTTTCGGTAGCTATAGAGCTATTGACACTATAGATCCCACCCTTATGCGCAGAAGTTGATACACTGGGCTTATCATTGGGACTCTCCCACTGCATAGTCTTTCACGATAGGCCCTCAAGAAAGTCCCATACTTCATCCTCATTCTTTCTCATGAACTCCCCCTAGCACATGGACTTAAGAAGAGTTTTGGATGTGTAATCGAGTCCTTCGTACACGATATGGCACAGCCGCCATTTTTCTATCGCATGGTGGGGGCACTGAGCTAAAAGATCCTTGAACCGTTCCAAGTATTTCCAGAAGGGTTCTCTCGACACTTGACGAAATTGATTGATTTGATTTCTAATCCTTACCGTCTTATGCGTGGGATAATACTTCTTGAGAAATACTGCAACGAATTCATCATAAGTAGTGATTAAATCAGTAGGCATACTGTACAACCACTTCTTGGCATTATCCTTAAGTGTAAAGGGGATGAAGCGGAGCTTAATTGCATCCTCCGATAAGTGTTGCAGTTTTATCATCATGCATACTTCCTGAAATTCGCTGATAAAAAGATATGCATCCTCTGAATCAGAACCAATGAATTTAGGAAGCATACTGATGTACTGCGGCTTTAATTCATAGTGATTACCCGCTGCGTGTGAAAGTTTTATGCAGGATGTAAGTGATGTGCGCAACGAGTAATATCGATCGTGAAGGATCAGGATCGGCTGGTCCATCTTGTCTCCCATGAACAAATCTGATCTCACAGCTTGACCAAATTGATCACGGGTCCAATATGGCATGAACCAGCGACCGTGAGTGTATGCGTGAATTTCCTAAACTAATGCAAGTAGTGGGGTGCAGTGGAGATAAAAATGGTGGAATAGGTATGATCAAATAAAAATGTGATTCCTACTGTTCCTAAATTTTTTTTATTTTTTTTACAGAACCAGGGAATCAAACTACAGAACTGGAGAAACTTTGGACTCAGAGGGTACCTGTTAGGCTACCAATTTGCGGGTTTAGCCGCCCAATAGTGGCAAAACCAGAAAGCTTGACTCTCTGGTTTTTGCTGATAAGTTCGGAGGTTCTTCTGATCTCTTCTGTCTTTCTGTATCTGCAATTTCTATTCTCTGCATACTCAACACGCACTGTTAACCCATAAAACTTTAGAAAAAGCAAGAAAAACATCGTCCATCCCCAGCAACGGTGCCAAAAACTTGATATGATAATTTAACTGTAAGCGTACAGTGTCAGTTGTAGCACTATACAGGTCATCCCACAGAGATCTCAGGTGTTTTGCGATTCTTACTATTTCTTTAGTTCTAGTGGATTAACAAAGAATTCTAAGTTGAAATGATGAGTTTTAAATTCTAGAGATTAGCCTAGGATTTCGAATCTATTAGAATAATAGCCTAACAATAAATTATCTCTTTCTTCCTATCTTTTTAATTATGCACGGTTAAGTAACATATTAAAAAGGTAATCTTTTTAATTTGATTTTAATCAAGTGCTCCTAAGTATGACCTATCAAGTGATGTGCAAGTATACACCATCAAAAATAACACCTTTCTTAAAAACAAAGCATATCATGTAGAAAATCTCATAAAAAAAAATAAACTTCAAACCCTAATCTAAGCATAGGCTATCAAAAGACCAAACATAAGCATAACCTATTAAAGAAATCAGATTTACAAGTTTATCCAATTAAATTTATTTATAGAAAAATCTTTATTGATAATTCTAAAATAAACAAAGAATAAGAATTCCAAATTTCATCTAAGCATAGATTATCAAAATATTAATTAAGCATAAACTATCAAAGAATTATGATTTGTGAACTCTATATTTTATTTATTTATAGAAAAATCATAACTTTATTTATTTTTAGAAAGAAGGTGAGATAAATCTATGTTAGATCTATTAAACTAACTTCATCTACATCCTAGGGCTAAAGAAAATTAGCTACTCATACTTTTAATAAGTAAAATCAAATTTTTATTCATGACCACAATAAAATCTAATCTAGAAAGCGAATAAATCTATACTAGAAAGCAATTAACTCTATCTAAAAAGCAAATAAAGAATTAAAAGCAATGGCTTACCTCTGGAGCACGGTATTAAGGCCGTCACCCCTTCAGCAAAACCTTAATTTTATTAAATTAAAAACGAGTACAAAACTTACAGAATTCTCCCTAGAATACAAGGATACGGCCAATATATAGGCTTCGGAAAACCAAACCCAATTATAATACAATTATGAAACTACAAAGTTACAACATAGCCACAGGAGAAATATCGGATAGTGGGGCCACTTTTGGCCCTATTTTGCGGCAAATGCCACTAATTAGCGGCCATAATAGGTAGTTAATTTCTAAATGTTCTTTCCCTTGAGTATTTTCTCCTTTTGAGTTTATATTGATGACTGTATTGCACTTTTACTCTTTTCAGAATCGTGGTCTCGTAGTCTCGCCTACTTTAGGATTTTTTCGGACTTTGATTTTCTACTCCAACTCTGATGTCATGTCGTCTCCTTGTACAAATAAAATTTCTGAAAAACACACTAAAGATACCCAAGTAGCATTATTTATATACAAAAATAGGTAATATGAAGGCTATATATATGCAATATGTGGCACTCATCATCAACCTTAATAAATCATTTATAATCTAATACGCTTATGTATCTATTTTGATCATGTAAATTGTATCATAAATATAATTTTACTTTCAATTATCCTCTCGTATGCATTATTGTGGGCGTGTATATAAACCTTGTCAAGTTTCATACTCCAATCAAACTTATAGGAACTCATTTTATATATATTGTTTGTCTTTTTTTTTTCTTTTTAGATACTTGCCTTTTATGTGAACATTCATACTTACCGAGGTATAAATATCAAGTTACTCAACTCATATCTATAATAAAATTTCATAAGTATCGTTCATGTGAATATGCACGCTTACTGAGGCCACAGACCCAACACGTAATACTTACTTTCTCTTATTTATTTACTATATATGTTTCTATTTTATTTGAATTATATTGCCTTAATACCCAGCTCGCTTCTTTTTTTCATTTTTTCTATACATATATGATAGGTTTTTCTTCTAAATTTTTCTTTTTGTTATCAACTCATCATGATTCATCCTGTAAGTGTTCAGAGTGCATACTCAATTCTAATCTAATTATCCGTATATCATATTTTCGGATTTAAAATCTCAATTAAGACTATATAAGAACTACAATCATTTAAGCATCAAAATTAAGAAATCAATCTCTTAAATATGCAATGTAAACTACTTCTAATCTTACTTTTCACTTCAAAGAAATGAAAAATTTTAAAATTTTTTTAAACTATGTTAGTTAGCTATGATAAAATAAAGTATAGTGCATTTATCCCACCCCTAACTTAAATTATGCAATGTTCTCACTCATCAAGAATATAACTATGAATGTAATACATTAGCAAACAATATAAAAGGTTAAGATTAGATTACACCTGTCAGTTCTCTAAAAAATTCACTCCTTTTGTAGTCAATATCAATGAGATCTCAGATAAAGACCCTTTTATCACTTGCGTCTTTGATACCGGCGGAACCCTTCCCTTCGTCTTCATCAAGAGAAACATGGGTGTTCCCACCAGCCATTCATTTGACTACTTTGGTGAGAAGCCAATAGTGACGTTGTTGACGATGCTTAGTTTGAGTTTGTCGTTCTTCAATAACTTGGAATCTTGTAGTGAACGCGACTGTCATCCTCATGATCAACTCATTTATCATATGGAGTGCTATTTCTTCTAGTCGCATCTCCTTCTTCTTGCCCTTTCCCTCCATGCTCCTAATTTTGTTCTCCATGACCGACATGTTGGGTAGCAGTATGTTGTTGCTCTTGTTGTACCTACAGTTCTTGCTGGACATGTCGAGCACCCATGCTTCTTCGTAAAGTTGTATCCATGAATGGTTGTATGGGAGATTCAAATGTGTCATCTCGTGATGGCTGGACTCCATTATTCATGCAAATTTTTGTTATCAAAGATGGCAAAACTAAGTATGGCTTTGCCATTCTTAGATGCTGGATACATTCCTGAGCTTGACCCAAGCATTGTACTATTGCAAAGTACATGATGATGGACATCAAATGCGTGCCTTTCCAAAATCATGATCAATAACACCATGTCTCTTGAATATAGTTCCATTGTTGCAGAGGACGGTAGGATGTTATACTTAATATAAAGGTTTACAAAGACGTACTCCTTTCTAACATAGCCCACTTTCAAGAAACTCACATTGAATGCAACATCGCTGAGCTTCTCACAGAGCTCTTTGAACCAGCAGGAACTACTTGGTATATCATTCACAATTTCTACAAAAGATTGGTGCTTCTCAGGTACATCATGTACAAGAATTGCACTCAAAATTTCTTGTCTCATGAATGGCATGCCCCTTACTATGGAGTATTAATATTGAACCCCAAGTGTCAGTTGCAAATTTGCATAGAACTCACACACGATCTCATTAGATGTCGGCGTGTGTGTATACCTCGTATATGCTTCCAACTTTGCAGCCTGAATCTGTGCTCTGAAGGCCAAATTTTCATTTATCTTCAAGTAATCAACTGTACATTTGGGCCAAAGTTTATAGTCTTCTACTTCTCCAAAATTTTCTTATTTGCTTCTGCAACTCTTGTCCTTCGCAAATAAGATAGGATAGAGGATTCTACTCTCGGCCTCTTAAAAATTTTCTGCTTCCATGGTCCCATTCTGCAAAAAATAATCAAAAAAATACAACTTAACAAAATATTATTATTTCTCCAAAACTTATGCATTAATTTAATACACATATTATATATATGATTACTCTAATTTTATTTAATTTCTTCCTCTTTTACCCTCCCTTTTTAATTAATTTTTATTACATAATTCCATACTTTCCCGATTCCTCTTTCAAAGATTATCAAACATCACTTTAACTTTACTATTATTTCATGAATTTGATATATGATATTTATTCAAGCAACAAATGAAATATGATGCAAAAAGTTAAGATTTTTATTTCTTTTACCTTTGTTTTGTGCATGTAATTTCAATTATTCCACAAAATTCGTCAAAAATCTTCATAACTTTGCTAAACCAACCCAAATCTACTAAGAAGTAAAGATCTAACTTCAATTTACTCAATTTAATCCATATAAATCATAGATATAGGTTTTTGAGACAAAAATTTACCTTTTACAAAGAACAAATCAAAGAGAAATCAAAGAGAGAAGAACTTACTTGCTTGAAGATTGATGAAAATTTGAAAGAAATTTCATGGGGATGGTTTTGGCTATCGAAAGGAGAGATTTTTGAGTCTAGGGTGCTGTAAAAGAAGGTTAGGGTTTGGTTTTTAGAAAAAGAAACTCAAAGATTTATTTATAACTAGGGCTCTCTGTTGACGGCTATTGACAGCGGCCTCGACAGCTGCTCTCGAGCAAAATAAAACTTTCTTTTATAGGGCCCCACTGTCGACAGTAGTTTCGACAGCGGTTCTCTGTTGAGAACTATTGTCAAGCCAATTTTTTTTTTCTAATTGCTATTTCCTAAACTAATGTTATTCCTAATATCTAGTTGTTAATTCCTAGTGCTAAAATTAATTCTAAACTAAAAGTTAGTTCCAAATTCAAAAGTTAATAACTATGAAATATTTTGTTTTTGAAAATTTGAAAATTTTGAAAATTTTTGAAGGAAAAGAAGAAAAAGGAAAAAATTTAAAACAAAATCATTGAAATCATCATGGATATCAAAACTAAGTTATCCTTATAAGCAATCCCCCAAAAATTAAAATGTGCATTGTTTTAAGTAATTGATATATCAATTTACTAATCAAGAACAAGTAAAATTTAAGAGAGAGTGCTTAGAAATTACCTTGGGTTGGTACTCATGATGTAATAACTGCAGAGTAAAATTGTTAGTACATAGTATACAATAATATACATCGTGTCTCTATTTAGCTCAAATTAATGAGATGTCGGAGGATGCACTAGATCGTGAGATTCCTCCAAGTGCTTTGGAAATTCCCAACAGTGCTTCAATTGTTTCCCATTTACTTTGAATGTATGACCATTATTTAGACTATCAATATCGATTACGCCATGCAGATACACAGTTTTAACTAAGAACAGTCATGCCCACCACGAACGCAATTTTTCTGGAAATAGATGAAGGCGTGAATCATATATGAGCACTTTGTTAGAAGGATGAAAAATACGATGTGTAATATGGTGATCATACCATATTCTCATTTGCTACTTTGAAATGCATGAATTGCCATATGCATCACGTCTTATCTTTTCCAACTCGATTATTTATAGCTTTTGTAATGGGCTAGCTAAATTGAGATTTAGATTAACTTATTTGATCGCCTAACTTGCCTTATGTCTATCTCTACAAGCAAATTACAAAATTTTCCATAGACTATTCTATATGGAGGCATGCCTAAAAGTGTTTTATATACGATATGTAAGCCCATGAGGTATAAATTAGTCTAAACGACCAATCTTTGCTAGATGGATTAACCATTTTCTCTAATATTTGCTTGATTTCCCTATTGGCTGATTCGACTTGCCTATTTAACTGTGGGTGATAAGGGGTAGAAATTTTATTCATGATATGATACTTCTTCAATTTTCAAAGGTTTTGTTACAGAAATAATAACCCCATTACTTATTTTAGTTTTAGGAACTCCAAATCTTGACAATATATGTTCTTTAAAAATTTAATAGCAATTTATTGATTATTGTTTCTATATGCTGCAACTTCTACCCATTTAGAAATATAATTGACCTATACGAGGATATAAACATATCCGTTAGAAATAGAAAATGGTCCCATGAAGTCAATGCTTCAACAATCGAATATCTCAATCGTAAGTATGAGTATTAGAGGCATATCATTCTTTCTTGTTAATGCTCCTAGCTTCTAACACTATTGCATATTTGCAAAACTTGTGTGCTTCTCTAGACATAGTAGGCCAATAGAAACCATATTGGAGTATTTTAGCTACTGTCTTTTTGGATGAAAAGTGACCCTTGTATGCTTGTATATGACAGAAGCAACTATGCTTTGAATCTCATCATCAATTACACAATGCCTAATAATTTGATCTGAGAAATATTTAAATAATCAAGAGTTGTCGAAAAAGAAACAGCATACCTTGTATAAGAATCATCGTTTGTCTTGCGCACTCCAGTGATTTGGCATTTCACCTGCAACAAGAAAATTATTAATGTCAACATTCCAGGGAGTTGTTTGGATTGAAAATAGCTGCTCATCAGGAAACGAGTCCCTAATTGGTAACTATCATTTTCAAAAGTTAGTTGAGATAGGTGGTCTGCAACCATGGTCTCTACTCTCTTTTTATCTTTAATTTCAAGATTAAACTCTTGGAGCAGTAGTATCCATCGATTTAGTTGTGGTTTTGTATCTTTCTTTGACAAAAGATATTTGAGTACTGAATTATTTGTAAAACCAACTACATGTGAGCTCAAAATATATGAATGAAATTTATCGAGAGTAAAAATTACAGCTAGAATCTCCTTCTCTATTGTGGTATAATTCGTCTAAGCATCATTGAAGTCTTGCTAGCATGGTAACCACGTAGGGATTTTTATCTCTTCGTTCTCTTAGTAGAACTCAAATTATAGAATTGTTTGCATTGCACATGATCTCGAATGGAAGTGACCAATCTGGAAGTTGCATTATTGGTGCAGTGATAAGTATCTTCTTGTTTCGAAAGTTATTTGGCATGCCTGCATCCGTTCAAATTACACATCTTGCATAAACAAGTGAGAAAGAGGTCTAGCAATAGTACTAATATCCTTTATAAATCTTCTATAAAAACCTGTATATCCTAAGAATGAACGTATGTCTTTCATAGTTTTAGGTATTAGTAATTTGAAAATAGACTCCATCTTAGCCCTATCTACTTCTATCCCTTTAGATGAAACTATGTGGCCTAACATAATACCTTCTGCAAATATGAAGTGGTACTTTTCCCAATTTAGGATTAGATTTTTCTATTGACACCTTTCAAGCACAGATCCTAAATCAGTCAAATAAGATTCGAAATGATTTCCAAATATAGAGAAATCATCCATCAATACTTCTAGATAATTTTCAAACATATTGCTAAGAATACTTATCATACACCTTTGAAATGTTATGGGCGCGTTACATAATCCAAATGGCATTCTCTTAAAAGCAAAAGTACAAGATAAAAATTATCTTTTTCTAGTCCTCTAAAGCAATTTCAATATGATAATAACTAAAATAACCATCAAGAAAATAATAAATCTCATGCCCAATAACTCTTTCAAGTACTTGGTCAAGAAATGTTAACAGAAAGTGATCTTTGCATGTTACTTGATTTAGTTTTCAATAATCGATGCACATATGCCAACTCGTAGTAGTACGAATGGGTATCATCTCTCCATCCTCGTTTTTAATTACTATTACCCCACTCTTTTTAGAACAACTTGGCTTGAACTTACCCACTTACTATCAACAGTTAGATACATGATGGCAGCATCAAGTATTTTTAACACTTCGGTTTTGACCACTTCTTTTATGGCAAAATTAAGCTTTTATTGCATTTGCCTAATAGGCTTGGCTCAATATTCCAAAATAATACGATATGTGCAAATAAGGGCACCATGCGTTTCCTGGCTAGCATATTCCTTCCAAGAGCTCCTTAATACGTTCGCAATGTCGATAGTAGTTGCTCTTCCTAACTCTAATCAAGATGTGCTGAGATGACTACTAAGAAAGTTTTTTCAGGCCCCAAAAATGCATACTTGAGATTTTCAGGTAACAGTTTTAGTTTAAGTATCGGTACTTGGATGTCAGATGGTATCAATTTCTTTGTAATTTGAGGTAACGCTTCATACCCTTTATTTGTTGGGATCCATCTCGTGATATTCGAATATTGAGCATCAGTTAAATGTTTTATAATTTCAGTGATATGTTCAAATTTAAGATAATCAATGAGACCATCGTTCATTGTTAATGACATCTCCAAAGGATTAAACATGCATAATGATATGATATCTCCTTCATCACGGATTTGTTCAATTTAATTAATGTCTTGTAATCCATAATTATCTATATTCGGTTGTTTGGAAACATTAAAAACATTAAGTTCAAGAGTTATATTTCCAAATGAAAATTTCACCACACCATTCATTCAATTTATAACTGTATTAGCCAAAGCTAGGAATGGATCTCTGAGAATAACTGGAATATGAAGATGTAAATTCTTAACAGGTACATTGTCGATAACTATAAAATTCATAGAAAAATAAAAGTTTTCGATTGGAACTAGAACATCTTTCACAATGTCCTTAAGAATTTCTGACTTATCGGCTAACTGTAGTGTTCTGATTTAGATTTAAGTTCTCCTAGACCTAGGTGCTTGTAAACCAAAAATGGTAAGAGATTTACACTAGCCCCCATATTTAGTATAACTTTTTCTGTAATATGTTGACCTATCACATAAGAAATAGTAGGATATTTAGAATCCTTGTATTTAAGAGGCATCTCAGAACAGAATAATGTACTTACTTGGTTTGTGAGAAATGCTTTTTTCTGTATATTGTGATGTTTTTTGATGGTGCACAAGTCCTTCAAGAATTTTGCATATGAGAAACTTGTTTAATTGCTTCTAGCAAAGATATATTGATCTGTACCTATTTGAGAATCTCCAAAATAATAGCGTAATATGTATTATTATTTTTTGACTTTAATCTTTGAGGAAACGATACAACTGGTTTATAATATATGGAAGTGTGTTCTTTAAAATTATCATCTTTAGTTTGTTGCGCTAAATCATGGCCCTATTTCTCCTAAATATTTCCTTTTGAAATGGACTTATCAAGCACTTTACCACTTCTCAAATTTATTGTAGTAGTTATCTTAGGTATATCATTTTTAATGGAAGATGTAATAACATTTATACCTTCGATTTTACCAGAAGTACTGGTTTCTGGTTGAGGTGGCAACTTATCTTTTTTTTCCTTCATTTTCAATGTGAAATTGAGGTGGCTTATTTATGAGTGGATATCGCTAAAAGCTATCGCATTTTAACTGTTGATTGTTTGCTGTGACTTAATAAACTATTGTTGCACTTGGATCATCTGATACATTCTTTGTTGTATCTGCAAAAATTTATCCTCAAATTTTCTCTTCAGTGGTGGTTGGTAAACCAAAGGTTGATTAGAAGGTTAGAAGTATTGTTAAGGTGGATTAGTGGGTAGCTTGTTTTGATTATTAAATTGTTGTTAAGAATTCTGCTTTCATTGAATATTTGAATGATTCCTCCAAACATGATTATACATTTGTAAATATGGATTATTTGTTTATTGAGGAGCAATATTAAAGGTATTAACTTGTTCATTCAATTCTTCTTTAAAATCGGGAAGTGTTGGAAATTCACGGTTACTTGTCCTTATAATTCGTAAATATCAAAAACTTTCGGAACTTCTTCTATTGCCTTAACTGTTTCAGTTTTCTTTGTAAGTAACTCTTCAAATTTCTTAGTGATGGAAATTAATTGTACAGGTATATTTTCGATTTCTCCCAATTTAAGAAGTCTGCCTCTATTCTGAGATTTCTCTTTCAATTGGCGTCTATCCGAAATATCCTCAGTTTTCCCGACTTGTGAATTTTCAGCAAGTGAATCAAGATAGTCCTATGCTTCCTCAGCATTTTTATTCAAGAATTTACCATTGCACATAATTTCTACAAATTGCTTAGTTGTAGTTTTTAGCCTTTGATAGAAGGTACTTACGGTCCTCCACATCTTGAAACCGTGATGTGGGTATGAGAGTAGAAAATCTTTAAATCTATCCTAATAATCGAACAATAGTTTATCATCCTTCTGTCGAAAGTTGAGAATTTGCTTTCGCATATAATTTATTTGATGTGAAGGAAAGAATTTGTTTAAAAGCTCTCTTTGCATCTCATCCCATCTTCCTATTGAATTGGAACGTAAAAAATACAGCTATGTCTTTGCTTTATCCTTAAGGGATAATAGAAAGAGTTTAAATTTAAGTTGCTCTGCAGTAATATTTTGAAGATTAATGGTAGAGCAAAGTTTTTTGAATTCTCAAAGGTGCAAATGTAGGCTCTCTAAATCCATCTAATGAAATTTATGCAAAAGTTTAACTACTCCAGATTTAATCTCAAAGTATCTCATATTCAAAGAAAATGTAATGCATGAAATTTGGATTGTCCTATCAGGTTGTAGATAATCTCATAAAGTCCTCCCACTGCCCCCATGATGATTACAGTTATTATTTGAATTATTATCTCCAAATCCGTTATTATTATTATTCATGTTGTTATTATTATTAGTGCTTATGTTGTGAGGTGTTTGGTGGATTGGAAGTGTGTGTGGATCTAAGTATGATCAAATTAGTCTACCATTTGAAGTTCTCCTCCAAATGGTCATGCAATTTTAGAATCAAAAAAATTAATGATGTAAGAACTGTAATCTATACTAAAGTGTAATACAATAGTATGATCCTCGGCAGCAGTGCTAAAATTTAAACTACGATTTAAATTGTACACTCCTAAATGTAAGAGATCGATAAGTAGTATAAGGTTAGTAACCAAAGATCATTCTCTTGAGGATCTTTTTGTTATTGTGTGACACTAAGAATAAATTATAGAACTAAAAAGAAAATAAAGTTCTGATTTTTATTAACTAAAAACTAAACTAAATTAACAAGAAAATAAATTTATGTTAGTTGCAACTATTGGTCAGTTGGATGTAGCTCTCCCATAGTATAATTTATTAGATATATTTATGCTTTTTTTATCTCAGTCGTATAAATCATGTGGTCATCTTACAACCGAAAAATAAATCAATAAAGCACAAAATATATAAAGTTGCAAACTTAATACTTTAAATAACTTCTCCCAATTAATCCTATATGAATTTTGAGTTTATTTAAGTATGCAAGTTGAATACAAAAAATAAATTTTCAAAGTCAAGCATACACTGTGCCTAAAAATTCTATGGTATATCAAAAACTAAGTAACGAATATATTGTCGAACAATAAAATATCAAAGATTCAAAATCATAACTTAACTCCTTCAAAGATAACGGAGAATCAAAGATATCAATTTTGGATAAATCAATTAAAATCAATAAGTATATAAATATATAATAGTATATCACCTAGGGTTTGTTATTTCATCTAAATAAACTCAAGAATTTAACCACTCATACTTATTATAGCCATGAATAAAGAGAAAAAGAATTCTTTTATTGTTTTTAATGGATGAGTACAAAAAACTAAATCTTGAATCTAAAAACCCTCTAAAAATTAAAAGATATTCATAGACACTACAAAATCTGAGTTACTTTGGCTATTTATGGCCTTACAAAATTCTAATAGGAATTCTATTTATAAGGAAACTTTAAATTATCTCAAAATTCCTCAGAAAATCAAACTACGGCCGCTCTCTTCGATAGGTCCATGGACAACAGCTCTTGGGTTCTTCATACAATCAACTGTCGTTGATAGCTATGCTTGTTGTTAATAGCCAGTCCATTCTAAATTGATATTTGAGATACGCTTCGATACATCAATTTTCGTGCATATAAAACCCTGCAAAAACAATGAAAAATACTAGAAAAAAATCATATTGAAGAATTTGATTAATAAATATAATTTTTGAATATTTTTTTTGTATTAATTAACAAAATTGAATTACGCTTGCATAAAATAAACTAAAATAATTACATTTTTCAAGTGTAATCAACCTGTTGTTATTGATCTGATGCAGCAGCAAGGCAAACCTCCAGATGTAATTTGCCCTAAGATTTAATTAAATTAGAACCTTAGAATAGAACAATGGTAGATAATTCAATTAGCTTTCCAATGAAACTTGAATGAGTTCAATTGGAATTATAAACCAAAAGATATGGCTATTTTACTGTGGACTTGCTACTGCCAAACTACTGACCTAGAACCGCAATAATTGATGAACTTTCAAGTTATTTTTATAGATAAATGGCTACATTAAAATTCACTATAATTGGATAAATTGTAATTTAATGAATTATCATTCAAATGGCACTAGAATGAGATTAATTGGAGCTAAGAAGCAGAAGTTATAACACTTCTAAAATGGACTACTGCGTATGTCTATGCAGCAGTACAATATATGCACCTATGACATGCATGGTGTGACAAGTGCAATGAAACACAAGATAAATACAAGTTTTAGCGTATATAATCTTGAAATTGGGTTAGTAATATATCTGGTATTATATGTGTGGAGATTATATTAAGAAAACAAAAATTTAAAGGGATTGAGAATGTATTCTTGCCTCTTATTGAACTAAAATCGGAAAAGAACTGACATTGATTTGATTACCCTTTAAAAGTTGAGATTTTCCTAAGAATCACTCTAGGGAATAAAAAAAGGTACTGGAGAAGGTTTTCTCACATCGATTATGATGATTAGAACTTATTTGAAGAAGAAAAACTCAAGAACAAAACTCATAGAGCAATATAGTGGATTTTCAGCCCACTCTAGGGTTGAATATTTGGCAATTTATTTGAAAAATTTGAAGAAGTGATTAGGGTTAGAGATATGAAGAGAAAATGAAGAGGAATATGAGCGGAAGAATTACGATTTTCCTCAGATATTTCTGAATTTATTAGATAAGTCAAACAATTGCTAGAAGATATGTATGTTATCATGTTAAAATCCTTAAACTTTATATTATTTACAAGTTTACCATTGGGTCAACTCCTAGCCCAAATTTAGTCAAAAAAGGATGTTGGATTTTTGGTGATAGATATGAGGTGGGAAAAGGTTAAAATTGGTATAGTTTATTTAATTTATTTATAATCGGGTATTTGCCTGGCAATTGGCCAATCCGGAATAATTAAAAAAAAAAATGAAAAAATCCCAAAATAATAAGATAAGATGTCCCCGTTCTGTGAAATTTGAAATTGAAGACTAGATTGAAAGATATAACTTAATTTACTCAGTATTCACCTGTGTTCGTACCCGAAATAAACTGATACAAAAGCTTAAGGATTAGGCTCATTACATTTTCACGTTATCTTTTTCATGAAGATTCATATGTGAAGTAAGACTCTTTTGAGGAAAATTGACCACTGCTGATTGGCAGCCAACACCCTATTTGGCGACAAAAGAATGAGTCCATACCTAAAATTTTTTGGTGGGATTTTGTGTAATTTTATGATTATGTATATGTGACTAGGTTAAGATTTTGAAAACCGGAGGTCTATATATTGGCTATAGTCTTTGTAAAATAAAGCTTTTCGTACTTTTTGATAATTGATAAAATTAGCGTTAGAGATCTGTAGAGGGATAGCTGCCATTCCCGGCCTCAACAACCCTTAACCTCTATTCTTCACTAAAATATTATAGGTAAATTTTATTTGCTTTTTAGAGTAAGATTGTAATTGCTTTCTAGGAATTTAGGATTTTTATATGTATTGCATAAATAAAAATATGATTTTTAAAATTAGAAGTATTCATAACTAAATTAGATCATTAATCCATATGGTGACATGCTTAAGGGTGTTTTGCATATGAAAAAACAATAAAGTGTCGACCAATCATAATGACCATCTCAGCAAGAAGTATTTATAGTTTTCCATTTGATTGTTGATAATATGGTGTTGAGATTTTATATGTGATGTAGTACTCTTTCATCAAGTTCTCAGAGGCTCTATTACAGAAATGGGAACACTTAGCGCTTATGATGGCTTTGGAAATCTCAACCATGACAATAAATTCTCTTTGAGAAACTTAATTATTGTTTGTTGATTGTTGTTTCTACAAGCTATTGCTTCCATCCATTAAGAGACATAATCAATGGATACGAGAATATATAAATATCCATTAGAAGAGGGGAATGGACCACCCATGAAGTTGATGCCCCAACAATCGAATATCTAAAGTTTGAGAATCTGTGCTTGAGTCATGTCATTCATCAGAGTCAGTGATCCCAACTTCTAACATGCTTTGCATTATTGTATTCATGCATGTCTCTAAACATAGTAGGCCAGTAAAATATGTACTGGAGTATATTGGCTACCATTTTTTATATGAAAACCCCACATGCTTCTATATGACAGAAGGTTATGATGCTTTGAATCTCTTCATCAATCACACATCACCTATTAATTCAATCTGAGAAATACTTGAATAGGTAGAGATTATTTTAAAAGAATCGTCGTACCTTATATAAGAATTTGCCTTTTGCATGAGAAATCCATTTTTATGGCATCTCACCTACAATCAGAAAAATTACTATATTAGCTAACCAAGGAGTAGTTTGAACAAAAAATAACTGCTCATCAGGGCAAGAATCCCTAAAAGGCAGCTCAATGCTATCGAAGGTTAGACGAGAAAGATGGTCAGTGACCACATTCTCTACTCTCTTTTTATCTTGAATTTTGAGATCAAATTCTTGAAGTAATAGACCAATCTAATAAGTCATGGCTTTGCATCATTTTTCACTCTAGATATTTAAGTGCCAAATGATCTGTAAAAGAACAACACATGAGCCTACAATATACAAACGAAATTTATCAAGAGCAAAGACTATAACTAGAAGCTCTTTTCTGTTGTTGTATAGTTCATATGCGCATTATTGAGTGTTTTGCTAGTGTAGTACACCAAGTCAGGCTTCTTGTCTCTTTGTTTCCGTAACACTGCTCCAATAACATAATTCCTTGCACCATATATATATAGTAGCGAGAGGTTGTATTATTGGAGCTGTAAGGAGCATCTCTTTGAGTTTGTTGAATATTGTCTAGCATATGCCTGTGTCCATTCAAGCTACACATCTTGCACAAGAAGGTGAGAAAGAGGTGTAGCAATATTACTAAAATCTTTAATAAATCTTCTATAGAAGCCGACACATACTAAGAACGAATTTATGACTTTTATGGTCTTTCATATCGATATTTTGAAGATAGATTCAACTTTCACCTTGTCTACTTCCATTCCGTTAGAAGAAACTATATGTCCAATTACAATACCCTTCTTACCATGAAATGATGAAATGACACTTTTCCCAATTTAAGAATAAATTCTTTTGTTGGCAACGTTCAAGTACAGCTCCCTAAATATAGAAACGTTATCCATAAATACCTCAAGATAATCTTCACCATATAACTAAAAATTCTCATCACCTTTGAAAGGTTGTGGGGCATTGCATAATCCAAGTGGCATTATTCAAAAAGCAAACATGCCAAAGGGACATGAGAAAGTAGTTTTTTCTTGGTCCTCTAAAGAAATTTTGATTCAGTAATAACCATCTAGAAAACAATAAAATTTGGTGTCCTGTGACTCTTTCAAGGACTTGGGTAAGAAAAGGTAAAGCAAAATGATCTTTCATCGCCACTTAGTTTAATTTTCGGTAATCAATACACTACGCCAACTCGTACTAATACAAATAAGCACCATCTCTCCATCCTCGTTCTGTACAATGGCTGCTCCACTCTTTTTAGGAACAACTTAAGTTGGACATACCAATTTACTATCTGTTATTGAATAGATAATGTTGTGTTGAAGAGTTTTAACACCTCAGCTTTGACAACTTCTTTCAACGTAGGATTTAGACTGCATAGCATTTGACTAATGGGCTTGGCATCATCTTCCAAAGCAATACAATGTGTACAAATAAGGAGATCCATACTTTTAATACTTGCTATGTTCCACTCCAGAGCTCCCTTGAGCGTATAAAGCATAGATAATAAATGCTCTTCCTTATTCTCCTTGAGATGCACTGAGGTAACCACTGGAAAAGTTTTCTTAGGTCCCAGAAACACATACTTTAGATCCTTGTGTAGAGTTTTAAGCTCAAGTATTGGGGCTTTGATGATGGAAGGAATTAATTTCTTTATTTGTAGAGGTAGCTCTTCAAAATATTCTTTTTTCGGTATCCATCCTATAACATACAAATAATGAGCATTATTCATGTAATTTGCAATTCGAATGGCATTATCTAATTTGGAATTTTGGAGAAACTACCCATCAATCACTAGTGCTATCACCGATAGATCAGAGATGCATAAAGGACAGGATATCATCATTCTCGCAAACTTCTTCAATAAATCAAACGTCTTATACTTCATCAGAATCAATACTTGGCTGCTTGCAAATGTTAAAAACATTGAGTTAAATGGTCATGTTTCCGAATGATATCTTAACTACCCCATTCTTGCAATTAATCACTATGTTAAGGTAGATAAAAATGGACGTCTAAGGATAACAGAGCTCTGAAAATAAATGTTTTTAACAGATGCAATATCAATAACAATGAAATCCACAGAGATAAAAAATTTCAACTTGCACAAGTATGTCTTCGATTACTTCGTTGGATATCTTACATATCTATCCACCATGTGTAGTGCAACTGGTGTTGGTTTTAGTTCTTCAAGGCCTGGTTGCTTATGCACAGAATATGGTAACAAATTTACGCTAGCATCCAAGTCAAGGAGAGATTTTTTAATGTTAAATTGTCCAATCACACATGAGATATTGGACATCTAGGATCACTATATTTAAGAGGCATCTCTGGATGAAATAAGGCACTTACCTATTCTGTTAAGAATGCCTTTTTTGTATGTTGTGGTGTCTCTTTACAGTGCACATGACATTAAAGAATTTAGCATAAGATGGTACTTCCTTGATTGCCTCCACTAGGAGTACATTAATCCATACCTATTTAAAGATGTCTAATATTTTAGTGTAAGAATCATTCATATTCTTATTCTTTAAATGTTGAGGGAATGGTACAGCACGCTAATAAGTTGATTAGTGGTATCATTTGTATCATTGTTATGATGCAGTGTTGAATCATCACCTTGTTTCAATTGATTGTTGTTGTTCTTTGAAACTAATTTATTCAGCACTATATCACTCTTCAAACTTATTGTAACAATCGTGTCAGGTATATCATCATAAATTATTGAAGAGATAGCCTTGATACATTAATTATTGGCCCTTTGGTTGGGATGGAAGCTTACATTTTTCTTGAATTCTTATTGTTGGAGTGAAAGTCACTTATCTAAGCTCATATGTCGCTAAAGGCCATCGTATTCTAGCTATTGATTGTTTGTTGGGACTGTCTAAATCCCTGCTGGGCCTGAATTATTTGATCTATGCACTGCTGTATTTGTGCAATGTTATCCTCCAAATTATGCTTCGGTGGCTGACACACCGGCATTGATGTTATTGCTGATTGGACACATCGTTGAGGTGCTTGATTTGCAGCTGTTTTGAAGGTTGAGTGTACTACAGCTGATGATTCTATTTTCTTGGAAGTTTGGATGATTTGTCCAACTTGGATTTTATGATGAGGCGTACGGATTATTTGCCAGTTGAGGAATCATGTTAAACGTGTTAGCTCTTTCATTTAGTACTTCTTTAAAAGCCAGAAGAGTTAGACAATTGTAGGTTACATATCCTTGTTACTCACATATGTTACAAATCTCTTGAACCCCACTTATCACCTGAATTATTTCTTAGTTTTTCGTTAGTAAATCTTAAACCTTTTTAGTGAGTGTTATTAGTCTTTCATCTATATATTCGGTCTCACCCAGTTTAATAAGCCCACCACTATTTTGAGGTGTTGCTACAGATTAATTTTGTTTAGAAGCATCCTCAGTTTTCCATGCTTGTGAATTTTCAGCAAGAGAGGCAAGATATTCCCATGCTTCATCAGTATTCATGCTCAAAAACTCACCATTGTACATTGTCTCAATAAAATGCTAGTTTATAGTGTTTAATCCTTGATTGAAGGTACTTACTGATCTCCATATCTCAAAGCTATGGTATGGGCATGATAGTAGCAAATCTTTAAATCTATTCCCAATAATCGAAGATAATTTCGCTATCCTTTTGGTGAAAGGCAATATTTTGCTTTCTCAAATAATTTGTTTGATGTGAAGGGTTCTTAAGAAATTCTTTTTACATCTCATCCCTTTTTCCAATTGAATTTGGTCTCAAGGAGTGTAGTCGCATTTTTGCCTTGTCCTCAGGGAGTATGGGAAGATCTAAAGTTTTAACTATTCTGCACTAATATTCTGTAGATTGATAGTATCACAAACTTATTAAAATTTACGAAGATGTAAATATGAGCTCTCCCTATCCATCTCGTGGAACTTAGGTAAAGTTGCACAACTCCTGATTTAATTTCAAAGTACTATATATAAAGCAAGAAGGTGGGGTTGACCTGTCTAGTTGTAAATAATCACGTAGGACCTCGTATTGCCTCTATGTTGTCTTTGATCAGCGTTGATGTTGTGACCCTCAAATCAATTATTATTGCCATTATTCAATGTACTTTGATTATTATTGCTCATATTATTAAGTGATGGATTAATTAGAAGTTGTTGTGGATCAGAGTATGACCTAACGAGTCTACCATTATATACTTGATAACTGGTCATACAAATTCAAAATCACACTAGTAAATGGTGTTTTAACCATAACCTATACTAAATTGCATAACAGAGTAGTATAGATTCCCGATAATAGTGTCTTAGACTTATTCGAATTGATTTGTGCACTCCAAAGTATAGAAGATCGGCAATTAGTACTTCGTAAGTAGAGCCAAGATCGATCTCTTAAGGATCCTGATGAGTGGCATATGTTGCATATTTATAGCCTCCATATTATCTATTTTCGTATTTAAATAATGCTACTCGGGGATTCTTTTTTTTTTTTTAGTGTGTTTTTCAGCTAAACCTATTCCAATAAGGAGATGGCATAAAATCAGAGCCGGATTAGAAAACCAAGTCCAGAAAAGAGTTAAAAGTGAGCAAAGCTACAAGACTATGATATTTCAGAGAGTCAAAGTTCAATAAAGTCATCAAAATCAAAAGAAAAAGATAAGAGACTCATACAGAAGAAAAACCAGAAGAAAAACTCAGGGTTTTGCCGCTATTTGTCGTCATTAGCCTCCATTTGGCTGCAAAGAGGGGCGCACTCTTGGTGATTTTTCTGCGGGGGCTTCGATGTAATTTTGAAGTTTTTCACTTGTATTCAAATTAGGGTTTAATTTTTCAAAACCTATATTGGTTGTATCCTTATAACCTAGGGTTTTCATAGAGGATATAGGGCATAATTTTGTACTCGAATTAATAAATAAAATTAGGGTTTTGCCGAAGGGGTGATGACTGCTATACCAAACCCAAGAGGTAACCTTTGCTGTTCATCAGTTGTTCTTAGGTAATTTTCTTCTAATTGCTTTCTAGTTTTGATTAATATTACTTTATAGATTAGATTTTCTTGCTTTCATAAATAAAAATATGATCTTGCTAAGTAGAATTATGAGTAGCTAATTTAATCTAGTTCTAGGATGTAGATGAAATTAGGAATCCACCATGTAGTTGCTCTCTATTATTTTCTTCCTAAATAAAATAATAAAGATAAGATTTTTAATGAAAAGATTAAATATAACAACTCGTAGATTAATACTTTGATTGGTTATACTTGAATTAGATTTCTTGATAGCCTATACTTAGTTAGGATTTAGGGTTGTTACTTTTCGTCTTTGTCATAGAGTTATCTAATGATTTAGTTTGTTTTTATGCAAAGCTGTATCTTTGATGCGTTATGCATGCACACTACTTGATAACACATGATTAGAACACTTTAACTAAATATTAAAACTAAAATATCAATTTTTATGATCAGGAAGAAGATAATAGAAGTAATTCATAGTTGGAAACTAGTATATTCTATATCCTAAGCTAATTAGAACAATTCAAATTCAAATTAGAATCTTTTATTAGTCCGTTAGAATAATAGGATTAGCGAGAATGCAAAAACACTTTAGATCCCTGTATGAACGACCTGTATAGCACTACAACTGGCACTATATGCTTGCAGCAGATATTTCACATCAAGTTTTTAGCGCCATTGCCGAGGATCAATGGTGTTTTCTTGCTTTTTCTAACATTTTACGGGTTAACAGTGTGTGTTGAGTGTAAAGGGACCAGAAAATGCAGATATAGGAAGACAAAAGGGATCAGAGGAGATTCAGAGTTGCGTAGCAAAAACCATAGAGAGAATCTCTCTGGTTCTGCCTCTAATTCCTGACCCCAATTTTTCTCCAGCTCTGTATTTTGGTTCTTTGGTTTTGTAAAAAAATAAAAAAAAAAGTAGAAACGTAGGAGTCACATCTTTTCTTTGATCATATCTCTTCCACCATTTTATCTTCAACACACCCCACTTCCTGTATTAGTTTAGGAAATTCACGCATCCACTCTTGCTCTCTGGTTCATGCCACATTGGACCCGTGATCAATTTGGTCGACTAGTGAGATCAGATTTGTTCATAGAAGACAAGATGGACCAACCGATCCGATCCTTCAGGATCGATGTTACCCGTTGCGCACATCAGTACCATCATGCATAAAACTTCTACAAGCAGCGGATAATCACTATGAATTAAAACTGTAGTACATAAGTATACTTCTTAAATTCACTGGTTCTGATTCTGAGGATGCATATCTCTTTCTCAGTGAATTTCAAAAAGTGTGCATGATGATTAAATTGCAACATTTATCGGAGGACACAATTAAACTCCGCTTCATCCCATTTACTCTCAAAGATAATTTCAAGAAGTGGTTGTACAATATGCCTACTGATTCAATCACTACTTGGAATGAATTCGTCACGTTGTTTCTTAAGAAGTATTATCCCATGCACAAGATGGCAAAAAATTTAGAATCAAATTAATCAATTCCATCAAGTGCAGGGAGAACCCTTCTGGAAATATCTAGAATGGTTCAAGGATCTATTAGCTCAGTGCCCCCACCATGCGATAGAAAAGTGGCGGTTGTGTCAAATCGCGTACGAAAGACTCGATTACACATCCAAAACTCTTCTTGAGTCCATGTGTCAGGAGGAATTCATGAGAAAGAATGAGGATGAAGCATGAGACTTCCTTGAGGACTTATCGTGAAAAACTATACAGTGGGAGAGTCCCACTGAGAAACCCAATGCACCAACTTCTGCGCATAAAGGTGAGATCCATAGCGTCGACAGCTCTATAGCTGCCGAAGCTAAGATTGCAGCCTTTATTAGGAGAAATGAGATATTGGAGACTCCTAGTGCTCCACCAGTGGGTCAAGTGAATCAAATCCAAAGTCCCATATGCTTTTATTGCGGAACTCCAAATCACGTTATGGATGAGTGTCCATTGTTAGTGAATCCTATGTGTCCCACACTTGAGTAGGCTAACGCCTTGTATCAAAGACCCATGAATAATCCACTCTCTCCTACATACAATTCTGGCTGGAGGAACCATCCAAATCTCTTTTGGGGTCAAGGGCAATATCAGGGAGCTCCGAACCCTAACATGTAACCTCCAGCCAATGGTCAGTTCCCAAGACCAAATGTGGGTGCTTATCAACACCCAAATGCTTCGAATCATGGGAATAACCGGAATAGAACATCTGCACAAAACCACTCATATCCATAATAAGGGTTTAATAATGATCAAGAATAGTGACTCCACTCACTTGAGAAGAATATTGAAAATCTTCACAAATCTCAATCCAATCTTGACACGCATATGTCCAATCTTGACATGCATATGCAAAATCTCATGAAAGTGTCAATTGATTTTATTCAAAAAACAAATCAGCACCTGCTCATGAACTCTCAAACTATTAAGAACTTAGAGCAGCAAATTGGAAAATTAGCGAGTCAAATGAGTAAATGTGGTAAGGGTACTTTTCTAAGTCAACCCTTAACGAACCCTAATATCAGTTCCTCAAACTCCAATCAGTCGCATGTCAACCATGTTAATGCCATTCACACACTTCGATTTGGCAAGCTGGTTGACAATCATGTAACCATGCCACCTGATTCCACTCCTAGTGCACGGCAGGCTACACTCCCTTATTCCACGATTCCATCAACACCTCATGATTCATCATCATCATCCCAAGATCCATCCACTAGTTTGATAGAGGAGTCTGACCCCTCTAATTCTGATCCTCCTATCGATCATACTTATAAGCCAAAGGCTCCCTATCCAAATTGATTGAAGAAAAATTCTCCTCAGGTTGAGCACATCCTTGAGTTATTCAAGCAAATTAAGGTCAATGTTTCTCTTCTTAATTCAATCCAATAAGTACCTGCTTATGCAAAATTCTTAAAGGATTTATGTATAAAGAAGAGAATAATAAATATTCCAAAGAAAGTCTTCCTAGTTGCTAACATCTCTAACATCCTCTCTCAGTCAGTACCTATGAAGTACAAAGACCCTAAAAGTCCTACTGTCTCCTACACCATAGGGACTATAGTGATTGAAAGGGCTCTACTAGATTTAGGAGCAAGTATCAACTTGCTTCCTTATTCAATGTATCAGCAGGTAGGACTGGGAGAGTTGAGACCAACAAGGATTACATTATAGGTCGCCGATAGATCTGCGAAGATGCCTATGGGAGAGATTGAGGATGTCTTGATTAAAATTTGGGAGTTTATTTTTCCAGTCGATTTCATAGTTCTCGAGACTCAACTTGTTATGGATCCATAGCATTGTATCCCAGTTATTTTGGGACATCCATTCCTGACTACTTCTAATGCTATTATTCATTACCGGAGTGGATCGATAAGACTTTCCTTTGGAAATATGACACTTGACTTGAATATATTCAATTTAGGGCACCAACCAAGTGATCCACATGACGAGCTCCTATAAGTGAATATGATCCAAGGGTTGTCCAGTGAGCACCAAGAGGAGAAATTCTTTGATGAGCTGGATGGTTTAGTTGATGAGAGTTTATTCTTGGATATGCTCGATGAGTCATCTAATTATGTGTCTTCCACTCGATGGGAACTTCCTCCTGAGCTATTGATGACTGAACCACGAGTTCAGTTACTATTGAGTGTCCACCTGAGCTTGAGGTGAAAACCCTTCCGAGTCATCACAAATACAATTTCTTGGGTGAAAACGACACACTACCAGTCATTATCTCTGAAGATTTGACTAAAGCTCAGAAGGAAGCACTCATATCAGTGTTGAAAGCACATAGGGAAGTCATAGGCTGGAGTATGGCCGATATAAAGGGGATAAGTCTATCTATAGTGCAATATAGAATTCATTGACTAGATAATGCACGACCTACAAGAAACCCTCAGCGTAGGTTAAATCCGGTGATGAAAGAAGCTGTGAGGAAGGATATTCTTAAGTATTTTGATAATGGGATCATCTATCATATCTATGATAGTACATGGGTGGGCCTAGTTCAAGTAGTGCCTAAGAAGTCCGAAATCACTGTAGTCAAGAACGATGCAAATAAGTTTATTCCGATGCGTTTGCAAACAGAATGAGAGTCTGTATTGACTGTGGAAAGCTGAATGCTGCAACTAGGAAGGACTACTTCTCCTTACCTTTTATTGATCAGATGTTAGAACGGTTGGCCGAACATGAGTTCTATTGTTTCTTAAATAGATACTCTGGCTACAACCAAATTCCCATCGGTCCAAAGAATCAGGAAAAGACCATATTCACATGTCCATTTGGCACATTTGCATACAGACGCATGACCTTTGGGTTATGCAATGCACCTACCACATTCCAAACATGCATGGTGAGTATTTTCTCTAACATGGTTGAACGATTTCTTAAAATCTTTATGGATGATTTTTCTATCTTTTGAGATTCAATCCAAGAGTGTTTGCATCATTTAGAATTAGTTCTCATGCGTTATCATCAGAAACATTTGACACCCAATTGGAAAAAATGCCATTTTATGGTAAAAAAATGGCATAGTGCTAGGGCATATCATCCCGAAGGATGGTATCGAGGTTGACAAAGCCAAGGTGGACCTCATCATTAATCTTCTACCTCCGCGATTAGTGAAAGATATACGCCCCTTTCTTGGTTATGCTCGGTTCTATAGAAGATTTATCAAAAACTTCAGCAAAATTGCTAGGCCTTTGACACATCTACTTGCCAAGGACGTGCCATTCAATTTCACACATGATTGTCTTAGAGAATTTGAGCATCTCAAGAAGGCATTTACCACCACTCCTATTATTCATGCACCAAACTGGAGTCTGTCTTTGAGCTTATGTGTAACGCATCTGACTATGTTGTCAGTGTCATCCTTGGAAAATGTATTAATAAGCAGCCATATGTGATTTATTATGAAAGTAGGATACTCAATGACGCCCAGTTGAACTACTCTACTGTAGAAAAAGAGTTTCTGACAGTCGTCTTTACACTTGAAAAGTTTCGCTCCTACTTAATTAGATCACAGATTATAGTTTATAAAGATCATGCTGCTTTGAATTATTTGTTGACCAAGAAAGATATAAAAGCAAGGCTCGTTCGATGGATCCTCTTGTTACAAGAGTTTGATCTTGAGATATTAGACAAGAAAGGTATTGATAATTTAGTAGTTGTTCACTTGTCTCACCTGCCCAATGCTCCAACTAATTCTTGCCCCATAAATGAATCATTTCCTGATGAGCAATTATTTGCATTGACGCGTGAAGTATGGTTTGCTGATATTGTGAACTATCTTGTGACCAAAAAGATTCCATCGATCCCATTGGTCTAAGAAGACCGATATAGGTTCTTGTCCTAAGTAAAATTCTTTTACTAAGATGAAGCATATCTGTTCAAATATTATCCAGACCAAATCATACGTCGATGCATACCTGACGATAAGATACAAAGTGTCCTCTCCTTTTGCCATGATTTTACTTGTGGAGGACACTTTGGTCCTAGGAAAATGGCTGAAAAGGTGTTGCAGAGTGGCTTTTATTGGCCAACTCTTTTCAAAGACGCTGTGGAATATTGCAAAACTTGCACACGATGCCAATTTGTAGGCAAAATTTTACGGCGCAATATGATGCCTCTGCAACCTATCCTTGAGGTCAAAATATTCGATGTATGGAGTATAGACTTCATGGGACCGTTGTCCATCTCATTTAGAAACCAATACATATTGGTCACTGTCGATTATGTTTCCAAATGGGTAGAGGCAATTGCCACAAAATCAAGTGACAACAAAGTCGTTGTCAAGTTCTTGAAAGAGAACATTTTTTCTCGATTTTGCATTCCTTGAACTATCATTAGCAATAATAGTACCCATTTTACTAACCAGTCGTTTGAGGCGCTCATGCGGAAATATTCCATTACCCACAAGTTAGCTATACCATATCATCCACAAACCAGTTGGTAAGTGGAAGTTTCCAATCTCCAAATTAAACTGATTTTGGAAATGACAGTGCATCACAACAAAAAAAATTGGTCATGTAAACTAGCGGATGAATTATGGGCCTATCGTACTACCTACAAGACCAATCTAGGCATGTTTCAATATCGGTTGATATTTGAAAAAGTACGTTATTTACTGGTGGAGCTTGAGCATAAGGCTTTATGGGATATCAAATTTCTAAATTTTGAGCTTATGGAGGCTAGCAGTGGAGCAATGGAGGCTACAGCTTAATGAGCTTGATGAGATTAGACGAGATGCATATGATAGTGCTAAGATTTATAAAGAGAAAAGTAAAGTGTTTTATAACAAAGCGTTCATTCACAAGTCATTTACACCAGGATAAAAAGTTCTCTTATATAATTCGAGGTTACATTTATTCCTAAGAAAATTAAGGTCAAGATGGAGTGGACAGTACATAGTATAGGCAGTGCACCATCACGGTGCAATCAATCTCAAGAACCCTAAAAATAGTGATTTATTCAAAGTGAACAGTCAAAAATTAAAACCATTTTTAGAAACTCGAGTGAGCGATAATGCAGAGGTCGTGACACTTCACAACCCAATCTATACATAGAGGCATGTATTCTTTTGTATAATAGTATGTATAGTATGTATATAGCATGATGCAGGGTTGCAAATAAAACTGAGGAAAGGTGCGGGGCTAATTGAAATTTGCCATCACTATCAAATCCCAACTAGCCCTAGATTCATCCAAACCCAAACCCTAACAGCCCCATTCTCCCCCAAATCCTCCATTACTTCTTTGATTTTTCTTTGCAGATTAATCGAGACTTTCCAATATTTGCTCAAACCAGGAGTGACCAAAGAGCATGATTCATCCAGAGCTTCTTCCACCACGAAGTCGTACACCAGCAGCCTCCTTTTTGCCGCCAGTCAGCGGTAAAGAGCCGCCAAATAGCAGCAGTACAGTGGATTTTCCCCCTGAAACTTTAGGGGAGGTGAGCTTACCGGATCCTCTGTCTACTGTTAAATTAGAATAATTTTTTGTGGTCTCTGATAGAATCTAATGGCACTGTTTGTTTGCGAAAAATTCTTTTGTGAGATTTCTGTTGCATTTAGTGTATATTTCTTATCCACTATCGAAACTCTGGGATGAAATTATATGATATACGCCCAATTCATTCTACATCCCAGAGTTAATTAATGAGTTTTATGCCAGTTTTGTAAAATCTGATATTTCAGATAATCGCAAAACCCTTAAACTCCGCTGGCATGGAGAAATCCACGACGTGCACGCAGTGGCCATCTCTACTTCCACGGGTATCCTCCTTCACCATGGGAATCAAACCCCAGACGCGATTGAGAAATATCTTATACGGATGGGCCCGAATTGCAGAATAATACGAGATAGAGGGATTAGCAGCAAGACACTTTATCATAATGTACACACGACTTACCACTGTATCAACACAAATGTAATGGGGATCACATACATGTCATCATTTTATACACCCACACTACACATTGTTGATTGCATTATGCGTCAGGACAATTATTTTTGTATGTTCACACAATTAGTCGACACTATTATCGATGCTAAGATCCGGTCAAGGACTACTTTGCCTCTACCATGTCTAATTACACAATTGTGTCATGGATTGGAACAGAATCACGGATAATGAAATGTATACGCCACTTAGTTAACACAGGAGGAGGAGGATGACATTTTTTTTATCAAGACTTGCTAGCTAATCCCACTGAGCAAATTAATGTTGTCTAGTAAGGTTTTGAAAAATTTTGGCGTCGACTGAAATAAATTGATCATGGAGAGACTTCTACTGCACATGCACGTCATGCACCCAGAGAGTCAAGTAGGAGGCAAAGAGAACGATACCAATAATTTGTGTATGAGGGCATACACAAGTTTAGGTGTGGGGAGTGGATTAGGAGATTTTTATTTTGTAGGATTTTTAGTTTTTATTCTAGGATTTTTATTTTATTTTTAGGATTT
Organism: Dracaena cambodiana; assembly: GCA_036321105.1. Taxonomy (NCBI): domain Eukaryota; kingdom Viridiplantae; phylum Streptophyta; class Magnoliopsida; order Asparagales; family Asparagaceae; genus Dracaena; species Dracaena cambodiana. The sequence goes on from JAYEPQ010000002.1 coordinate 56,771,784, forward strand.
TTATTTTATTTTTAGATTTTTTTTTTTGGGTTTATTTATTTTACACTTTAGATAGTTTTCAGGATAACTAACTAAAAAAATTTTAAAAAATAAAAACTGAAAAAAAAATTTATTATTATAAATTTTTATCAATATATCAATCTAATTACAAATAAAAGAATAAATTTAGATTTGAAATTTGATAGGAGAGTAGATTGGATGATACACTCAGAATTTTATGAAAAAGATTAAAATCTGAAAAATAAAAACCGCTAACAGTAATTTTGAAGTAAGTATACATTAATTTTTTACTTCACAATAGTTTATTAGGTTAAGGACAAAGATGATAGCGATTGAGTAAGTTTTCTCTCTAAACAAAAAAAATGGGTGAGCCTGGTTTAAGGCAATATAGCCTCAGAAATGAAAAAAAAATTGAGAAGAAAAAAAAAAGGATCCGCCTGGTATTAAGGGAATAGCCTCAAGAGTGAAAAAAAGGGGTGCACCTGGTATTAAGACAATAACCTCAAGAGTAAAAAATAAGAGTATGATCCGAGTAATTGGATACTTTGTGTCTAAACAAGCATGAATATTCGCATGAAAGGTGAAATACTCTTAAAAAAATTATTATGAGAGAGGAGATGAATCATGTGTTAGAGTTGGAGTCCAAGGCTGAAGTAAACTATCACACGTGCACGTAGATATATAGGAACTAATAGATTATCTATTAGTGGATATTGAAAGATAGGATTTAAATTTCTGATTAAAATGATAAGTGTATCTGATATGATGCTTGATTTGAAAATTGATAATGTAAATGTGTTCTTGAGTTTGTATATTAGTGAGATTAATTGAAAAAAATATAATAATAAAAAAAGATATTTCTTTCTTTTGTATAAAATTTTTATTTTTCTTGATTTTTGGTTATCCTTATTTTTCTTTTCTTTATTTCATAATCTATTTTATTCACGAATTTTATGGGTATATTCACTACAAACCCTCATGAGACACAACTCGTCCAGTAGGGTAACCTAACCGTTTAACGGTTTGTTGCACATGCTAAGTGCAATCGCAATTCCTATAAAAGTGAATTAAGACTTTACTTTTTCTTTTTAGATTTAGACTTTGCTCGAGGACTAGCAAAAGATAGGTGTGAGAGTGTGATGAGTGTCATATGTTGCATATTTATAACCTCCATATTATCTATTTTTATATTTAAATTATGCTACTCGGGTATTTTTTTAGTGTGTTTTTCAAATAAACCTATTCCTACAAGGAGATGACATAAAATTAGAGCCGGATTAGGAAACCAAGTCCATATAAGAGTTAAAAGTTAGTAAAGATACAAGACTATGATGCTGCAGGGAGTTAAAGTTTAATGCAGTCATCAAAATTAAAAGAATAAGACAAAGAGACTCATCCAGATGAAAAACCAGAAGATAAACTCAAGGTTTTGCTGCTATTTGGTGGCATTAGTGCTTTTCCAAATCTGACAGCTACCATATTCGTGGTTACTCTCTTCTGATCTTCTCATAATTTGATGACCTTAGCATCCACCAGAGCCTGAATCTTATCTTTAAGGATATAACAATTTTGAGTAGGATGATTAATGATCCTATGATACACACAATAATTAGGATCATTAACTTTCCCAATTTCTTAAAGTCGCTTGGATTCTCGTAATTTCAGCATATTCTTGGTCATGAGTAGATTTAGATAGTATTAGTATGCTCATCTTTAAAAGTATATTACTTCTGAGGGAACTACGGTTTCGAAGATTCTTTGGAAAAGACTTTGCAGAATTTGGTGTATCAGTCGCCATTGTCTCTTTCCCTTTGTATTCCTTCGGTCGAGAAGACTGGTGCAATCTAGAATTATTATTCTACCTTAGTTTCTCTCTTTTTTCTTCTTCTTCTTCGAGTCTTTGTGTAATTTCTTTAGCTTCTTCAGCATGTTGCGAAAGATCTTCCAAGTAGAACACTTTACAGCTACCATTCTAGTAAGAACTTTGGTGGAGAGATTGTGTTGACAAGTTTCTATCAATGTTTTCTCTGGCATCCCATGCGGATATCTTAGAGAACCATTTCTAAATCTTTTGATAAAATCTCAAGCTGATTCTCTTTTCTTTTGCTTTGAGGCCAAGAGTGTTGGCGTTGTTACTCCTTTTCTGAAAATACCCTGCATCTCACAGAATACACTCTTCAAACCTGAAGAATGTTCAGATTTAGAGGAACCTTTTCTAGGAAATTTCTTTATTTACTTTTTCTTTTTCTTCCCAAAATTTATCATTAGATGACACTTCGGGATATTCAGGCTCAGAAAATTCTTGCTTGTTACGTCGTCTCCTTTTTGATGTTTGAGATGAAGACGTCATAATTCGGTTGAAAACTGATTGTTTAGAGGGGCCACTACACATTGGTAATGTGATAACACTGCATTGATTAATTGCTTACAATGACAATGAGATATTTGAAATTTTTCTCTCCTTTCATTGAGAAATTCCCTTAGGTCTCTTGTATCAGAGCTCATTATTTTGCTAATGGAGTCTTCATTTCCTCCAAATGATATCTTTGGGATAGGAATTTGTATCCCTTTGAAAATTCCAGGAGCAAATTTTACTTTAGCCATAGTAGTGGATAGATGAACTTATGGAACATGAGCTTTAAAGACTAGTTCTTCTTTAAAAGCGTGCTTTTGAAAATCCTGCTTTTCTGTTGCTATGTGAATTTGTGGTTCGCGTCTATTTGTAAAAGCGTGATCTTGAACATCACGTTTATCTCCTGAGGCATGAGGGTGGGAACCTCGTCTGGTTTGTGGAATGCGAATGTAAACTCTGCATTTATAATTATAAATAAATTTAGTGGGTGCACAGTATTTTTTGTAAGAAATACGAGTAAACCCATCTACATCTTGATTTTTCTTTTTATCTTCTGGAACCACCACTTCGCTCTTTGGTCTCAATACTTGAATTATATGTCCACACAGCTGTGGTTCAATAGGCTCTTGTTGCTACATAACTCTGCGGAAAGCGCGAGCTCTGCTTCTTCGTAAGTTTCTTCTCATCGTGTGGGTGAGAGAAATTTTATTTTCTGAATCATTTTCTTGACAATCAAAAAATGGTCGTTTTCCCTTATTATTATGGGGATCTTGATCCATCTTCTCGAGGAGATCCTCATGGGTCTTGATTGGAGCAAACCCTGAGTCTTGTGCTAGTGAAGAAAATGATTCTCCTTTGAGGCTAGAGTGGTCTATGAAGTCTTTTGATTGAGCTCTTGTCTTCGAAACCTCTTTAAAGGCTGAGTTGCTGGAAATCTTACGACATTTCCGTAAGGAGTTAGGGCACCTGGAGCCAGAGAGGAATTCTTTATATTTCTCCTGATCGAACTCAATAATGAGTAATTCAACCATGCTGCTAACTGGAATATTATCAAATTGAGCTACAACCTTATCATCTGTGATGATAGGTTTTTCCAGCGGAGTCACTAATCTTTTGTTTGCCATAAAATTATAAATGATTCTTTATTGAGATTTTTCAATAAAAGATTACAATTTGAACGTTTCATTTACAAAAGATGAGGAAAATCTAATTTCCTCTTTGTTTAAAACTGGGCCCTAGAGTAGCTGTGAAGAACGATCTTACTCTCCGTTGACACTCTGTATATGATTTTAATTCGCAGGGGTTTCGGATCACTGATAACACCAGCACTTGGATGGAAAATGGCTCTCTCTATAATATTGATCTCTGGATCCTTCTTTCTACTTAAGCTTCTACTATTTATAGAGATTTGGGGAGACTTTTGAGTGGATGTAGCTGTCCAACTAATGGCCTCCAAGATCTAAAAATTAATTTTTCGCCTTTTAGTCTGGAGAATTTGTATTCGCCTTTTAGTCTGGAGAATTTGTATTAAATCTCAAGAATTTTCATCCGACATTTTTAATCCTCTCGATAATAACTGAAATGCGGAGCGCGAATTTCAAACTTTAGATTCGCGTTTCCTCTAAATCACAACCGGAATGCGGATCTCAGACCTTAGATTCGCAGCTCCTTTAGATTACGTCCGGAGCGTGGATCTCAGACTTTTAGATTCACGGATGACTCTCTTAGATAACAACTGGAACGGCTCATTGGAGACTTTTGAGTTAATGTAACTGTCCAATCGATGGCCTCCACGATCCGAGAATTAATTTTCTGCCTTTCGGTCTGAAAGATTTGTATTAAATCTACAGAATTTATAACCGACGTCTTTAATCCTCTAGATCGTAACTGAAATGCGGAACGCAAATCTCAAGTTTTAGATTCGCATTTTCCTTAAATCACAACCAGAACGCGGATCTCAGACCTTAGATTCGTGGCTCCTTTAGATTACATCCGAAATGCAGATCTCAGACTTTTAAATTTGTGGACGGCTCTTTTAGATTACAACTGGAACATCTCTTTGGAGGCTTTTAAGTTGATGTAATTGTTCAACTAATGGCCTCTACGATCCGAGAATTATTTTTTGCCTTTTGGTCTGGAGAATTTGTATTAAATCTTTAGAATTTACAATTGACGTTTTTAATTCTCTAGATCGTAATTGAAATGGAAAATGCAAATCTCAAGTTTTAGATTCGCGTTTCCTTTAAATCACAGCCAGAACATGGATCTTAGACCTTAAATTTGTGGCTCCTTTAGATTACATCCGGAATGCGGATCTCAGATTTTTAGATTCACGGACAACTCTTTAAACTACAATCGGAATGCGAATATCAAACTTTAGATTCGCAGTTTTGGTGTGATTACAACTGGAACGCGGATTTCAAATTTTAGATTCGCAGCTTTTTTGTGATGGCATGTTCACTGTTTGCATGATATGTTTGAGCATGATGATGAAACTCTACAGCGCCAACTCTAGAGAAAGAGATTCACACTTAAATTTCATTCACGAATCAAAAAACGCATCTCATCTTTTACGAAAAGTAAAGCACGGCTTTGTGAAAGCCATGTTTTACTCCTTTTGTAGTTTATACATGTGGATCTTTCTTTATGAAAGATGATCCTAAATAAAAGAAAATTTCTGCCAACACAAACAACAAGTGGAATCCTACTGCGAAATATCTACTGCAAGCACACAGTATCAGTTGTAGCACTAACAGATCGTTCCCACAGGGATCTAAAGTGTTTTGCAATCATACTAATTCTGTTATCTCAACGAACTAAATATGAGTCTAAATTGATGAGATTTGCAATTCTAATTAGCCTAGAATATGGAATCCACTAGTTCAAAATCAAATATTATCTATTCGTCTTCCTTTTTAATACAAATATGATCTTTTAGTTTAATTCCTACTTAAAGTATCCTAAGTATGAACTATCAAGTGATGTGTAAGTATAATCCATCAAAGAAATTATTTTTTATAGAGATAAACTAAATTGTTAGATAAATTCAACAAAATAGATAAAAACTAACAACTCCAAACCCTAACTAAGTATAGGCTATTAAAATTAAGCATAACCTATCAAAGTTCTAATCTATGAGTTCTTGTATTTTTATTGTTTTATAGAAAAATCCTATCTTTGTTTATTTTTATTTTTGAAAGAATGCACATAGATTAATATGAGGTTGATCCCTAACTTCATCTATATCATAGGGCTAAACTAATTAGCTACTCATACTCCTAATTAAAAAGATCATATTTTTCCTAGAAAGTGATTAAAGTTTTATACTAGAAAGCAAAATAAATCTATCTAGAACGCAATTAGAAGAAGATTACCCAAAAAACAATGAGGAACAGAAAAGGGTACCTCTAGAGTCGGTATGGCGGTCGTTACTCCTTTAGTAAACCCTAATTTTATTCAATAAAATTCGAGTACAAAATTACATTATAAACCCTAAATTATAAGGATAAAGCCAATATATAGGTTTCGGATAATCAAACCCTAATTTGAGTACAAGTGAGAAACTAAAAAATTACATTGAAACCCCCGTAAAAATCTCATGACAAGTGGGCCCCACTGGGCCGCCAATTGGAGGCAAATGCCGCCAAATACCAACAAAAATATGAAGAATTGGCCCCAATTTTTTTTCGTATGAAATTTTGATCCTTTTCATTTGATATGAATGACTATATTGGACTTAGGTGTTCTGTAGGTTCATAATCTTGTAACTTGGCTCATTTTTAGCTTTTTTCTGAACTTGTTTTCCTAATCCGGCTCTGAGTTTATGCCATCTCCTTGTAGGAATAGGTTTACCTAAAAAGCACACTAAAAATACCCGAGTAGCATTATTTAAATACAAAAATAGATAATATGGAGGGTATAAATATGCAATATATGGCACTCATCACACCCCACAACTATCTTTTGCTAGCCCTCAAGCAAAAGCTAAATCTAAAAAGAAAAAGAAAAATCATAACTCACTTTTGTAGGAATCGAGATTGCACTTAGCATGTGCAATAAGCCATTAAACTCCTAGCTTACTTTAGTGGACGAGTTGTATCTCGTAAGGGTTTGCAGTGAATATACCCATAAAATTTGTGAAGAAATTAGATTAAAGAATAAAGAAAAAATTAAGATAACTAAAAATCAAGAAAAATAAAAATTTTATACAAAAGAATGAAAAACTTTTTTTAATGATATTTTCTTCAATTAATCTCACTTATATATAAACTCAAGAACGCATTTAGATTATCAATTTTCAAGTCAAGCGTCATATCAAATACACTTATCATTTTAATCAAAAATTCAAATCCTATCTTTCAATACCCACTAATAGATCATTCATTGGCTCATATACATCTATGTGTAGGTGCGATAGTCTGCTTTGGCCTTGGACTCTAATTCTAAATAATGAGTTATCTCATCTCTCATAACAATTTTTTTTCATTTCTGAGACTATTGCTTTAAATACTAGGCTCACCCCTTTTTTTAGAGAGAGAAAACTACTTAATTGTTAACATTTTTGTTCTTAACCTAATAAACTATTGTGAAGTGAAAACTAAATATATACTTATCTCAAAATTACTATTAGCGGTATTTATTTTTTGGATTTTTAATCTTTTCATTAAATTCTTAGTATATCAACAAATCTACTCTCCTATCAAATTTTAAATCTAAATTTATTCTTCTATTTGTAATTAAGTTGATTTATTGAAGAAAATATATAATAAATTTTTTACTTTTGTTTTTCCTTTTTATTTTTTACTTTTGTTTTTCTTTTTTATCAGTTTTTTTAGTTAGTTATCATAAAAACTACCCGAAGTATAAAATAAAGAAATCCAAAAATCTAAAAATAAAATAATAATTCTAAAAAAACTAAAAATTCTAGAAAAATACGAAGAAAATACCCTAACCCACTCCCCCACACCCAAACTCATGTATGCCCTCATACACGAATAAAGGGTGGTAAAATAAATATGAAAACTATTGTACAAATACTATACAAATAACGAGAGTCATAAAAAGTTACGATCTCAATATCTCCACTCTATTAATGCATGAAAAGTGGTTACGAGCTCTCAATCGCTTTCCACTTTCATAGTGTGTGCACTTTAAATGTGAAGTGGGTACATTATTATATCTCATCATCCTCCTACAAGTCACAAAATTATCTGTCTGTATCTTATGCCGCCCTCGTTTTTTCTGTCCACATGTAAGCATTAATAATTGGACTAAAGAATTATTTATTATAAACCTGCCAATCATCGTTAGTAACAAGCACACATGTAGAAATATTATGAGGTGAGAAGAGTGCAGCATGATCAAGGGAATGTGGTGGTGGCCCTTCTAACTCACGAAGTTATGCGAACTCCTCTGCAAATAAATTCTCAAAAGTTTGCTCATAAATTAATGGTACACTTGCACAAGTATTAACATACATAGAATCAATATGTGTCAATTCATCTAATAATATGAGCTCATTTATGAAAATTTGCTCAAATAAGGGTTCATCATTAGTACAAGAGTTAGTATGAGAGTGCAAACTGTGAATCATATTTATCTCAATGAGAGAGCTCATTGTGTGCTCATCCATATTGAATATATTCAATGTCACAGTCATATTCCTAAATGATAGCTTCATGAGGTCACTCCAGCAATCAATTAATACATTTGATGTTGCAAGGAATGGTCTATCCAAAATAACGGGAATTTGATTTCGTGGATTGGAAATCGGCTCAGTTTCTAAGATAATGAAGTCAACAGGAAAGATGAACTCACTGACCTTAATGAGCACATCTTCAATAATACCAAGTGGTCCCTTGATCGAATGATCAGTTAGCTGTAATGTGACCTTGGTAGGTTAAATTTTTTTTAATCCCAGTTGCTGATAAACAATATAAGGAAGCAAGTTGACACTTGCCCTTAGATCAAGCAATGCCCTATCAAATATAGTGTTCCCAATGGAGCATGAGATTGGGAGAACCTGGATCTTTGTATTTGATAGGTAAGGAGTTAGAGAGGACATGCGATATATTTGTAGTGAGAAAAACTTTCTCAGAAATATTTTTTGCTCGTTTCTTAATACACAAATCCTTGAGAAACTTGGCATAAGTAGGAACCTGTTGTATAATATCAAGGAGTGGAATATTAATCTTTACCTGCTGAAATATTTCAAGAATCTTCTCTACTTACGGTGAATACTTCCTAAGCCGATTGGGATATTGTGCTTTCGACTTAGGAACATGTTCTTCCAAATGGGCATGTGATGGTAATAGAGGTGATGGGGATAGATGTAGAGAAAGAGATGGAAAAGATGGTGTAGCCTGTGAAATAGTAGGAGTGAGATCAGTGGGCATGGCTATATTATTGTTCACTTGCTTAGAAATCTGTGCGTATGAATTGCATTCATTGGTGAACTTGTGATGAAATAGACTGAGATGAATTAGAGTTGAGATTCATTATTGGTTGGTTCGGAAAGGTACCTGGTCCTCGCTCACTCAGCTGTGTAGCTAACTGTCCAACCTTCTACTCTATATTCTTGATCGACTGAGAACTTACAAGAAGTTGGTGGTCGGTCCGTTGTTTAAAGTCAGTAGACACTTTTATTAAATTTTGTATTTCTGTGTCTAAATTGGACGTTGTCTTGAAAAGGTTCTCCACATTTCTTTCAAGTGTCGTTAGTCGTCTATCATAATCATTGTTAGACCCCTGCTGTGAATATGATTGATTATGTACAGGCGGTCTACTCTGGTTTTTCCTTGATTCGTAGTATTTGGGTATTGATATACATCCACGTTAGGTATTGGGAACTGACAATTGGTTGGAGGCTAAATGTTAGATTTAGGCACTCCCTGATATTGCTCTTAACCCCATGAGAGATTTGGGTGGCTCCTCCAGCCAAGATTGTATGTAGGAGTATAAGGACTATTCATGGATCTTGGATATAAGGCGTTCGCCTGCTCAAATGTTGGACCCATGGGATTCACTAACAGTGGGCACTCCTCCATAACATGATTTGGAGTTCCGCAGTTAAAACATGTGGGACCTTATATTTTATTGACTTGACCCACTGGTGGAGCACTAAGAGTCTCCAACGCCTCAATTATCTGCATAAGGGTTACAATCTTAGTTTCGATAGCTATAGAGTTATCGACGCTGTGGATCTCACCCTTATGCACAGAAGTTGATGCATTGGGTTTCTCAGCGGGACTCCCCCACTGTATAGTTTTCTACGATAGGTCCTCAAGGAAGTCCTACGCTTCATTCTCATTCTTTCTCATAAACTTTCCCGACACATGGACTCAAGAAGAGTTTTGGATGTGTAATCGAGTCCTTCATACACGATTTGACACAACCGCCACTTTTCTATCGCATGGTGGGGACACTGAGCGAACAAATCTTTAAACCGTTCCAAGTATTTTTAGAAGGGTTCTCCCAACACTTGATGGAATTGTTTAATTTGATTTCGAATTTTTATCGTTTTGTGCGTGGGATAGTACTTCTTGAGAAACACTGTAACGAATTCATCCCAAGTAGTGATTGAATCAGTAGGCATATTATACAACCACTTCTTGGCATTATCTTTGAGAGAAAATATGATGAAGTGGAGCTTAATTACATCCTCAAACAAGTGCTGCAGTTTAATCATCACGCACACTTCCTGAAATCCATTGATAAAGAGATATGCATCCTCAGTATCAGAACCAGTGAATTTAGGAAGCATGCTGATGTACTGCGGCTTTAACTAATAGTGATTACCCGCTGCGTGTGGAACTTTGATGCATGATGGTCGTGATGTGTACAATGGGTAACATCAATCCTAAAGGATCGGGATCGGTTGGTCCATCTTATCTCCCATGAATAAATCTGATCTCACTAGTCAACCAAATTGATCACGGGTCTAATGTGGCATGAACCAGCGATCGTGGATGCGTGAGTTTCCTAAACTAATGTAAGAAGTGAGGTGTGGTGAAGATAAAACGGTGGAAGAAATATGATTAAAGAAAAGATGTGATTCCTACTAAGTTTTTTTTTTTAAATTTTTTACAAAACTAGAGAACCAAAATAAAGAACTAAAGAAAATTTAGGGTCAGAAATCACCTAGGTTGCAACTATTTGGCAGTTCTTGCCTCCAATTAGTGGCAGAACCAGAGATATTGTCTCTCTTATTTCTGCGACGGAATTCTGAAGCTCATCTGATCCTTTTTATCTTCCTGTATCTGCACTTTTTAGTCTCTGCACACTCAACACACACTGTTAACCCATAAAATATTAAAAAAAGCAAGAAAACACTGTCGATCCTCAGCAATGGCGCCAAAAAATTGATGTGAAATATCTACTGCAAGCACACAATGTCAGTTGTAGCGCTAACAGATTGTTCCTGCAGAGATCTAAGGTGTTTTGCAATCTTACTAATTCTATTATCTTGACGAGCTAACTATGAATTTAGATTGATGAGATTTGCAATTCTAATTAGCCTAGGATATAGAATCTACTAGTTTATAACTAAATATTATCTATTTGTCTTCCCTTTTTAATAAAAATCTGATATTTTAGTTTAATTCCTACTTAAAGTGTACTAAGTATAGATTATCAAGTGGTGTACAAGTATAATCAATCAAAAAAATTACTTTTTATAGAGATAAACTAAATCATTAGATAAATTCAACAAAATTGATAGAAGCCAATAACTCCAAATCCTAACTAAGCATAGGCTATCAAAATATTGAAATTAAACATAACCTATCAAAGTTCTAATCTACGAGTTCTTGTATTTTTATTGTTTCATAGAAAAATTCTATCTTTGTTTATTTTTATTTTAGAAAGAATACAAATAGATTAATATGAGGTTGATCCCTAACTTTATCTACATCCTACGACTAAATTAATTAGCTACTCATACTCCAAATTAAAAAGATCATATTTTTCCTAAAAAGTGATTAAAGTTTTACACTAGAAAGTAAGATAAATCTATCTAGAAAATAATTAGAAGAATGTTACTTTAGAAACAATGATGAATAGAAAAGGGTACCTCTGGAGTCGGTATGGCAGCCGTCACCCCTTCAGCAAATCCTAGTTTTATTCAGCAAAATTCGAGTACAAAATTACATCATAAACCCTATACTACAAGGATATGGCCAATATATAGGTTTTGGATAATCAAACCCTAATTTGAGTACAAGTGAGAAACTACAAAATTATATCGAAGCCCACATAAAAATCTCATAACAAGTGGGCCTCACTGGGCTGCCAATTGGCAGCAAATGCTGCCAAATAGCAGCACAAATATGAAGAATTGGCCTCAATTTTCTTCTACATGAAGTTCTGGTCCTTTTTATTTGATATGTATGACTGTATTGGACTTAGATCTTTTGTAACTTCATAATCTTATAACTTGGCTCACTTTTAATTTTTTTCTGGACTTAATTTCCTAATCTGGCTCTAAGTTTATGTTATTTCTTTGTAGGAATAGGCTTACCTGAAAAGCATACTAAAAATACCCGAGTAACATTATTTAAATAAAAAAATAAATAATATGGAGGCTATACATTTGTAATATATGGCACTCATCAAATCCACTAGTGAAGTGCTGCAAGAAATCCTCCATAAAATCATTCGGCCGTGCTAAAGGCAAAGATGGTGCCTCCGCTATAACAATTGGAGGCACCACTGGAGGTGACTGAGAAGCAGAGGATGGAGGCAAAACCCTGTCTGATGGGGAGCCAAAGTTTGAAGGAGGATGCCAACAGAAGAGCGGTCGATAACAGATGCAGTAGCAATGTCAGTCCCCACCGGCACCATCCCAGATAATGGACTCTTCCCCAAAACATTCCCTGCAGCCGAAGTACCCTCGAAGGAAGATTCGAAGGATGCGTGAGGATACAGGGGAATGATCCAGGGCTCTGTTATGTTCCTTCCCCCTATAATAGCGCTTACGATTGTAGATGGAGTAATAACTGCGATAGCTAGAGGGGCTCGCAGAGGAACAAGAGTCGTCACCAACGAATCACCTGCTTTAGCTGAGGTAGCCAGTGTCGATGAGGGCAAACTAATAGCCATCATACATGTAAAGGCAATAATTTAACAGAACTAGCATGTTGATGAAGTGAAACAACAGGATGCATACTACAGTAATTCAGCAAATACCTCTTATGGTACCACTTTGAGCAAGGTTGCCTCCACGTCTTGCTTGGGTTGTATCTTAAGGATGAAATTGACTGTGCTTATCAGTAGAAGGTTCAAAATAAACAATGTCATACCAACTGATGTCACTGTAGCCACTATGATCCGAACTGTTTAGACTTGAATGGACTCAGTGGAGACGAGGTCAAATGTATCCAAGAAAAGCTGGCCCCTGAGATATCAAGAAAAGAAGAAAATAAAGCCAAATTATAACAAAATTGCTAAAATAAAAAAAATTGGCGTACTTCATTATCAGGAGAAACTAGCACAGTAGTCGGACTGCAAGGCGACACTGAGGAAGGCGACAGCAAAGCCGGCGGAGAAGCAAGAATGTCAGCTGCTCGTGATACAAGTACAAGCCCTATAGGAGCATACGGTGGCTAGCGATGTATCATGATTAGGATGGACCACAATAGCTAGCTCTGACACGCCCATCCCAAATGCCTGATGAGCACTCATTGGCACCTGATATACTGACTCCGTTACTGGGGTACTGCCTCTTGCACTGGTGCCTCTACCTCGAGTACTAGATCATCATCGATAGCCACTAAAGGAGTAGGAACATATTGAGACTTCTTCTTTGTCTTACTCCCTTTCGAAGGACCAGTTTCACTGACTTGGAGTCTCTTCTGAGTAACATTCCTAGTGGTGATACCAACGGAGGCTTTGGCACTATGGATCTTAGCCACCTGATCAGCAACTCTGACCTTCGTGCCCTATCCTGCATTGTCACCCTCTCTAGCTGATGCGTCAACTATAACCCTGGCAGCTCTTTCCTTATCCTCAGCTTCGTCATCATCCTTCAGATTAAGAAACTTGTTCATACCTCTGAGACGAGTCTTCTTATCACTCTTCTTCTAAGAGTAATAAGCTTCAATTTCCATCATGCAATCATGACTCATGCGGAAGCCTGTGATAGCATCAATGACGTGATACCAGTGCAGAAGCTCAAAGAAAGGAGTAGATTAGGCACCGTGCGAGGAAGGGCAAACAGAGAACTCGTGCCACTAGCACAGAAATGATACCAAGCATGGGCTCCCTTGAAGAAATTTCCCTAAAAGCCAAACTTCGGATTCAGCTTCCCTATATATAATTGGGAATAACCAAACTGACGGGCAAACCGACTAGGGCGATAAGACTCCATATGGAAAGTTATCCCCTGACACCAAGTGGTATAAACAGATATTTATCAACCACCAAAAATAGCCTGAAGATAGAATGGTAAAGTCATCCGGCTCGCGGACATCGTAAAAGCTATCACCATAATTGCCACCAGGAAACTCAGGGAAGTTGTGATATATCTGATAAGTCTAATAACTCCGAAGAGCTTTGAGAATAGAAGACATGTAATAGCTAATCCATACAGAGTTCTCATTTCACTGCATGTAAGGTAGAGAAGTTGGATTCTCTGGCGTAGGAGTTGTTAATATGCTGGGATAGTGGAACACAAGCCAAGCCATCAGATTCGTGGATGGTAGCTCGACGCGATGGTTTGGAGTCTTGTATATTGTCTCCCCTTTGGCATTAACAACAGTTTTTACCTTGGCAAATTCAATATGAAGTTCTCTCAGGCCATTTAGCATATTGCAGACCATGGCATGGAGAAGTCCAAGGGACCGGCCATGGGTAAGGAGCACTACGGGATATACCACATCAATAGCAATGGCCTCCTTGGGAAGTGAGGGAACAATGCACCTCTTGAGCCATAACATCAAGAAACTAGTAAGAAATCCTCTATCAGAAATTTGATATTTGGCTTGGTGATGAAAACTCTTGAACCGCGTGCCAGCATTGAATCCGTTTTTATCAGATTCGACAGTATAAGATGTGACTCCCATATCTGTGATCTTCTCTTGGATGGCTTTATCGCCTAGTCCCTCACGTCGGGCCACTTTGCTTTAAGATTGATCCAAGTTGTGGAATAAGTAGAAGGCCCACGTCTTTTGCCCCATGCCTTGACCTTTTGTTCGAGAAATATTAGCACAAATTCTGTGGCATAACATCTCCCAAAATGTCTCGTACACAAACTTATTCTGCTCCTTCAACAGATCTAACTATGCAGAAGTGGACACATACTCTTCATATGGTAGCTCTCCCATGGCCAACAATGAAGCTTTGAATATCTCATGGAGGGTAAAGTCAGGCTTTCCCACCGGAGTGAAGAAAGAATCCGAATGTGGATTGAACATTTCAAGTACACTATACAAGTGATAAGCGCTATGAGGGAGGCCAAACTGGACATTTCTGATAGTGCCAAAGAGGCCAACTTCTCGCAGAATATCTCCAAAGGTGGTGAGTATGAAACCCACCATCCTGCTCCACCACATATTTCCAGTTGAATAAATTCAGTCGGGAGTCCTAAAATTATGAGATGGGTACTGCCCTCTTTTGGACATGAACTTGTTCAAGAACATGTTAGCTCTGCGGAGAACCTCACTAAGGGGTAATTCTTATTAAATCTGTCAGGAAGAAGACCAATGACGGATTTGTTGGGATCATCCTGATAAGCACTTACATTGCCTAAGTTGCCGACGGCTACCCCACCCTGCTCTTTGGTCACGTGACAACTCATGGTACATAGGACTGATAATTTCTGGAGATATGCCAGTGGATAACTGTTGACCATATCTAGAAGAAACATCCGAACTCCTTCCACTTTTCGGAGCCACTTATGCACTTGCACATATAGAGCCTCATCCAGAGCAGTGACTTTATCTCCAAATAAAAATCTAGGCTTCTTCAAAGGATGATGGCTCGTCCTTTCAAATTGTGCATCGGTAGTCAACTCTCTGAAAGTTGCCTGACTATCTCTAGTAAGTTTTTCAACACGACCCTAATTGGAACTGCTCGGAGAAAAAGTTGGCACTGGCTCATCAAATCGAAACCGAGCGGAGTTGTCAGGCCCACCTCTATACCCGAAGTAATTATGCTTAGGGAGCGTGTCATTGGAGTAAATGATTGCCGAAAAAAAAAGAGAAAAGAGTCAGAAAAATCTAAAAAAAGGAAGTTGAAGAAAAATAGCTGAGTCGCATGCAAGGCTGGCCAAGCCCGCGCCAAGCAAGGCTACCCACGGACTAGCCTCGCATCGCGCGGTGGCCACCGCTCGAGGTTGGCCGTAGCCTCACACTGTGCAAGATCAGCTAGGCCCCGCAGCACGAGCAGGCCGGCCTACCCTCGTGTCACTCGATGGCCGAACGGCCCAAAATCTTTATTTTTTTTTATTTTTACCTCGAATCGATAGTGAAATTCCAGTCGACGACGGCCCTGGGATGGAGAAATCATTGTTGCGGCTTGAGCAAGAATTTTGGGAAGCCATTAGGTCGAAGAGATTGAGAAGAATCTACGAGAATCCGGAGAGAAAAAAAATTGATTTTTTGGGTTCTTGAGCTAAAGATAAAGAGAAAAAGAAGGGGTCTTAAGCACCTTAAATAGCTGGGTTTGAAGTAAATAGTCTAGGTTTGGAACACCAATCAGGAATAGAAATCCAAAGTATTTTAAAATTTTCATAAGAGACAAAATTTTGAAAAGTTTAGATGGGGTCTTGTATAACGGAAAAAATTAACCCCGCATTGACCCGAATCCCGCACACAAAAATTGCATGGCGAGGCTAGCCAACAGCCTCACGTCGTGAGGCTAGCAACTAGCCTCGCACCAGCGAGGCTGGTCGCCAGCCTCGCACCGCAAGGCTGGTCGCCAGCCTCGCACCGCAAGGCTGGTCACTAGCCTCGCACTGCAAGGCTGGCCATTGGCCTCAGGCCAGCCTAGTGAGGCTGGCCTCCGATCTCATCTGCAATAATTCAAGCCCCACCTCGCGGCATCGAGGGGCTATTTTACATAATTTATAAATTCTAATCATATTCTAATTAATTTTTGGTGCAGGATCAGGACCAGATATAACGAATCTTTGGAAAAAATCTTATCAAAAGGAAACTCAAATATTTAATCAAGATTACAAGAAAATTATATCTCTATCTACATGGAAACTCACTCAACCAACTGAAGTCTACAAATACCCATCCAGAGGGACTCAAAAAGAACCTTTGGTAAGATCAATTTCCTGTGCAAGAGTTCAAAGCTTTTTCTTGATCAGCAGCAAAAGAGAAGAGCTAGCTCTAGAAATCTCCACCGCCTCCAATCATCTACGTCAGATCGTCAACGAGAAACTGATCACGCTTCATAGTTGCCTGGATCCCATGAATTTTGTAAATGAGAGCGACGATCTATAAGTCCTCTTGTTGTTTTCATTTTCTCTGTATTTCTTTTCATTGTATTCGATTAAAATCGATTCAAAGAAATTCTATCATAATTTCAATGGCAATGGAAAGATTCCCAGTTTTTTTTTAAACAATAGTTTATCGTTATCAAGAGTTAGTCAAAAGAGGTGGTCAGCAACCATATTCTCTACTCTATTTTTGTCTTTAATTTCAAAATCGAATTCTTGAAACAGCAGTATCTATTGGATTAGTCGTGGCTTTGCATCTTTTTTGACAAAAGATATTTGAGCATTGAATGATCTATAAAAACAACCACTTGTGAGCCTAAAATATATGAATGAAATTTTTCAATAGCAAAACCTATAGCAAAAAGCTCATTCTCTGTTTTTGTATAATTCGTCTGAGCTCATTGAGAGTCTTGCTATTATAGTAGATGATGAGTGTCATATATTGCATATTTATAGCCTTCATATTATCTATTTTTGTATATAAATAATTCTACTCGGGTATTGTTAGTGTGTTTTTCAGGAATTTTATTCGTACAAGGAGATGGCATGAAATCAGAGTTGGAATAGAAAATCAAAGTCCGAAAAGTTTATAAAGTGGGCAAGACTACGCGACTACGATGCTGCAGAGATTTAAAGTCAAATAAAATAAGGAATAATAAACGTAAAAGAAAATATATTCACGTGACAAAAATTTCATGAATTTATAAAATAAATTAACAGCTATTTAGCGGTTTTTACTGCTATTTGGCTGCCCAATATGGTTCACAAAATCCGAAATTTTTCCCGTAGCTTCGTTATAATTTTTTAGTTTCTCAGTTCTATTAGAATTAGGTTTTGATTTCCAAAGCCTATATATTTGTCGTATCCTTGTATTCTAGGGTTTTAAACAGTAGTTAATGTAGATTAGAATTTATTTTGTACTCGTCTTTCATTAATAAAATCAGGGTTTTGCTGAAGGAGTGGCAGCCACAATACCGTGCTCCAGAGGTAAGTCATTGCTTTCTAATTTTTATTTGCTTTTTAGATAGATTTAATTGCTTTCTAGTATAGATTTATTTGCTTTCTAGATTAGATTTTATTGTTTTCTAGGATCATATGTTGCTAATTAGTTTAGCTCTAAGATATAGATGAAGCTAGGATCTACCATGTAATTGCATTATAATATTTTTTTTCTTAAATAAAATAATAAAGACATGATTTTTCTATAAAAAAGATTAAAATACAAGAACTTGAAGATTAGGATTTTGATAGGTTATACTTGAATTAGGTTTCTTGATAACCTATGCTTAGTTAGGGTTTGGAGTTGTTGATTTTATCTTTTTAATTGAATTATCTAAAGATTTAGTTTGTCTTTATGAAAAGTAGTATCTTTGATGAGTTATACTTGCACACCACTTGATAGCTCATACTTAGGGCACTTTAAATAAAAATTAAACTAAAAGATCTCCTTTTTATGAGAGAAGAAGATAATAGAAGTAAGAACATGGTTGGAAACTAGTGGATTATAGATTCTAGGTTAATTAGAACAACCAAACTTCAACCTAAAATTCTTTATTAATCCGTTAGACTATAGAATTAGTAAGAATCGCAAAACACCTTAAATCTCTGTGGAACGACCTGTATAGCGCTACAACTGACACTGTGCGCTTGCATTAATTTATCACATCAAGTTTTTGGCGCCGTTGCCGGGGATCGACAGTGTTTTTCTTGCTTTTTCTAACGTTTTACGGGTTAACAGTGTGTGCTGAGTGTACAGGGAATAGATATTGCAGATACAGGACGATAAAAAGGATCGGAGAAGCCTCAGAAGTGTGAAGAATAAACCAGAGAGTCAAACTCTCTGGTTTGACTGCCATTTAGTGGTACAAACCGCTAATTAGCGGCTCTTAAGGTACGTCCCGAGCCCAAATTTTCTCTATTCTATTATTTGTTTCCCTAGTTCTGTAAAAAAAATTCAAAAAAAAAATCGAACTTTTTTTTATTTCTTTTCCATCTCTCTCCCTCTCCACCTTTTAAAAAAAAATTTAAAAATATTTCAAAATCAAACTGGTTGCTATCATTGTCGTGATCCATATCATAATTATTGTCAGTGTCCATGGATAGGAAGTTCGTTAGGAGTAGATCATAATCAAATTCACAACACATATAATGAACCTACGATCGCTTCTTATACACAAAATTACAATTATGAATGGATGAATAATTCTAATAATCAAGAGCCATACCAAGAGAGTCCTCCATCTGATCATTTTTTTATGGGTTATTCATCTTTATGTTCTACATTCAATCATGAACAAGATATTCAATTGAACATGTTAGATGAAAGATTAAAAAGATTAGAAGCAAAATATGCATGTCATGAGAATCTACCTCCAACCACTTCATATCTGTCATCAAATATGTACATGGATCCATCATATCATTCTTCAAATTTCACTCGTGATCTCGAGATGCAATTATTTGAGAAAAATAAGGAAAATTATGATCATGAGTCTAAAGAACGAAGACGTAGAATAGAGAAAGATATGGAAGGTTTGCTAAAATCATCATCTCAAAAATTATTTTCTCAAATTGAATCTTGTATGGAAGACTTGATGTGATATTTTACTGCAAGCACACAGTGTCGATGTAGCGCCGTACAGGTCGTCCCACAGGAATCTAAAGTGTTTTTGTGTTCCTTACTTTTTCTTTAGTCTAACAGATTAACTATGAGTTTGTAGATCAAGAGAAGATTAGTTTTAAGTTTTAAAGATTAGCCTAGGATTTCGATTCCATTAGATTAATAACCTAACAGTGAATTATCTCTTTCTTCCTACTTTTTAATTATGCACGGTTAAGTAACATATTAAAAAAGTGATCTTTTTAATTTGATTTTAATCAAGTACCTCTAAGTATGACCTATCAAGTGATGTGCAAGTATAGACCATCAAAGATGACATTTTTTTTAAAAATAAATCTTATCAAGTAGAAAATCTCATAAAAAAGAGAAAAGAAATAAACTTCAAACCCTAATCTAAGCATAGGCTATCAAAAGACCGAACTTAAGTATAACCTATCAAAGAATTTAGATTTACAAGTTTACTCAATTCAATTTATTTATAGAAAAATCTCTATTGATAATTCTAAAAATAAACAAAGAGTAAGAACTCCAAACTTCATCTAAGTATAGATTATCAAAATATTAATTAAGCATAATCTATCAAAGAATTATGATTTGTAAACTCTATCTTTTATTTATTTATAGAAAAATCATAACTTTATTTCTTTCTAGGAAGAAGATGAGATAAATCTATGTTAGGTCTATTAAACTAACTTCATCTACATCCTATGGCTAAAAAAAATTAGCTACTCATATTTCTAGTAAGCAATTAGATCTATTTTTATTTATGAAAGCAAATAAATCTAATCTAGAAAGCAATAAAACCTATACTAGAAAGCAATTAACTCTGCCTAAAAAGCAAATAAATATTAGAAAGCAATGGCTTACCTCTGGAGCACGGTATTGTGGCCGCCACCCCTTCAGCAAAACCCTAATTTT
This sequence comes from Dracaena cambodiana, assembly GCA_036321105.1. NCBI lineage: Eukaryota > Viridiplantae > Streptophyta > Magnoliopsida > Asparagales > Asparagaceae > Dracaena > Dracaena cambodiana. Next base: position 56,792,118 of record JAYEPQ010000002.1, read on the forward strand.
ATTAAATTAAAACGAGTACAAAACTTCAGAATTCTCTTAGAATACAAGGATAGGCCAATTGTGGGCCCATGCGCCGAGAATTTTCCCGTGGCTTCGTTTTAATTTTTTTGTTTTCCAGCTCTGCTAGAATTAGGGTTTGATTAGACCACATGAGACTTTTTTCTCTTTGTTACCCAGTACTGCTCCAATTGCATAATTGCTAGCCATCACAAATAATCTTGAATGGAAATAACCAATCTAGCGGTTGCATTATTGGTACTGTGATGAGCATCTCTTTGAGAATTTCAAAAACTGTGGTGCATGTCTATGTCTATTCAAATTGCACATCTTACTTAAGAAGGTGAGAAAGGGGTCTACCAATAGTATTAAAATATTTTATGAATCTTCTATAAGAATCTGCATGTCTTAAAAGTGAAAGTATGTCTTTCACAGTTTTGGATACTAGTATTTTGAAAATAGACTCAACTTCAACCTTATCTACCTCGATCATTTTAGATGAAACTATATGGCCTAAAATAATACCTTTTGTAAGTATGAAGTGACATATTTTCCAATTTAGGAGTAGATTTTTATATTGACATCTTTCAAGCACAAATATTAAATTAGTTAAATAAGATTCAAAATTGTTTCCAAATACAGAGAAATCATCTATGAATATCTCTAGATAATCTCCAACCATATCGCTAAAAATATTTATCATACACTTTTGAAATATTGCGGGTACATTGCATAATCTAAATGGTATTCTTCTAAAAGCAAAAGTATTAAAAGAGACAGGTAAAAGTTGCCTTTTCGTGATACTCTAAATCAATTTCAATCTGATAATAACTAGAATCACCATACAGAAAATAATAAAATTTATGTCCAACAACTTTTTCAAGTACTTGATCAAGAAATAGTAACAAAAAGTGATCTTTGCTGATTTTTTGATTCAATTTTCGATAATCAATACACATATGCCAATTTATAGTAGTACGAGTGGTATCATCTCTTTATCCTCGTTTTTAATTACTATCACTCTTCTTCGGAACAACTTAGATTGAACTTACCTACTTACTATCAACAATTGAATAGATGATGCCAGCATAAAAAGTTTTAACATTTTAGTTTTAACTACTTCCTTCATGGCAGGGTTAAGCCTTCATTGCATTTACCTAATAGGCTTGGCTCCATCCTCTAAAGTGATGCAATATGTACAAATAATGGGTCATATACATTTAATGTATGTCATATTCCATCCAAGAGCTCCTTTATGCATTCGCAATATCATTAGTAGTTGCTCTTTCTGATTCTCATCAAAATGCACTGAGATGACTACCAGAAAAGTTTTTTTAGGTCCTAAAAATGCATACTTTAGATCTTCAGGTAGAAATTTTAGCTCTAGTATCGGTGCTTGAATATCCGATGGTATTAATTTCTTCATAATTTGAGGTAACTCTTCATACACTTCCATTTTTGGAGCCAATCCCATGATATTCGAACATTAAGCATTACTTAAATGTTTTATAATCTCAGTAATATGTTTGGATTTGAGATAGTCAAGAAAATTATCGTTCATTGTTAATACTAACTTCAAAGGAAAAACATGCATAATGATATAATATCTCCTTCAACACGGATTTGTCAATGTAATTAATGTCTTGTAATTCATCATTATCAATATTCGGTTATTGGCAAACATTAAAAATATTGAGTTCAAGGGTCATATTTCTAAATGACAATTTCACCACATCATTTCTGCAATTTATAACTGCATTAACCATAGCTAAAAATGGATGTCCGAATATAACTGGAATATGAAAATGTGAATTCGTTATAGGTGTAGTGTCGATAACTATAAAATCTATTGAAAAATAAAAGTTTTTGATATATACTAGAACATCTTCCACAATACCCTTAGAATGCATTTATGACCTATCGATTATTATAAGGTGACTGGTGTAGGTTTAAATTCTCCTCGACTTAGGTGCTTGTAAACTGAACACGCTAAGAGATTTACACTAGCTCCAAATTTTGTAAAGTTTTTTCTATATTATGCTGATCTACCACATAAGAAATAGTAGGACATTCAGGATCCTTGTATTTAAGAGTCATTTCAAAATGGAATAATGCACTTACATCTTCTATGTAAAATACTTTCCTCTATATGTTGTGACGTCTTTTGATGGTACGCGAGTCCTTAAAGAATTTTGTGTATGAGTGGATTTGTTTAATTGCTTCCAACAAAGATATATTGATCTGTATTTATTTTAAAATTTTTAAAATATCAGCATAAAATGCATTAATATTTTAATCTTTTAATCTTTGAGGAAACATTACAGGTGACTTATAATTTGTGTAAATGGATTCTTTAGAGTTATCATATTCAAAATCATTGCAATATTTCTCTTCTAAATTTTCTTTTGAAATGGACTCATTAAGCACCTAATCACTAGGCAAATTTATTGCAGCAGTTATCTTGGTTATATCATTATTAATGGAAGAAGTAATAGTATTTATACCTTCAATTTTACCTAAAGTACTGGCTTCCGACTAAGATAGTAGCTTATCTTTTTCCTTCGTTTGCAATGTGGAACTGAGGTAGCTTATCTGTAATCTAATATTGCTGAATGTTGTTGCATTCTGACTATTGATGTTTGTTGTGACTGAATAAACTGTTGTTGTGTGGGATCATCAGATCCATTCTTTGCTTTATATGCAAGAAACTATCCTCAAAACTTCTCTTCAGTAGTGGTTGGTATATCGAAGGTCGATTAGAAAGTTAGACTATTGCTCAGGTGGATTAGGGGGTGGCTTATTTTGAGGATTAAATTAATGTTGAGAATTTTGCTTCCATTAAAAATTTGGATGGTTTCTTCAACCAGGGTTATATGTTTGTAAATATGAATTGTTTACCAATTGAGAAACAGTGTTAAAGGCATTAACTTGTTCGTTCAATACTTCTTTAAAAGCAGGAAATGTTGGATACTCGCGAGTCATGTGTCCTTGTAAATCACAAATATCACATTCGGAACTTCTTATATTGCTTACGGTTTCAATTTTCTTTATAAGCAAATCTTCAAATCTCTTAGTGATAAAAATTAATCATATAGCTATATCTTCGGTTTTTCAAATTTAATAAGTCCGCCTCTATTCTGAGATTTCTCTTTTAATTGGTGTCTATCCAAAGTATTCTCAGTTTCTCAGGCTTGTAAATTCCCAGCAAGTGAATCAAGATAATCCTATTCTTCTTCAACATCTTGACTTAAAAATTCACCATTGTAAATAGTTTCTACAAATTGTCTGTTTGCAATGTTTAGCTCTTAATAGAAGGTGCTTACAGTCCTCCATATCTTGAAAGTGTGATGTGGGTATTAGAGTAGCAAATCTTTAAATCTATCCCAATACTCGAACCATGACTTATCTTCTTTCTGTCGAAGTTGAGAATTTGTTTTCGCATATAATATGTTCGATATAAAGGATATAATTTCTTTAATAATTCTCTCTGCATCTCATATCATCTTCCTATGGAATTGGGATGCAAATAATATAGCCAAATCTTTACTTTATCTTTGAGGGAGAATGGAAAGAGTTTAAACTTAAGTTGCTCTGCAGTAATATTTTGAAGATTAATAATAGAGCAAAATTCTTCGAATTCTCGAAGGTGCAAATATGGGTTCGCTGAATCCATCATATGGCACTAGTGTAAAAGTTGAACTACTCCAAATTTAATCTTAAAAGAAATGATATACATGAAGGTTGGTTTGTCGCGAAAATCTTCCATTGCCTCCACGAAGGCTATTATTGTCATTTGTATTATCATGTCCACATCCGTTATAATTATTATTACATTGTTTATTATTATTATTATTACTAGTGTTCATATCGTGAGATGTTTGATGGATTGAAAGTGTGTGGATATGAGTACGATTGAATACTTCTACTGTTTGAAGTTCTCATCCAACTTGCCATGAAAATTAATAGTCGCAAAAATTAATGATGTAAAAACCGTAATATATACTAAAGTGTAATACAATTGTATTGATTCCCAGCAACGGTGCTAAAAACTTAACTGCGATCTAAATTGTATACTCCCAAGTATAAGAGATCATCAAGTAGTATAAGGGAAGTAACCCAAAATCGTTCTCTCAAAAATCGTTTTCATTATTATGTAATACTAAAAAGAATAAATTACAGAACTAAAAAGAAATAAAGGTTGGATTTTTATTAAATAAAACTAAAACTAAATTAAAGAGGATATAAGCTTACTTAAGAATAAATTGTTGGTCAGATGGATTTAACTCCCCAATAGAATAATTTACTAGATGTATTTATACTTTTTATATCTCAGTTACATAGATCACGTGGCCTTTCTTCGCCAGGAAAATAAATCAATAAAGCACAAAATCTTATAAAATTATAAACTTGATGCATTGAATAACTTCTCCCAATTAATCCTATATGAATTTTGAGTTTATCTAAGTATGCAATATGAATAACAAAAATAAACATTCAAAGTCTAAACATACACGTGCCTAAAGAGTCTACGGTATATCAAAAACTAAGTAACGAATATATTGTAGAACAATAAAATATCAAAGGCTCAAAATCATATCTTAATCCTTTCAAAAATAGAGAAAATTAAAGATATCAATTTTACATAAATCAATTAAAAACAACAAGCATAAAAATGACGTATCAGTAAATTAATTAGGATTTGTTATTCTATCTGAGTCAACTCAAGAATTTAACCACTCATACACATCATAGCCATAATAATGAAAAAGATAATTCTTTTATTGATTTCTATGAAAAAGTACAAAAACTAAATCTTGAATCTCTAAAACTCTCTAATAATTATTCACAACCAGAAAGTATTGCAAAGTTCTAAATTACATTTGTTATTTACATCCTTACAAAACCCTAATAGGAATTCTATTTATAAGGAAACTCTATATTCTCTCAAAAATCTTCAAAAATATCAATTGGTGGCCCTTCCCTTTAACAGCCATATTGACAGCAGCACTCGGATTGCATTACAGTCGACAGTTGTCAACAACTAACAGGTAACTGTCAATAACCAGACCTGAAAATTTTTAGTTCTGAACTGATATTTGAGGTATACTTTGATTTCCATGCATATAAAACCATGCAAAAATAATAGAAAACACTAGAAAAACATCACCGTGAGAATTTGATTAATAAATATAATTTTTATTAATTTCTTGTATTAATCAACAAAATTGGATTACGCTTATATAAAACAAGCTAAAATAACTACAAATTTCAATCGTAATCAACCAACAATTTTATTTCAAGTAAATTTAAACACTTTATAGATTTAATTTTAGTTTTAGTTAATAAAAATCCAATCTTTCTTTTAGTTCCGTAATTTATTCTCTTTTAGTGTCAACAAAATAATCAAAACAATCCTTGAGAGAACGATCTTAGATTATTATCCTTGTACTACTTGTTCGATCTCTTACACTTAAGAGTGTATACTTTAGATCACAGTCAATTTTTAGCACCATTACTGGGATCAATACTATTTTGTTATACTTTACGACTCCTACATTATTAATTTTTGCAATTTTGAATTCGCATAACTAGTTGGAGGAGAACTTCTAACAATATTCTTATTCGATCATACTCAAATTCATAAATACTTCCAATCTACCAAACACTTCACAACATGCGCACTAATAATAATAATTTTTGCAATTTTGAATTCGCATAACTAGTTGGAGGAGAACTTCTAATAGACTTATTCGATCATAATCAAATTTATTAACACTTCCAATCTACCAAACACTTCACAATATGAGCACTAATAATAATAATATCAACATGAATAATGGTAATAATAATAATAGGTTTGGAGATAACAACACAAACGATAATAATAGCCATCAAGAAAGCAATGAAAGGTTTTTACGCGATTATCTATAACCTGATATGACGACCAAACCTGTATGCATAGTATTTAGTTTGAATATGGGATATTTCGAGATTAAATCTGAAGTAGTTTAAATTTTGCCTAAATTTCATATAGTAGATTTAGAGAGCCCATTTTTGCATCTTCAAGAATTTAAAGTTTGTTCTATTATTAATCTTCTATCAAGTGCTAAACACTTTAACCAGGTAATTTGTAAAAAAAAAAAAATCTGTAATAGTAAATTTGTGAACAAATATGCTGAGGAAGCATGGGATAATCTTGATTCACTTGCTGAAAATTCATAATGAGCACTAATTACTTGAGAAACCTCATAATAGGGGTGGACTTATTAAATTAGAAGAAACTGAATATATAGTTATATCCTTAATTACTATCATGAAGAAATTTGAAGATTTGCTTATGAAGAAAACAGAAAGAATTAAGAAAAAGAAGAAGTTCCGAAATTTTGTAACATTTGCGAATTACAAGGACACATGACTCGCGAATGTCCAACACTTCCTTTCAAGAAAGTATTAAAAGAAGTGATGTGATAATTTAACTGCAAGAGCACAGTATCGGTGTAGCGCTATACAAGTCGCCTCACAAAGATCTCAAGTGTTTTGCGATTCTTACTAATTCTATAGTCTAACTGACTAACAAAGGATTTAAAGTCGGATTTGAGAGTTATTCTAATTAGCTTAGAATCTAGAATCCACTAGTTTTCAACCATATATTTACTTCTATTATCTTCTTCTATTATAAAAATTTAATCTTTTAGTTTAATTTTTATTTAAACTGCTCTGAGCATGAGCTATCCAGTGGTGATCAAACATAACTTATCAAAGATACTACTTTTCATAAAAATAAACTAAATTATTAGAAATTTCTTTGAATAAGATGAAAACTAATAACTCTAAACCTTAACTAAGTATAGGCTATCAAGAAACTTAACTCAAGTATAACCTATTAAAGTATTAATTTTCAAGTTCTTGTATTTTAATATTTTCATAGAAAAATCATGTTTTTATTTATTTTAATTAAGAAGAAAATTCTAGAGAGTAATTACATGGTGGATTCTAACTTCATCTACATCCTAACAAGCAAAATCAAATTTTTATTCATAGAAAGTAATTAAATCTAATCTAGAAAGTAAATAAATCCAAACTAGAAAGCAATTAAAATAAATTAACTAAGGAAAAATTGAAGAGCAAAGAGAATCACCTCTGGTGTCTAGTATTGTGGCCGTCACCCCTTCAACAAAATTCTAATTTTATTAAGTTAAAAACGAGTACAAACTATATCCTAATTCTATATTAACTACCGCATAAAAAAAACCCTAGAATACAAGAATACAGCCAATAAATAGGCTTCAAAAATCAAACCCTAATTCTAATAAAATTTCAAAACTAAAAAATTATATTGAAGCCCTCTAAGAAAACTTAGCATGTGGGGCTCTCTTTGTACCGCCAATTGGCGGCAAAATGCCGCTATTTAGCGGCAATATATGATAAAATTGCTTGAATTTTCTTCAGCATGAGTCTCATGTCTTGTACTCTTAGATCATCTGACTGTATTTGACTTTGACGCTCTGAAGTATTTTAATCTTATAGTTTTGCTCTTTTAAAACTCTTTTTCGGGCTTTGTTTCATAATCCAGCTCTGATTTCATACCATCTTCTTGTATGAATCGGATTACTTGAAAAACAAACTAAAAATACCCGAGTAATATTTATTTACATATAAAAAATTGATAAAATATGGGAGAAAAAATACAATATATGATACTAATCAACAAGCTAATGCTTTTAATGTTGTCCCTCAACTGGCAAACAATTCATATTAACAAATATATAATTCTGCTTGAAGGAACCATCTAAATCTTTAATGGAAGCAGAATTCTCAGTAATAATTTAATCATAAAAATAAGTTACTCATTAATCCACCACAACAATACGTCCAACCTTCTAATCAACATTCGGCATACCAATCACCACCAAAGAGAAGTTTTGAGGATAATTTTTTGCACATACAGCAGCGAATGGATCAAGTGATTCAAGTGCAACAGCAGTTCATTCAATCGCAACAAACGATTAATAGTTAGAATGTGACAGCCTTCAATAGTTTCTAATCACAGATAAGCCATTTTAGTTATGTATTGCAAACAAAGTAAAAAAATAAGCTACCATCTAAACTGGAGGCCAGCACTTAGGCAAAGTATGTTATTACTTCTTCCATTAATAATGATATCCTGAGACACATAGTGCAATTAGTTTGTGAAGTGGTAAAGTACTTGATGAATTCGTTTCAAAGGAAGATAATGAAGAGAAACGGGGCAATAATTCGGTACAACAATCTAAAGATGATAATTTTAAAGAATCTACTTCTACAAATTATAAGCCACCTATACCGTTTTCTGAACGTTTGAAAGCTAAAAATATTAATGCATTTTATGCTGATAATTTAGAAATTTTTAAATAGGTATAGATCAATATACCTCTGCGGAAGCAATCAAACAAGTTCCATCATATGCAAAATTCTTTGAAGGACTCGTGTATCATCAAAAGACGTCACAATATATAGAAGAAAGTATTTCTCACAGAACATGTAAGTACATTATTTTGTTTTGAAATACCTTTTAAATTTAAGAATACTGGATATCTGACTATTTCATGTGTATAAGGTCAGCATAAAAGCTTTATTAGATTTGGAAGCTAGTATAAACCTTTTACTATATTTGGTTTACAAGAACTTAGGTCTAGGAGACCTTAAACCTACACCTATTATACTATAATTAGCTGATAGGTCAGAAATATATTCTAAGACATTGTGGAGGATGTTTTAGTGCAGATGGAAAACTTTACTTTTCTAGTGGATTTTACAATTTTCGACACAGCACATATAAAGAATTCATGTCTTCATATTCATGTTATCTTCGAACATCCATTTTTTGCAACAGCTAATGTGGTCATAAATTGTAGGAATTGTGTGATGAATCTATCATTTGGTAATATAACCCTTGTGCTTAATGTTTTCATTGTTTGCAAAAATCAAATATTGATAATGATGAATTGCAAGACATTAATTACGTTGAACAAATTCATGAAGATAGAGATATCATATCATTGTGAATTTCTGATCCTTTGGAGCTTGAATTAACAATGAATGATGATTTTCTTATTTCTCTCAAATCCAAACACATCGTTGAAATTATAAAACATTTGTCTGATGCTCAATGTTCAAATATCATGAGATAGATTCCAAAAATGGAAGTGTATGAAGAGTTAGCTCGAATTATAAAGAAATTAATATCATCTGATATCCAAGCACCGTTTTTTGAACTAAAACCACTACCTGAGGATCTAAAGTATCCATTTTAGGGACCTAAGGAAACTTTTTCGGTAGTCATCTCAGTGTATCTTGATGAAAATCAGGAAGAGTGATTATTATCAACATTGCGAAAGTATAAAGAAGCTCTTGGAAGGAATATGAATGACATTAAAGATATGGACTCCCTTATTTTTACACATCTTATCACTTTGGGAGATGGAGTAGAAAAATGCAACGAAGGCTTAACCCTGCCATGAAGGAAGTGGTTAAAACTAAAATGTTGAAACTTCTTGATGTTGGTATTATTTATCCAATTGTTGATAGTGAGTGGGTAAGTCCAATCCAAGTTGTTCCGAAGAAGATGGGGTAATAGTTATTAGAAATGAAGATGGAGAGATGATGCCCATTCGTACAATTACGAGTTGGTATATGTACATTAATTATAGAAAATTCATCAAGTAACACATAAATATCACTTTTCGCTACCATTTCTGAGTATGAATTTTATTATTTTCTTGATGGTTATTCTAGCTATTATCAAATTGAAATTACTTTAGAGGAATAGGAAAAAACAACTTTTACATGTTCTTTTGGTTTTAGAAGGATATTATTTGGGCTATGCAAGGCACCAGCGACATTTCAAAAGTGTACAATAAGTATTTTTAGTGACATCGTTAAAAATTATCTAAAGGTGTTTATGGATGATTTCTCCCTATTTGGAAATAGTTATGAATCTTAGTAGACTAATTTAGGATCAGTGCTTGAAAGATACCAACTGAAAAATCTACTCCTAATTTGGGAAAAATGACATTTTATGGTTACCAAAGGTATTGTATTAGGCCATATAGTTTCATCTAATAAGATGGAATTAGGTAAAATTAAGGTTGAATCTATTTTCAAAATACCAATACCTAAAATCATAAATGATATATGTTTACTCTTAGGACATGCAAATTTTTATAGAAGGTTTATAAATGATTTTAGTACTATTGCTAGACCCCTTTCTCATTTTCTTGTGCAAGATGTGTAGTTTGAATGGACTCAGACATGTCAGACAGCTTTGGAGACCCTCAATGAAATGCTCATCACCTTGCCAATAATGCAACCTCCAGATTGGATACGTCTACTTGAATTTATGTACGATGCAAGCGATTATGTAATTAGAGTTATATTAGAGCAGCGAAGAGATAAAAAACTTTGCGTAGTCTACTATACTAGCAAAACTCTCAATGATGCTCAGATAAATTATACTACCACAAAAAGGAGCTTTTAGCTGTAGTATTTACTCTTGGTAAATTTCGTTCATATATTTTGGGTTCACATATAGTTATTTTTATAGATCATTCGGTTTTCAAATATCTTTGGTCAAAGAAAGACACAAAACCATGATTAATACGATGGACAATGTTGTTCCAAGAATTTGATCTTGAAATTAAAGATAAAAAGGGAGTAGAGAACGTAGTTGTTCACCACCTCTCTCGTCTAACTTTCAATAATGATAAGCTATCAATTAGGGATTCATTTCCTAATGAGTAGTTATTTTCAATCTCTCTGGTATATTGATATTATTAATTTTCTTGTTACAGGTGAAATGCCAAACCACTGGAGTGCACAAGACAAACAACGATTTCTATACCAGGTATGTCATTTCTTTTTCAATGACCTTTATTTAAATACTACTCAGATCAAATAATTAGACGTTGTGTGCCTGATGATGAGATTCAAAGCATATTTACTTTCTGTCATATAGAAACATGTGGGGCCTATTTTTCATCTAAAAAGATGGTAACCAAAATACTCTAATATGGATATCATTGGACTACTATATTTAGAGACACATGTGAATTTTGTAAATGATGCGAGTTATGTTAGAAATTAGGAGCGTTAATCAGGAAGAATGATATATCTCTAACACCCATACTTACAATTAAGATATTTGATTATTGGGGCATTGACTTTATGGGACCGTTTTCTATTTCTAATGGATATATCTATATCCCCGTAACAGTTGATTATGTCTATAAATGGGTAGAAGCTGCAACATATAGAAACAATGATCAACAAACCACTATCAAATTTCTAAAGAAGCATATATTTTCCAGAATTGGAGTTCTTAAAACCATAATAAGTGATAGGGATTCTCATTTTTATAACAAATTCTTTGAAAAATTGACGAAGAAATATTATATCACGCATAATATTTCTACACCTTATCACCCACAGTCGAATGGACAAGTCGAACAAGCCAATAGGTAAATCAAACAAATTTTAGAGAAAACGGTTAATCCATCTAGCAAAGATTGATCATTTAGACTAATTGATGCTTTATAGGCATACCATACTGCATACAAAACACCCTTAGACATGTCCCCGTATAGAATAGTATGTGGAAAAGTTTGTCATTTGTCTTAAAAAATTAAACACAAGGCATATTAAGCAATAAAATCAGTTAATTTAGATCTCAATTTAGCTGGCTCATTATGAAAATTATAAATAAATTAATTGGAAGAGTTAAGACGTGATGCATATGATAATTAATGCATTTCAAAGGAACAAATGAAAATATAGTGTGATCACCATATCACACACTGTGTTTTTCATCCATACAAAAATATGATTTACAACTTCATCTATTTCTAGACAAATTGCATTCACAGTGGACTGAACTATTCATATTTAAAAATGTGCATCCGCATGGTACAATCAATATTGAAAATCCTAAAAATGGTCATATACTTAAAGTAAATGGAAAACAATTAAAGCAATATTTGAAATTTCTAAAGCAATGGGAAGAATATCACGATCTAGTGGATCCTCCGACATCTTATAGATATAAGCTAAACAGAGACACAATATATATTATTGCATATTATGTACTAACAATTTTGTTTTTTAGTTGACACATCATAAGTAGCGCACCGATATAACTGCTAACCACTCTTTCTTAAACTTTACCTGTTCTTGATAGATTAAATAGAAAGATTAATTTATTGAGAATAAAGCGCATTTTAAGTTAGGGGGGATTGCTTATGAAGTTAACTCAGTTTTGATCCTTATAAAGCTTTCAACGATTTTATTTTTAAAAAAGTTGTCTTTCAAATCTTTTAAAATTTTTCAAAACTTTCAAAAATTTTCTAGCCATTTTTTTCTTCTATAAAAATAAAAATATTTACTAAGCATAGTATAGTTACTAACCTTGGAATTAGGAACTTTTTAGTTTTAGTTATTAATTTTAGAACTAGGAACTAACAACTAGAATTTAGGAATAACATTAGTTTAGGAACTAACACTTTGATAAAAATAAAAATAAAATTTCTTGACTTGATGTAGTTCTCACTAGAGCGGTCGTCAAAGCGGCTATCGATAGCCAGCCTTTACAGGAAAAGAATTGTCATGCCTGGGAGTGGATATCTGATGTGATAATTTAACTGCAAGTGTACAATATCGGTTGTAGCGCTATACAGGTCGTCCCACAGAAATCTCAGGTGTTTTGCGATTCTTACTAATTCTATAGTCTAAGGACTAACAAAGGATTCTAAGTCGGATTTGAGAGTTATTCTAATTAACCTAGGATCTAGAATCCACTAGTTTCCAACCATGTATTTACTTCTATTATCTTCTTCTATCATAAAAAAAAGAAATCTTTTAGTTTAATCTTTACTTCAAGTGTCCTAAGCATGTGTTATCAAGTGGTGTGCAAGCATAACGCATCAAAAATACAATTTTTCATAAAAGCAAACTAAATTATTAGATAATTTGATGAAGAATATAAAAATCAACAAACCCTAACTAAGTATAGGCTATCAAGAAACTTAACTTAAGTATAACCTATTAAAATATTAATCTACGAGTTCTTGTATTTTAATCTTTTTATAGAAAGATCATGTCTTTATTATTTTAATTAGGAAGAAAATACTAGAGGGCAACTACATGGTGGATTCTAGTTTTATCTACATCCTAGAGTTAAGTTAAATTAGCTACTCATAATTCTATGAAGCAAAATCCTATTTTTATTCATGAAAGCAATTAAATCTAATCTAGAAAGCAATATAAATCTAAACTAGAAAGCAATTAAAAGAGAACTACCAAAGAAAAATTAAAGAATAGTAAAGGTTATCTCTAGAGTCTGTATTGTGGCCGCCACCCCTTCAGCAAATCCTAATTTTTATTAATTAAAAATTTTGAGTATAAAACTATAGGATTCTCTCTCTAGTTACAAGTATACGGTTAATAAATAGGCTTCAGAGAATCAAACCGTAATTTTGATACAACTGAAAAACTATAAAATTACATCGAAGTCCCTACAGAAATTTCACCCTATGGGCCCCTCTTTTTGCCACCAATTGGCAGCAAAATACCACTAAATAGCATCATCAATATGGAGAAATTTTCTGATTTTTCTTCTACATGAGTCTCTTATCTTGTATTTTTTATTCTCCTGACTGTATTGCACTTTGACTCTCTGCAGTATTACTGTCTTGTAGTTTTACTCACTTTAAATTCTTTTATGGACTTGATTTTCTAATCTGGTTCTGATTTCATGCCATCTCCTTATAAAAAATGGATTACCTGAAAAACAAACTAAAAATACCCGAGCAGAAATTATTTATATACAAAAATAGGTAATATGGAGCTTATAAATATACAATATATGGCACTCATCACACCCCCAAACCTATTTTTTTCTAGTCCTGGAGCAAAATCTAAATCTAAAAAAAAATAAAAAATTCTAACTCACTTTCACAGGAATCGCGATTGCACTTAGCACATGCAACAAGCCTTTAAACCCCTAGGTTACCCTAGTGGACGAGTGGTATCTCGTGAGAGTTTACAGTGAATATACCCATAGAATTCATGAATAAAATAGATTAAGGAATAAAGAAAAGAAAATTAAGAATAACCAAAAATAAAGAAAAATAAAAATTTTATACAAAATAAAGACAAATCTTTTTTTATGATATTTTCATCAATTAATCTCAATAATATATAAACTCAAGAACGCATTTAGATTATCAATTTTCAAATCGAGCGTCATATCCGATACAATTATTAGTTTAATCAAAAATTTAAATCTTATCTTTCGATACCCACTAACAGAATTCCATTGACTTCTATACATCTACGTGCACGTGTGATAGTCTACTTCGGCCTTGGACTCCAATTCCAACTCATGATTCATCTTCTCTCTCATAACAATATTTTCTTTGTTTTTTTAAGAATATTTGACTTTTCATACGAATATTCACGCTTGCTTAGGTGCAAAGTACCCGATTACTCGGATCATACTCTTTTTTCACTATTAAGCTTATTGCCTTAACACCAGGCGCACCTCTTTTTTTTATCACTCTCAAGGCTATTATCTTAATATCAGGCGCACCCTATTTTTCTATTCTTACTTTTTTTTGTCATTTTTTTCTTTCTTTTTTTTCTTTTTTTATTTAGAAAGAAAAAACTTACTCAATCGTTATATCTTTGTCATTAACCTAATAAACTATTGTGAAGTGAAAATAGATATATACTTACCTCAAAATTACTGTTAACAGTATTTAGATTTTAATCTTTTACATAAAATTCTAAGTGTATCGTCCAATCTATTCTCCTATCCAATTTTAAATCTAAATTTATTCTTTTATCTGTAATTAGGTTGATCTATTGATGAAAATATAAAAAAAAATTTCAGTTTTTATTTTTTTTTAAATTTTTTTTAATTAGTTACCCTAAAAACTATCAGAAGTGTAAAATAAAAAAACCTAAAAAATTCTAAAAATAAAATAAAAATTCTAAAAAAAACTAAAAATACTACAAAAATATAAAGAAAAGATCCTAACCCACACCTAAAATCATGTATGCCCTCATACACAAACCAAGTGTGGTAAAATAAATATGAAAATTATTTTACAAATATTATACAAATAATGAGAGTCTAAAAAGTTACGATCTCAATATTGTCACCCTATGAACGTATGGAATGTGCTTACGACCTCTCGATCGCTTCCCACTTTTATAGTATGTGTATTTTAAACGTGAAGTGGGTTCATTAAGGGGCCTCATCAATCTCTTAGTGATCGTAAAAATTCTTTTGTACCTCTTATGGTGTTTCCACTTTCTCTTTTCTCACATGCAAATTTTGGTTAGACTAAATAAATCGTCAATGCACATATTACAATTATCACAAACATTAAATAAGCATATTTGATTATCACGAACTATAAAATGTGATGGCTCTTCTAACTCACGAAGCAACTCGAAGCTCCTCCATGAATAAATCCTCAAAACTTTGTTCATAAATCAATGATACACTTGCATAAGTATCATCATATATAAATCAGTATGTGTCAATTCATCTAATAATATGAGCTCATCTTTAAAAATTTGCTCAAATAAGGGTTCATCGTCAATGCAAGAGGTCGAATGAGAGTGCAAACTGTGAATCATATTGACCTCAATGAGAAAGCTTATTGTATACTCATCCATATTGAATATGTTCAATGCCACAGTCATATTCCCAAATGATAACTTCATGAGGCCACTTCTGCAATCAATTAATGCATTTGATATTGCAAGGAATGGTCTACCCAAGATAATGGGAATTTGATTCCATGGATTAAAAATCGACTCAGTTTCTAAAACAATGAAGTCTACAGAAAAGATGAACTCGCCAATCTCAATGAGCACATCTTCAACCATATGAAGTGATCTCTTGATTGAAAGATCATCTAGCTGTAATGTGATCTTAATAGGTTGAAGTTTTCCTAATCCCAGTTGCTAATAAACAGTGTAAGGAAGTAAGTTGACACTTGCCCCTAGATCAAGCAATGCTCTATCAAATGTAGTGTTCCCAATAATACATGAGATTTTTGGAACTTGGAATCCTTAAGAAATTTGGCATAAATTGGAACTTGTTGTATAATGTCAAGGAGTGAAATATTAACATTCACCTACTAAAATATTTCAAGAATGTTTTCTACTTGCAGTCAAGGTTTCCTAAGCTGATTGGGATATGGTACTTTCGGCTCGGGAACAGGTTCTTCTAAATGAGTATGTGACGGTGATGGAGGCGATGTAGATGGTTGTGGAGAAAGAGATGATACGCCTACGAAATAATAGGAGTGAAATCAGGGGGCATGGCTACATTGTTATCCACTTACTTGTCAGATCTGAGCATGTGAATGTCATTGCATTGGTGAACATGAGAGAAACATATTGAGATGAGTTAGAGCTAGGGTTTGTTATTGGTTGACTTGGTAAGGTATCTGGCCCCTGCTCACTCAGTTGTATGGCTAACTGTCCAACTTGCTGCTCTATATTCTTGATCGACTGAAAACTTACAAGAAGTTGTTGGTCAATCCGTTGTATAAAATCATTAGACACTTTTATTAAGTTTTGTAATTGTGTGTCTAAATTACACATCGTCATGAAAAGGTTCCCCACATCCCTTTCAAGTGTCGTTAACCGTCTGTCATAATCATTATTAGACCCCTCCTGTGGATATGATTGATTATACACAGGTGGTCTATTCTGATTGTTCTCTTGATTTGAAGCATTTGGGTATTGATAAGCATCCACTTTTGGTCTTGAAAACTGACCATTGGTTGTAAGCTGCATGTTAGGGTTAGGGGCCCCCAGATATTCCACTGACCCATGAGAGATTTGGATGGTTTTCCCAGCTAGGATTGTATGTAGGAGCATAAGGATTGTTCATGCATTGTTGATACAAGGTGTAAGTCTGCTCAAGTGTGGGACCCATGTGATTCATTAATAATAGACACTCCTCCATAACATGATTCGGAGTTCTGCAATTAAAGCATGTAGAAACTTGAATTTGATTTATCTAACTCACCGGTGGAGCACTAGGAGTCTCCAATGCCTCAATTCTCCTCATACTGCAATCTTAGCTTCGGGAGCTATAGAGCTATCGACATTATGGATCCCACACTTATGCGTAAAAGTTGATGCACTGGGCTTCTCAGTGGGACTCTCCCACTACATAGTCTTCCATGATAGGTCCTCAAGAAAGTCTCATGCTTCATCCTCGTTCTTTCTCATAAACTCACCTTGACACAGACTCAAGAAGAGTTTTGGATATGTAATCAAGTCCTTTATACACGATTTGACACAACTGCCACTTTTCTATCATATGGTGGGGACACTGAACTAAAAGATTCATAAACCGTTCCAAGTATTTCCAGAAGGGCTCTCCCGGCACTTGACGGAATTGATTCATTTGATTTCGAATTCTGACCATCTTGTGCATGAGATAATACTTCTTAAGAAATACTGCAATTAATTCATCCTAATTGAATTAGTAGGCATACTGTACAACAATTTCTTAGCATTATGCTTAAGAGAAAATGGGATGAAGCGGAGCATAATTGCATCCTTTGATAAGTGCTGCAGTTTTATCATCATGCATACTTCTTGAAATTCACTGATAAAGAGATATGCATCATCTGAATCAGAACCAGTGAATTTAGGAAGCATATTGATGTACTATGGTTTCAATTCATAATGATTACTCGCTGTGTTTGGAAGTTTTATGCATGATGGTAGTGATGTGCACAACGGGTAACATCGATCATGAACGATCGGGATCTGTTTTGTCCATCTTGTCTCCCATGAACGAATATGATCTCACTAGTCGACCAAATTGATCACGGGTCCAATGTGGTATAAACCAGCGACCGTGAGTGTATGCGTGAATCCTAAACTAATGCAAGAAGTGGGGTGTTGTGGAGATAAAATGGTGGAATAGATATGATCAAAGACAAGATGTGATTTATACTGTGTCTAATATTTTTGTATTTTTTTATAGAACCAGGGACCAAAAATATAGACACAAAGAAAATTTGGGGGAGAAAATAACCAAAATTACTGCTAAATAGCGGTAGTTGCCACTGTGTAGCGGTAAAACCAGGGAGTTTGGCTCCCTGGATTTTGCAGTGCACAAACGAGACTTTTTTCTTCATTTTTTTTCTTCCTGTATCTGAACTTATAGGTCCCTATACACTCAACACACAGTATTAAGGCGTAAAATATTAGAAAAATCAAGAAAAACACTGTCGATCCCCGGCAATGGCGCTAAAAACTTGATGTGATAATTTAACTGTAAGCATACAGTGTCTGTTGTAGCGCTATACATATCGTCCCACACTGATCTCAGGTGTTTTGCGATTCTTACTAATTTTATAGTCTAACGGACTAACAAAGGATTCTAAGTCGGATTTGAGAGTTATTCTAATTAGTTTAGGATCTAGAATCTACTTGTTTCCAACTATGTATTTACTTCTATTATCTTCTTCTATAATAAAAAGTGATCTTTTAGTTTAATCTTTACTTCAAGTGTCCTAAGCATGTGTTATCAAGTGGTGTGCAAGCATAACGCATCAAAGATACAACTTTTTATAAAATCAAACTGAATCATTAGATAAGTCGATGAAGAAGATAAAAATCAATAAGTCCAAATCCTAATTAAGTATAGGCTATCAAGAAACTTAACTCAAGTATAACCTATCAAAATATTAATCTACGAGTTCTTGTATTTTAATCTTTTTATAGAAAAATCATGTCTTTATTATTTTAATTAGGAAGAAAATACTAGAGAGCAACTATATGGTGGATTCTAATTTCATCTACATCCTAGAGCTAAACTAAATTAGCTACTCATAGTTCTAGTAAGCAAAATCCTATTTTTACTCATGAAAGCAATTAAATCTAATCTAGAAAACAATATAAATCTAAACTAGAAAACAATTAAAAGAGAATTACCTAAGAAAAATTAAAGAACAGTAAAGATTACCTCTAGAGTCTGTATTGTGGTCGTCACCTGTTCAGCAAATTCTAATTTTTATTAATTAAAAAATTCTGGTACAAAACTACAGAATTCTCTCTCCAGTTACAAGTATATGGCTAATAAATAGGCATCGGAGAGTCAAACCCTAATTTTGATACAACTGAAAAACTATAAAATTACATTGAAGCCCCTGCAAAAATTTTACCCTGTGGACCCCTCTTTTTGCCGCCAATTGACAACATAATGCCGCTAACTAGCGGCATTAATATGGAGAAATTTTCTGATTTTTCTTCTGCATGAGTCTCTTGTCTTGTATTTTTGATTCTCCTGACTATATTGCACTTTGACTTTCTGCAATATTACTGTCTTGTAGTTTTACTTACTTTAAACTCTTTTACGGTCTTGGTTTCCTAATCTGGCTCTGATTTCATGCCATCTCCTTATAGAAACCTGATTATCTAAAAAACAAACTAAAAATACCCAAGTAGAAATTATTTATATATAAAAATAGGTAATATGGAGGCTATAAATATGTAATATATGGTATTCATCAGTATCGAAGCCACTGTCAAAATGACTGTCGACAACTATCAACAACAGGCCATACCCACAAATAGATCTCTTCTGTTTTTTTTCTCTACAACCCAAATCCTAACCTCCTTTCAACAGCATCCTAGAGAAAAATTATTCCCTTTCGAAGGCTAAAATCAAATCCCATGCAATTTGTTTTAAATCTTCAAAGATCTCTAAGCAAGTAAGTCTTTTTCTCTTTAATTTTTCATTGATTGTTCTTCATAAAAGTAGATTTTTGTTTCAAAAATCTAGATCTATAATTTATATGAATAAATTCAAGCAGATTGAAGATAGATATTTACTCCTTAGTAGATTTGGAGTGGTTTAGTTAATTTTTACAGATTTTTGATGAATTTCTGGGAATAATTGAAAATATATGCTAATACAAAGGTAAATCAAATAAAAATCTCAACTTTTTAGTATAACTATTCACATATTGCTTCAGTAATTAACATATATCAAATTCATGCATTAAGAGTGAAATTAAAATAAAGTTATATATATATATATATATATATATATATATATATATATATATATATATATATATATATATATATATATATATATATATATATGTTTGAAAGTGGAATTGCAAATTATAAAATTAAAAACAAAAGGGAAAAAGAAAAGAACTTAAACAGAAAGAATAGAATAGAAAAAGTATATAATGTTGTTTTCGTCGATTGCAATATCAGCAGAGAATGCAGCCATTGCAAAAAACAAAACAAAATTTCTATTTGGGATTTTGGGAATTGCAACACTCAAGATATTATTTTACAAATACAGAGAATTACAATCGAGATTTCTAAGGAGTGTGATAATAGAAATATGATCAGAGCGACCATTTTTACTTCCATTAACTATCAAAGATTTTTGTTGAACTGGACTCTCTTTGTGATATTTTTGGAATTAATATTCTCATCTCCTTTATCCACGGACTCGGAGTGGTTTTATAACTTTAACGGTTGTAACTGCCCTTAATTTGTAGAATATGGTGGTGGAACTGCACCACAATCTAATCCGAAGGATCGTGATAGGACTGCACCGTGATTTGATAAGTTTGTGTAACATCCCGCTAATGAGGATGTAATATTTTTGTTGGTAGAGCTAACTCCTTTGGTTGGCGAGGTCGGCTTGCTTCCCTTATCGAAGTTGATTTTAGTCATTTGTCATAATTATTTTGGGTATTTGTTTTCTTTAAGTCTAGTGAGGTTGGGACGTTTTTGCTGACTACGTGGACTTTATATCTTGAAACTTATAAGTCCTTAGACTTGTCCAGATTGGCGAAGAATATTGCTTCATTTGGCAAAATTGGGATTTCTTGATTTGGCGTAGTTGAGTTTGAATTCTTTGTAGTGGGGTTAAGAACTTTTTTATGGTAAGGATGGTCATTGTTATAACTTGTACCTTTACCAACTCATCATGATTATGTGTAATATTTTTTCAGTTGGTCTTATCTTACCAATGGGCAAATTTCACCTCCTAGGTATGGAATTTTTACCTTTCAAAATACTTTGAATCTCATATCTTCCAACTCTTATGGAATTTTTTATTCATATTTTGGATGTTTAAATTTCTATTTTGGTGGGCCCAACTCCTCTCCGAGCTTCAAATTACTGTCAATGGTTTGAGAAGAAGCGCCCTGATTTGTCATTCCTCTTTTGACAAGAAATGACAGCAGTTGCATTTTTTAAAAAGTTGTTTTGCATTTAATATGGTCATCTCGGCTGCGGTGGGAGATGATTACCCTTTCGAATTTTACCCAGAAAGTATAAAAATTCGAGCGGCGATTCTATTTTCTCTTTACTTTGGATTGGAGTTTCGCTGCCATTGCTCTTCTTCAATCTTTTTGGAATTTTTAGGGAAAAACTTTGGTCTTCTGCTTTCATGGTGCCGAAAGAAACCTCCAAGGGCAAGAAAGTGGCCGATACACAGATGATCATGGCTCCTCCCCCTTTAGTTGGTAAAAATTTTATTATCTTTTGTTGATGTCAATTCCTTATTTCTGTCATCACTGCTAATCTTTTCTTTTCGAAGTTCACCAAGTTGGGGAAACTTTTTCGGTGCACTAGTCTGTTGGGGCTTTTGCTGGCTCGAGCGATAGTGCCAGATTGCAGTTCGAAGGGGATATATATTTATATAAAGATCCTGAGAATGTGGATTGGATCCACTTGATTCGATAAGGTGATGCTAATACTTTGTGCCAGATCATCACTACCATCTTGTACGGAAGCATAATCCCCCATTTATCTTTAGTGATGCAGTTAAATTTGAGGATAATCAAGGTATTAAACCAACTCCTTGGCATTATGATCAGGAAGAGGTAGTATATGCTCTTCCTCTCTTAGAACGCCATCACTTTCTGTTATACTTTAAGACTTGTACAAAGGAGTGATTAATCAAATGGGATCTCACATCAAGGTAAGATTCCCTTCCAGTTGGGTGATTTACCAAAGGGGGATGTGACTTCGTTGAGAGCGGTCCCTTGACCAAGGTAATAGGTTTACTTCTAAGAGTAACTACCCAAGATATACTGGTGACTAAGAAATCGATGATGATCAAAAGATTCAAGAACGAGCTAACCAGATCAAGGAGGAACTACCTAGTAGCAAATTTTCGTACTCTCGGGTTGATTAACTCTAGTAAAAGCGATTGGTGGGCGCATCTTACTGGCTCTATTTTGGATAAGTACGCGACCCGACTGTGTGAGCTAGGTTTGTACCGACCCATATGGGCTGGCCAATATGGAATTAGCAACAACCCTAGACCCATATGGGCTGCCCAATATTGGTCATATGGCCAAGCTCTATTTTGCATATGTACTTACTGACTCTTTGCTTTACTGGAGATATATGCTCTATCTTCTGGTACTTTCTTCACACATAATGGGGAGCTTGGCATTGGGCTCCATGAGATGTGGATTGTTTCAGCGCTGCTAATGGGATCATCTTTATGAACAATACTTCCCAATGTGATAAGAACTCCAGGTACTTAAGGACCAGAATTCATCGGTTTGCATTATGTAGTGGGAATTAATTTGTCATTTCCACATTGTTATTGACATGACAGGGTCGAAAGGAGCTTTTTTCTGTCGTAAGAAATGGGCTGAATATTTCTTATCCCATCTCAATGGGCAGGGGCCAATTGCTATCAATAGTTCAACCCCAGTCCAGGAATTGAAGAAAGACTTGGAACAATTCGTCATTCCTGAGAGATTGCATGATAAAGATGAGAAAGGTTTTATCATAGGTACTGTCCTTCTTAGCTATCATCATTGGGCCTGCTTTGGCTTGATGCTTGGTACAGTTTTAGCCAGTTATTTGGCTTTATGGCTAAAGAAGTACGTAATTCCTTATGCACCTAGGGAGTGTTCGACTTTACAGGATCTTTACCCTACTATGTTGTTAACTAGCGGGCGATCCTTAGGCTTTCTCCTGGGCATGATCTATAGAATCCACGGAGATTGAGGGTTTTCTGCTAATATTTTATTGGAGGATGAAGCAGAGCCCTTGAGTTGAGATGTCGTATGCTTATTTGATGATATGATTTGCAACCCACTGTGTAGGGTTGATGACCGGTGGGGTCAATACTAACGAGGAGGATCTTCTCACTCTTTGTCAATTCGAAAGGAAGCGGTGGAAACATCAATACATAGTAATGCCGAGGAAGGTTGTAGACTAGTACAACTCCTATAAATTTTTTCGGTTCTTTCCTAATATGATGTAGTTGATCTTGTGGGTGTTTTTGGTGACATAGGGTCTTTGCCTGTTGGGGTTTTTGGATGGCTGCAAGGGATCTATCCTTTATATTTCATGTATCACAGTGGCGATGCCTATGAATTGGCCCCGTATTTTCCAAGTCGGTTTGCCAGGCAATTCAGCTATGACCAACTGTACATTGGTAACCCTTATAAAGGTTTAGCACATCGTGATAGTTTAATTAATAGCCCCAGAGCTTGGAGGTATTTTATTATGTCTTCAACTGGTTCTACTTTTCGAATGAAACCAAGGACCTGCTCTTGTTGACCACTTTGGCTTTTTATTAGTGGTATAGTGAGAAATGCTAACGAGCCAAAGTATGATTTCTATCATACAAGGCTAGCACGTATTCATAGGGTTACACCGAAATTGTCGCCAAGCCCAAGTCCTCAAAGATGATTAGGTTTAAAGAATTCATGGCCATTACATCCCGTCTTGGACCAATTGATGAGGATGTCTCTTCTAGTGACGATGAAGAGCAGAATGAGGAAGCAGATGGGGAAGCCGTATCCACTATCTCGGTTCCGTTTGTAAGGGAGGGTGAGAATGATACGTCGGAGGAGGATTCTAATAATGCACCCTTAATGCACTTCACTACACGAAAAAGGAAAATGAGAGCTGATGATTCTAATGATTCAGTCCCTATCCTTGGTACTTCTGACATCATGCCAATAGTTTCTATCGGTGATGTGACGCGCTTCACCACCCCCTATTCCTTCAATTTTCCCATCATAGGTTTCAATGGCTGGTATTGTTCTTTCACCATTGCCACGACCAAGGAAGAAACAGGTAACTCTTGCATTAGGTCGAATTCTTCAGCCACCTGCTATATCATTCATAATTGAAGCATTAGGAAGAATTATTGTAGCTACCCCAACCCAGCATGGATGAAGTTATAGAAGAAATTGTATGAACTAATGCGGCTATAAGGGAAAGGTGATTGCTCTCCTAAATTCCATGGCTTTAGACCTTGCTATTTCCTTTGACTCTTCTAATCATTATATTGCGAAGCTTACGGCTTCCGTATCTGATAGAGCTGTGGTTGATGTGAACCAGACCACACCTGTGGTCGTCGAGGATGCAGGCAAGGCTATAAGCGGTGACGGGCCTCAACCTTCTTTAGGTATTATTCCTGCTACCAACAATGCTCCCATTGCACAAGTTGATAGTTCTCCTCAAGAGTCTTCTAAACCTAATGAAGGGGTCAGAGAGCCAATACAAGTCAATGATGATAACCTGAGAGAAGGAGACCAAGCAGCTTCAGCCCCCATTGTTGATAAAGGGAAAACCTATCACGATCGATGATAGCAAAAGCGATGATAATGGCCAAGTTGCTCCCACAGACATTCCAGCAGAACAAAAGGATTCACTTGCTTCAGGAACTACTGACATATACTTGTGTTCTAGGTATTAATTCTTTATGACCCTACTTGTGTTGCTTCGCTAGACTTCGTATCATTACATATTTTGCTTCTTTCACAAGTGGTGAATACTGTTGCACTTTGGTTAGACCCAGACCGATCATTTGGTGTGTCTTTCTCAATTTTTGATTTCAGGATTTTCTTTCATTACGAGGGTATCCATGTGTACTTTGTTAAATGTGTAGTAGTCTTCACGTTCCCTTTTTTCTTTTAGATATTTCTACTGAACGTCAGCATAGTGTGGACACGACTATGGATTCGACATCTGTACTAAATGCTTCAACTCCAATAGATGCATCTACATATCTTGCTACACTAATGGTCCTTGCCACGAGTGACCCTGCATCCTAGTAGTAGATTATGTACCTTTGGTATTAGATTCTGCACTTTTCTAGGCTAGTGATTCAGTTTCTCAGATTGTCCCTTCCCTTACTCATTCTAGGTTTAAACCTGAACGATTTGATGATGGGAGTTTTATTTCCACTGAAATCTAAATGGTAAGTGATCCAATCTACATTGGTGATGGCCATCCATGCTAGTTTGCTCAGAAATGTGGAGTAGTTTTCATGAAACTCTAAAGAACTGTGTGGACACTACGTGTCCGATGAGCTACTCTCATTGAGGTTTTGAGATACATCCTCTTTATCTTCCATGTTGTGCGTTACAAATTTAATAAGCTTGGAATAATCACAACCAATGCAGGCTTTAGTTGTGGATTTCTTGGTGGTCAGCACCGATTGGAGAAATTCTCTTTGCAGCCTTCCTTAAAGCAAGGTAGAAGCAGAATTTTTATGCCTCATGGGAGAGTCTATAGGAAGAGCTCAGGTTCTATTGGAAGAACAAGAGATAGTGGCTCGATCTATGGCAGAAGCCAAATCTCCGGACCAAGGTTTCTTATCTGAGGCGAGAGTGGCTGACCTCAGCTTGCTACAGCAGACCAATAATCTTTATAGCTTGAAGATTACTTTATAAGAGTTGATGGTGGAGATTCATACTGGTGAGCTGAAAATCCAGGACTTATCCACCCAATGCCTTAGAATTGAGGAGAGGGATTCAATGCCATTAGGAATTCATGGCACAGTTGAAGACCCAGCATAAATCTCTCGGAACAAGGCTAAGCCAAATTCCATGGCATTCACCGAAGGAATTAACGAGATGGGCTAAAGAGAATTTCCGAGCTGCTCAGGAGGAGCTCAAGTTTGTCAGCCGAAACTAAATTTCGGTCATTAAAACAACCTTGAACATTTATATCATTGTTTGATAACCATGTTTAAGTTAAACTCTCTATGCACTTATTTAGTTTTCTTTGCCCTTGTTGTGATTGTTTGATGACTACACACTTGGACTGGTTTATGTAGGCACTAGTTTGTTTTGGCGAGATTAACTTCGCCCAAATTTGTCTTGGTTTCGAGGTACCAGAGATTTGATGTTGAACTTGGGTTTGATTTATATTTCAATGTCGTATTGATAAGAGGTTTAATATTGAACTTATGGTTTGATATTGTAGACTAGAGGTTTTGTATCGAGCTTGGTCTTTGTAGAATTTATCTGACAGAGGTGTAATGGGTAATTTATCAATAGAATCCTACAAGCTCCCAGAGGTATGTCTTCACACTTTGTAATTACTTTGAGTCGTTAGGAAATTTACAATTTTCATTCGACTCAATAGGCAAAATCTAAAGAGGTTCAATGTTGGACCTAATAGACTTGGCGAATTTGGGTCATGTCAGAGGTTTTTGGATTTGTTGACCAATGCCTTTCTCAGGGGTTTGAAATTGAACTTGAGAATTTATGTGGCTTTCAGAAATTTGATATTGAACCTGATGGGTTTAAGGAATTATGGGCTTTTCAGAGGTCTGATATTAAACTTGATGGGCTTAAAAAGTTTTGAGAGTTACCTCCTCGAATACCACCGCAATTTGCATTTTTGGCAAAGGAAAACAAAAACTGTGCTTACTTCTTTTCTCCCTTTTTAGATACCGAAGAATTTGGTCGGCCACGGTCTTTTAAGGTTCTAAAGTGTCGGATGTTACTTCATTCCTCGGGACAAACAGTACTGAAATTTCGCCTTAGAAATGACTCAACAGTAATGACACTCCTTTGTTGATCACGCTCGGGATATCCTGCATCATTGCTTCTGGATTTGTTCTTGCGGTAATAAATAACCCCCTAAGAATAAATTACGGAATTAAAAAAATAAAAAACAAATTTTTATTAACTAAAACTAAAGATATAATTTTACTAAATTAAAGTTGTTAGTCAAATGGATGTAAATCCTCCATAGGATAATTTACTGGATATACTAACGCTTTTTTATGTCAGTTACATAGATCACGTAGTCTTCATACAACCAAAAATAAATAAATAAAGTACAAAATATATAAAGTTGCAAACTTAATACTTTGAATAACTTCTCCCAGTTAATCGTATATGAAACTTGAGTTTATCTAAGTATGCCAATATAAATATAAAAATAAATGTTCAAAATCTAACTATACACCATGCCTAAAGAATCTATAGTATATCAAAAACTAAACAACGAATATATCATCAAATAATAAACAATAAAAAACTCAAAATCATATTTAAATACCTTCAAATATAACAGAGATCAAAGACATCAATTTCACATAAAATAATTAAAATTAATAAGTATAGAAAATTACATACGAGTAAATCACCTAGATTTTGTTATTCCATCTGATCCAACTCAAGAATTTAGCTACTCATATTCATCATAGCCATGAATAAAATAGAAAAAGAATTCTTTTATTGATTTCTATGAATGAGTATAAAAGCATGAATCTAAAAATTCTCTAACAATTAAAAGATATTCATAAGCGTTACAAAACTTGAGTTACATTGGCTATTTACAGCCTTATAAAACCCTAAAAGGAGTTCTATTTACAAGGAAACTCTAAATTCTCTCAAAAATCTTCACGAAATTCAAACTCTAGCCTCTCTCATCAATAGGTCTTTTGACAACAACCCTCGGGTTCAACATATAGTCGACCGCTATCGACAGCTAACAGATGAATGTTGACAGCCAGTCTTGTATTTACACAGATCTGAATTGATATTGAGATATGTTTTGATACTTCGATTTCCTTGCATATAACTTTGCAAAAATACTAGAAAGCACGAGAAAAATATCACGGTGAGGAATTTGATTAATAAAAAAATCCTCTAATTTTCTTTATTAATCAACAAAATTAGATTATGCTTGCATAAATAATTACACCTTTATAATCACACCCACAACTTGAGTTTTGCTAGTCCCTAGCAAAATTATCAAATTAAGAAAATAAACTAAAGACTTAACTAACAACTAAAAAGAAAAATAAATCCTAACTCACCTTCGTAGCAATCACGACTGCACTTAACATGTGCAATAAGTCACTAAATCCCTTGGTTATCCTAGTGGACGAGTGTTGTCTTCTAAAGGTTTTCAGTTACCTACAAACATCAAGAAATGTTTGCGATCAAAAAGTAAATAAAATGAAAAATAAGAAAAAATGTAAAATAAAGAAAATGAAAAATGGTAACATCCTATTAACTATATATACTATTAATATGCATATTTTTTTTTTTTTTTTGCTTTTTACTTTTTTTCCATATCAAGCTCCATTTGAGATACATACATAGATATTTATGAAAATATCAACATTAAATAATAACTTATAATCTAATACCCTTATGTATCCATCATGATCATTTAAATCGTATCATAGATATACTTTTACTTTTAATTATCCTCTCCTATGAACTATTGTGATTATGTGTATAAGCCTTGTCAAGTTTCAAACTCCAATTAAACTTATAGGAACCCTTTTCATATATATATATATATATATATATATATATATATATATATATATATATATATATATATATATATTCTTTTTTGTATAGACTTGTCTTTCATGTGAACATTCATGCTTATTAAGGCGCAAATGCATAGTTTCTCAACTCAAAACTATAATAAAAGTCCTTAAGTATCATTCATAGGAATATGCACACTTATCGAGGCCCATGAACCCAATTACTTAATACTTACTTTCTCTTATTTATTTATCATATATGTTTTTTATGTCTGAAGTATATTACCTTAAATACCAGGCTTACTTCTTTTTTTTATATACATATATGATAGGCCTTCATTTTAAGTCTTCTCTTTATTATCAACTCATCATGACTCATCGTGTAAGTGTTCAGAGTGCATACTCGATTCTAATTTTAAGTATCCATATATCTTATTGTCGAATTCAAAATTTCAATTAAGACTACTTAAGAGCTATTATCATATAAGCATCAAAATTAAGATATCAATCTCATAAATATGCAATGTAAAGTACTTCTAATAATACTTTTTTCTTCAAAGAAATAATTTTTTTTAAACTATGTTAGTTAGCTATGGAACAGTAAAGTACGATGCATCTATCCCATTCCCAACTTAAATTATACAATATCCTTAGTGCATCAAAAATATAACTATGAAAAAGAAATAATGTACGAGGTTAAGGTTAGAATACACTTGGCCTTATCGGTCCTCTAAAAACTCTCTCCCTTTTGTAGTCGATATCAATGACACCTTTGATGAAAACTTTTTTGTCACTTGTGTTTTTTATACCAGTGGAGCTCCATGGTCCCCTAACTCATCGCTTCGTCTTCATTAGGAGAAATGCAGGTGTTCTCACTAGCTATTCATCTGAATACTTTCGTGAGAAGCCGATAATGACACTATTGACAATGCTTGATTCGGACTCGCCATTCTTCAATGACTTGCAATCTTGCAGTGAATGTGTCTATCATCCTTATGATCGACTCAGTTAGTGTATAAAGTGTTACTTCTTCTGGTCGGGCTGCCACATTTGTTGCATCTCCTTGTTCTTGCCCTTACTTTCCATGTTCCTGGTTTTGTTCTTTGTGACCGGCAAGTGGGCGGTAGCATGTTATTGCTCTTATTGTACCTGTTGTTCCTACTGAGCATATTGAGTACTCATGCTTCTTTGCGCGATGGTATCCATAAATGGTTGCATGGGAGGTTCAAATGTGCCATCTCGTGATGGATGGCCTCCATTGTTCATACAAATCTTTGTTATTAGAGATAACAAAACTACGTGGGCTTTACCAATCTCGGATACTGGATACACTCATGGGCTTAACCCGTGCATTGAACTATTGCAAAGTATATGATACATGCGACATCTAATGTGCGACTTTTCAAAATCATGCTCAATAACACCATATCTCTTGAATATATTCCATTCTTGCAGAGGACGATAAGATGTTATATTTAATAAAAAAAGACTTACCAAGACGTACTTCTTTCTAACATAACCCACCTTAAACTCTCATTGAATGCAGCATCACTGAGGTTTTTGCAGAGCTCTTTAAACCGGTGGCTGCCACTTCGTATATCATTCACAATCTCCAAAACAATGGGTGCTCCTCAAGCACATCAGATACATAGATTGTTCTTAAAATTTCTTTCCTTGTGAATGGCACTTTCCTACCCCTTACTATGGAGTATCCATGTTGATCTCCAAGTGTCAATTGTAGATTAGCATAGAAGTCACGTACAATCTCCTTACATCCCAGCGTGTGTGCATACCTTGTATATGCTTCTAACTCTGCAACCTGCACTGTACTCTGAAGGCCAAATTCTCATTTATATTTGAGTAATCGATTGCTCGTTTAGGCCAAAGCTTAAAATCTTCATTCTTCTTTAAAATTTTCTTGTTTGCTTTTGCAGCTCTTGTCCTCTATGGAGAAGATGGGCCAGAATATTTTACTCTTGGCCTCTTAAAAACATCTACTTTTTTGGTCCCATTCTGCAAAAACTATCCACAGATATATCTTAACAAGATATTATTATTTCTTCAAAAATTATGCATGAACTTATCACATATAATTATTCTATTTTTTATTTAATTTCTTTTTCTTTTCCCCTTTTTCTTAAATAAATAAATTTAATTATATTATTCCATATTTTCCAAATTCCTCTTTCAAAAATTATCAAGCTCTACTTTAATTTCACTATTATTGTATGAATTTGATATATGACATTTATTCAAGCAACCCATGAAATATGATACTAAAAAGTTAAGATTTAAATTTATTTTACCCTTGATTTTAGCATATAATTTCAATTTTTTTATGAAATCCATATGAAATTCTCACAACTTTGCTAATCTTTCCTAAATCTAGGAAGAAGTAAGGATCTAATTTCAATTTACTCAAATTCATCCATATAAATTGTGGATCTATGTTTATGAGGCAAAAATCTACTTTTTTACAAGGAACAAATCAAAGATAAATCAAAAAGAAGATAACGTACTTGCTTGAAGATTGATGAAAATTCAAAAAACAAATTATGTGGGGATAGCTTTGGCTGTCGAAAGGAGATATTTTGGGCATGGGGTGTTGTAGAAAGAAGGCTAGGGTTCGGTTGCGGAGAAAAAAAAACTCAAAGATCTATTTATAGTTAAAGTTTTCTATCGATGGTTGTTAACAGCCACTTCGACAGTGACTTTGATATTGCTCTCGGGCAACAAATTTTTTTGCTTCTCAGTGTCCCGCTATCAATAGCCACATTGATTGTGGCTTCAACAGCGGTTCTCTATTAGAATTGTTGTCAACCCAAGTTTTTTTATTTATTATTAGTTCCTAAACTAATATTATTTCTAATATCTAGTTGTTAACTTTTAGTTCTAAAATTAATTCTAAACTAAAATTAGTTCCTAATTCTAAAGTTAATAATTATGAAAGTTTTTTGTTTTGAAAATTTGAAAATTTTGAAGAATAAGGAAACAAAGAAAATTTTTAAAATTTTTTAAAACAAAATCATTGAAATCATCGTAGGCATCAAAACTAAGTTATCTTTATAAACTATCCCCCAACTTAAATTGCACATTGTCCTTAATAAATTGATATAGGTATTTAATTAATCAAGAACAAGTAAAATTTTAAGTGGGAGAGCTTAGAAATTATCTCGGTCCAGTACTCATAACATAACAACTGCAAAAAAAAATTGTTAGTACATAATATATAATAATATACATCATGTCTTTGTTTAGCTCGTATCAATGAGATTTCAGAGGATCCACTAGATCACGAGATTCCTCTGAATTCTTTGAAAATTCTAAGTAGTGCTTCAATTTTCCATTTACTTTGAATGTATGACATTCTTTGGATTTTCGATATCTATTGCACCATATGGATACACAGTTTTAAGTATGAACATAATTTTCCCAGAAAAGATGAAGGCGTGACTCGTATAATAGCACTTGTTAGAAGGGTGAAAAAACAGAATATGTGATATGGTGATCATGCTATATTCTTTTTTTCTCCTTTGAAATGCGTGAATTTCCATATACATCATGTCTTATATCTTTCAACTCGTTTATTTGTAGCTTTCATAATAGGCTAGCTGAATTGAGATTGAGATTTACTGATTTGACTACCTAATACACCTTTTGCTCTACCTTTACAGGCAAATAACAAGCTTTTCCATAGATTATTTTATATGCAGACATGCTTAAGGGTATTTTATATGTTGTACAGTAAACTCATAAAACATCAGTTAGTCTAAACGACCAATCTTTGCAAGAAGGATTACCGTTTTCTCTAGTATTTCCTTAATTTCCCTATTGACTATCTCGACTTGTCCATTTGACTGTGGATGATATGGTGTAGAAATCTTGTACGTGATATGATAATTCTTTATTAAATTTTTAAAGGTTTTATTACAGAAATGAGAGCTTTCATTGCTTATTATGCCTTTAGAAACTCCAAGTATGGACAATATATGTACCTGTAAAAATTTAATAATAGTCTATTGATCATTGTTTCAACAAACTACAGCTTCTACCCATTTACAGATATAAGTGACCAATATAAGGATATAAACATATCCATTAGAAATAAAAAAT
The DNA here is from genome assembly GCA_036321105.1 of Dracaena cambodiana. Lineage (NCBI taxonomy): Eukaryota > Viridiplantae > Streptophyta > Magnoliopsida > Asparagales > Asparagaceae > Dracaena > Dracaena cambodiana. Next base: position 56,824,837 of record JAYEPQ010000002.1, read on the forward strand.
GGTCTCATAAACTCAATGTCCTAATAATCGAATATCTCAAATATAAGTATAGGTATTAGAGGCATAACATTCTTCCTGGTTAGTGCTTCTAGTTTCTGACATGACTTGCATTTTTTACAAAATTCATATGCATCTCTAAACATAGTAGAATAATAGAAACCATATTGAAGTATTTTGGCTATTGTTTTTTAAGACGAAAAGTTACCTCCACATACTTCTGTATGATAGAAAATAATTATACTTTGAATCTCATCATCAGGCACACAACACCTAATATTTTGATCTAGGCAATGTTTAAACAAGTAAGGGTCATTGAAAAAGAAATAATGTACCTCGTATAAGAATTGTTGTTTGTCTTGCGCACTCTAGTGATTTGGCATTTCACCTGCAATAAGAAAATGAATAATGTCAGCATACCAGAAAATTATTGTAATTGAAAATAGCTACTCATCAGGGAACGAGTGCCTAGTTGGTAGCTTATCGTTTTCAAAAGTTAGTCTAGAGGTGGTTTGCAACCACGTTCTCTACTCCTTTTTTTTTTCTTTAATTTCAAAATTAAACTCTTGGAGTAGTAATATCTATCAGATTTGTTGTGACTTTGCATCTTTTTTTGACAAAATATATTTGAGTCCGAATGATCGGTAAAAATAATTACATGTGAACCAAAATTTATGAACAAAATTTATCAAGAGCAAAAACTGCATCTAGAATCTCCTTCTCTGTTGTGGTACAATTTATTTGAGCATTATTGAGAGTCTTTCTAGCGTAGTAAACCAAGTAAAGTTTTTTATCTTTTCGTTACCCTAGTACAACTCCAATTGTATAATTGTTTGCATTGCATATGATCTCACATGGAAGTGACCAATCTGGATGTTGCATTATTGGTGCAGTAATGAACATCTCCTTGAGGGTTTCAAAAACTATTTGGCATGTCTATATCTATTCAAACTACACATCTTGCGTAAGAAAGTGAGAAAGGGGTCTAGTAATAATACTAAAATCCTTTATGAACTTTCTATAGAATTCTGCGTGTTCTAAGAATGAACGTATGTCTTTTACGGTTTCACATATTATTTTATTGGAAATATACTCAAGCTTAGCCTTATCTACTTCCACCTCTTTAGGTGAAATTATGTGGCCCAATACATTACCTCTTATAAATATGAAGTGGCATTTTCCCAATCTAGGAGTAGATTTTTCTCTTGACATCTAGTACAAATCCTAAATTAGTCAAACAAAATTTGAAATTATTTCCAAATATAGAAAAATCATCCACAAATACATCTAAATAATCTTCAACCATATCTAAAAATACTTATCATACAGCTTTGAAATGTTGCAGGTGTATTACATAATCCAAATGGTATTCTTCTAAAACCAAAAGTACCAAAAGGATAGGTAAAAGTTATCCTTTTATGATTCTCTAAAGCAATTTTAATTCGATAATAGCCAGAATAATCATCCAGAAAATAATAAAATTCATGTCCGGTAACTCTTTCAAGTACTTGGTCAAACAATGGTAATGGAAAATGATATTTGCGAGTTACTTTATTTAGCTTTTGATAATCAATGCACATACGCCAACTCGTAGTAGTACGAGTAGGTATCATCACTCCATCCTCGTTTTAATTACTATTACCCCACTCTTTTTCAGAACAACTTGGATTGGATTTATCTACTTACATTAGCAATTGGACAGATGATGCCAACTTCCAGTAGTTTCAATACTTCGGTTTTAATCACTTCCTTCATGGTAGGGTTAAGCCTTTATTGCATTTTCCTAGTGGTCCTGGCTTCATCTTCCAAAGTAATGTGATGTGCGCAAATAAGAGGTTCCACACCTTTGATGTTTGCCATATTCCATCTAAGTGTTATATTCCATCCAAGAGCTCCTTTATACTTTTGCAATGTCGATAGTACTCGCTCTTCTTTATTCTCATCAAGATGAGCTGAGAGGACTACTGGAAAAATTTCTTTAACTCCCAAAAATGATGTTTGAGTTCTTCGGGTAGTAGTTTTAGTTCAAGTATTGGTACTTGGATGTCAGATGGTATCAATTTCTTTATAATTTGAGGTAACTCTTCATACGTTCCTTTGTTGGGATCCATCCCGTGATATTCGAACATTGAGTATCAGTTAAGTATTTATAATTTCAGCAATATGTTCGGATTTGAGATATGCAAGAAAGTCATCGTACATTGTTAATGTCATCTCTAAACGATTAGACATGCACAATGATATGATATCTCTTTCATCATGGATTTGTTTAATGTAATAATGTCTTACAATTCATCATTATCTATATTCGGTTATTTGCAAATATTAAAAATATTAAGTTTAAGAGTCATATTTCTGAATAAAATTTCACCATACTATTCCTATAATTTATAACTGCATTAGCTGTAGTTAAGAATGGACATCCGAGGATAATTGGAATATGAAAACGTAAATTTTACAGATGCAATATCGATAACTATAAAATCTACAAAAAATAAAAGTTCTCAATATACACTAGAACATCTTCCGTAATGCCCTTAGAAAGCCTTTCCGACCTATCAGCTAACTGTAGTGTGACTGGCATAGGTTTAAGTTCTCCTATACCTAGGTGCTTGTAAACCGAAAATGGTAAAAGATTTACACTAGCCTCCAAATCTAACTAAGATCTCTATATTATGTTGACCTATCATATAAGAAATAGTAGGACATCCACGATTCTTGAATTTAAAAGATATTTTATAACGAAATAATGCACTTACCTCCTCTATAAGAAATGCTCTCTTTTGCACATTGTGACATTTTTTGATAGTGCACAAGTCCTTCAAGAATTTTACATATGAGGGGACTTACTTAATCATTTATAGTAGAGATATATTGATGTGTACATGTTTGAAAATCTCCAAAATATCAAAATAAGATGCATTAATATTTTAGTCTTTTAATCTTTGAGGAAACGGTATAAGTGGTTTACAATCTGTAGAAGTGGATTCTTTAGAATTATCGTCTTTATTTTGTTGCATTGAATCATTGCCCTATTTCTCCTCGGTATTTCCTTTTGAAACGGCCTCATCAAGCACTTTACCACTTTTCAAATTTATTGTAGCAGTTATCTCAGATATATCATTATTAATAGGAGAAATAATAGCATTTATACTTTCGACTTTACTTGAAGTATTGGCCTTCTATTGGGATGGTAGCATACCTTTTTTCCTTGTTTGCAACATAAAATTGAGGTGGCTTATCTGTGAGCAGATATCGCTAAATGCTATCGCATTCAGACTGATGATCATTTGTTGCAACTGAATAAACTGTTGTTGCGGTTGAATCATCTGATCCATTCTTTGTTGTATCTGCAAAATATTATCCTCAAAATTTCTCGTCGGTGGTGGTTGGTACACTAAACATTAATTAGTAGGTTGCAGATATTATTGACGTGGATTAGTGGATGGCTTGTTTTAATTATTAAATTGCTATTGAGGATTCTTCTTCCATTGAAAATTTGGATGATTCCTCCAACCAGAATTATATATTTGTGAATATGGGTTATTTACTAGTTGAGGAGCAGTGTTAAAAGTATTACCTTATTCATTCAATACTTCTTTAAAAACAGGAAGTGTTGGACATTAGTCGCTTATCCTTGCAATTTGCAAGTATCACAAACTTCAAGAACTTTTTTATTGTCTTAATTGTTTTAGTTTTCTTTGTAAGTAAATCTTCAAACTTCTTAGTGATCGAAATTTATCGTGCAGTCATATCTTAAATTTTCTCCAATTTAAGAAGTTTGTCTCTATTAAGAGATTTTTTCTTTCAATTAGTGTCTATCCAAAGTATCCTAAGTTTTCCAGACTTGTGAATTTTTGGCAAGTGAATCAAGATAGTCCCATGCTTTCTCAGGATCTTTGTTCAAGAATTTTCTATTGCACATAGTTTCAAAAACTTACTTGATTGTAGTATTTAACCCATGATAAAAGGTACTTACAGTTCTCCATATATCGAAATCGTGATGTGGGCATGAGAGTAGCAAATATTTAAATCTATCAAAATACTAGAACAATGGTTCATCTTCTTTCTGTCAAAAGTTGAGAATTTATTTTCACATATAATTTGCTCAATGTGAAGGAAAGAATTTCTTTAAAAATTCTCATTGTATCTCATCCCATCTTCCTATTGAATTGGGACATAAAGAATGTAGCCATGTTTTTTGCTTTATCTTTTAGGGAAAATGGAAAGAGTTTAAACTTAAGTTGCTATGTAGTAATGGTTTGAAGATTAATTGTAGAGGAAACATCTTCGAATTCTCAAAGGTGCAAATATGGGCTCTCTGAATCCATCTCTTAGAATTTAGGTAAAAGTTAAACTACTCTACATTTAATCTTGAAGTGTCTCATATTCAATAGAAATGCAATGCACGAAGATTGGGTTGTCCTATCTGCCTGTAGACAATCTTGTAAAGTCCTTCCATTGCCTCTATGATGCCTATGGTTATCATTTTTATTACATCTCCAAATCTATTATTATTATTATTATTATTATTCATGTTGTTATTATTATTAGTAGTACTCATGTCATGAAGTGTTTGATGGATTAGAAGTGTGTGTAGATCTGAATACGATTGAATTAGTCTACAGTTTGAAGTTCTTCTCAACCTGGTCATGCAAATTCAGAATCGTAAAAATTAATGGCGTAGGAGTCGTAATCAATACTAAAGTATAACACAATAGTATGATCATCGGCAATGGCACCAAAAACTTGATTGCGATCTAAATCGTATACTCCCAAGTGCAAAAAAAAATAATAATTAGAATAAAAATAGTAACCCAGCATCGTTCTCTTGAGGATCATTTTGTTATTGTGTAATACTAAGAATAAATTATGGAATTAAAAATTAAAGATCAGATTTTTATTAACTATAACTAAAACTAAAGATGTATTTTTACTATAATTAAAATTGTTGGTCGGATGTAATTTCCCATAGGATAATTTACTATATATATATTTATACTTTTTATCTTAGTTGCATCGATCATGTAGTCATCCTACAACTGGAAATAAATCAATGAAGCACAAAATATATAAAGTTGCAAGCTTGATACTTTGAATAACTTCTTCCAGTTAATCTATATGAATTTTAAATATATCTAAGCATGCAATATGAATAACAAAAATAAATGTTCAAAGTCTAAGCATACATCGTGCCAAAGAGTCTATGTTATATAAAAAACTAAGCAACGAATATATCGTCAAACAATAAAAGATCAAAAACTCAAAATTATATCTAAATCCATTCAAATATAACAGAGATCAAAGATATCAATTTCACATAAAATAATTAAAATTAATAAGCATAGAAAAATACATATGAGTAAATCACCTAGGGTTTATTATTTCATCTGATCCAACTCAAGAATTTAGTTACTCATACTCATCATAGTCATGAATAAAGAGAATATGAATTCTTCTACTAATTTCTATTTATGAGTATAAAAACTAAATCTTGAATCTAAAAACTCTTCAATAATTATCCTTATGGGGTAGTGCTAGAGTAGTTGCTAGGAGGCCAAGGCGTCGGCATGCATATTATCCTTCTAGGTATATGATTAATATAGACCCCCTTAAATCTTTCTACCCAGATAATAGTAACTTGATGATATGAAATTAAATCTTCATTCTTTACCTCGTATTTGCCTTTGACTTGATTAATAATTAATTTTGAATCACCATATACTTCTAAATATTTCACCCCCATTTTCTCGGCTATCTATAGTCCAATGATGAGAGTATTGTACTCGGCTATGTTGTTCGAGCATGGCTTTGTTAGCGAGTATGCATAAGGTAGTATATGACTCACAGGTTAAATAAAGACTATCCCCCTCTCCCAATATTTTTTTCTCTTTAGCCCTTTCTTGCAGCTCTATCAAAAAACATCTGTCACACACTATCTTTCAAAATTGTGTTGCTTTTGATTATTGAATCGGATATGGCTTCATACAATTTGGAGTTTTCTAGCACTGAGTGATCAACCAAAAAGTCTGCAATGGCCTGCCCCTTACTGCTTTTTAAGGGATGAATTTCAAACATACTGTGAAAGCAGTAATGCCCATTTTGCGGGCCTTGAATTTAAGGAACCTGGTTGAATCATTAATATACTTAAGGAATTTACCATGGATATGACATGGATTGTTTGTCCCACCAGGTAATGTTTTGTCTTCTGAATGGCAAAAACGAGGGCTAAGCATTCCGTCTTTATAGAATTGTATCTGTTCAACTCCAATTATTATCTAACTCAGATAATAGATTGCTTGCTCATGTCCCTTTTCAAATCAAAAGGTATTACTGTATAGCAGTATACTCCTTGCGATGTTCTGAAGGATGTATGCTTTTCATCCTCTTGACACATTTTAATTTGGTTATATCCAAGAATCCATCTATGCAAGATATCCTTTCAAAACCACATGTGTTGTTGATCATCACATCAGTAATTGGGAGCGGAATGTCATCTTTTGGGCAAGTATTATTTAGATTTCTGAAATCTATGCAAATACTAACTTTCTTATTTTTCTTCATGACGGATACAACATTAGCTAACCAGGTAGGGTGTTGTTCCTTGCAAATGAAGCTGCATGCTTTTAACTTCTTCACCTCGACTTCAATTGTTTCTTGCATTTTCGATTTATGCTTTCTTTTTGTTGCTTTACTAGTTTAGCGTCGGGTCTGATGTTAAGGTGATGTTATGCTATCTTTGAGTCAAGTCCTGGCATATCCTCATAATTCCAATCGAAAACATCCATATACTCTCTTATGATCAACATTTGCAACTCATCCTGATCCAGATTCTTAATTACAAATATAGCCTTGGGATTTTTATCATCTCCTATATTATCTAGATGACTTGATCTTCTGCAGGAGGTTCATGTTGTTTGTACAGAAGCTCCCACTATGCATCCATTTTCTGTGCCAAAGCTCAAAAGGGATCTTCACCATCAGAACCTTTTGGGTCTAAGCGGATGGCGAATATCGTATTAACTATCATCCACCGAAACAATCTTCTCAAACCATAACCAAAATCACCCTGATGTAGAAGACGATTGCACCGGAGTGCTTTTAGAGGAATTTTCTTGGAGAACATTCATCTCTAGTTCAAATGTAGAAGTATCGCCTAAACCATGCTTGGTTTTACTGTAATAGTCAATGCTTTTGCCTTCTGGCACACACAGTTGCAAGAGAAGTCTTCTTCCTTGGTTGAAATACAATTCTTCACCTTTTGTAAGATCATACCCCATTGCTTTCATCATTTAATGAGAGTTTGGCCCGCAGCAATTAGATTACGGAGTGTACGAGTCTTTACTGAAACTACTAAAAATAGTTTTGGGTTTGAGGATAGCTTTTCCAAAGATGATTGGACGCTAGTTATGCTTTGCTCATACAACAAACATAGCACCGGTTTCATCAACGATGTATTGATTTATTGAGTTTAAGTAGACCAGTATATGTAATATTGGTATCTTGTTAAGTTTCTTAACTATCACATCCTCTGTTTTAGATGTATCATTAGAACTAAACAAGATATACTCAAAAGCAATATCTTTATTAAGAATCCATTCACAATCATTGGCATTTAGATTAATATTTACATTACTTAAATTGATTACAAGATGATTCATTTCAATTGAAATTTTATCTGAGTCATCGTCTGGCTTTGAGTCTACTTTATTACAATCTTCCAGTTCCTTTTGATAGAGTATTGGATTAGTCAACTAATTTTCTACTCCCTTAAATAGTTGCTTTTCTGCATACACCGCTTTAACCACATCCTATTTGTCCACGTACTTCAAGCACTAATGAAGTATAGGTGGGACAATCATGTTGGAATGAATCCATGGTCGTCCCAATAGAAGGTTGTAGAAAGTTTTAGCATCGATGACATAACATGCCATCTCTGTCTTAAGATTGCCAATTTGACACTTAAGCAGAATCTTCCCCACAGGTTGCCTGCTCTAAGCATTGAACCTATGGATGATAATTATGATTGTTGCTAACTTTTGAATCAAGATCTAAAGGAATTTCAGTTGGTAGACTGGCATGATGTCGAGGGCAGAGCTTGGGTTAATAAATATTCTTTCAATTTTGGTTGACCTAATATATCTGATATAGTAAAGTGGCATTCAGGGTCTGAACTTTTAACCAATATATCTTTTGGTGTGAAGAATATGCTTGATAGGGCCGAGACCTGATGGCATTGACAATACTAGGCTTCTACTTCTATTGGGAGTGGAATTTGCGTCAAGAATGACTCAGAGTCGGTTAGGACTTCTCTGAAAGCATCTCTTACTTCTTTGGAAAGACACAACAATTCATGCATTGTAATGCATGTAGGAATGTTCACCAGCTACGCCAAGATGTCGAACTTAAAAGGAGCAGCCAAATCCTCAACTACCCTCTTTCGCAAGAACTTATCAAACCGGACCTCTTTGAGCTTACTCTTATCGAAAAATGGCTCAGGTACTGATGGAGGAGGAACCAGATTTGTTGTCGGAGGGATTGGTTATCCGATAGAGTTAGTCACATCGTATTATTTTAAATATGCTTTTCCTGATCGAGTTCCTCTGACTAGATCTGCCATTAGGACAATCTGTTCCTCTTCTGAATCAATGAGCAAACTGGTTGCGGTGTTGATTCCTTTGTACACAAAGAAATAACATGGTAGCCCAAGTTCTTCCCCGTTCTTTTCTTCTTTATAGGGACTGTTGTGGTCCATTGTTCCCTGTCAATAAGATCGGGGTGTATCCACATCATTTCTCCATTGGGTGTAGGAACAGGTACTAAGTTTTGTGCTTACAGAAGATGTGGATTCGTGTTGATTATCCACATAATCACTTTTGGAACCATGACTCCATTTGGTGTCTCTACTTTCGGAAATTCATAATCGAACTAGAGGGAAACCATGTTTATAGTTACTTGCTTCTTATCTTCATTTAGATGGAGTACTCCCACCTCGACAAGAGCCTGAATCTTATCTTTTAGGATAAAGCAATGCTTAGTATGATGGTTTATGATCCTGTGATAATGGCAATACTTGGGGTCTTCTGTACGCCCCACTTCTTCTAGTATTTTAGATTCAGGTAACTTAATTTTATTATTGCTAACCAACATATTGAAGATTTTGAGAATTGTTCATCTTTGAATGAGTACTTTTCTGTGCTCGTTGTAATAGGATCGTATTCTGTCAAGGCAATGAAATCCTTCTAGGTTCCGCAGGTGTGTCTATCACCAGTACATTCTTCCCTTTAAATTTAAAGAGGGAGCGTGTATCGCAGTAGCCTCAGCCTACTGTTTGCCTTTGTCATCGACTGAGAACCTTGAGATTGATTTCTCAATTATCTCAGTCTGATTTTGTAATACTTTCCGTGTATGGGCACGAATTTCACCCATGTTGGTTTCAATATCTACACGAAGGTTGTGTCTACAGGCTTGTAGCAGCATGGAAAGAGGCATGCTTCCATGACATCTGAAAGACAGATTTATGAATCTTTCAACAAAATCTTTTACAGGCTCGCCTTTCTTCTGCTTCTTTTCAATGAGAGTAGTCATGATACCTTGGTGCCATCCTCAACAAAGCAAGCGAAGAATTAAGCTTCTAAGTCTTTCCATGACTTGATGGATCCAACTGGCAAAGTACAGAACCAATCAAAAACGATTCCCTTTAACGACCCAACGAATAGTCGAGTCATCAACACATCATTACCCATGGCATTCCCAATGAGTGAATGAAAGTGGTAGATATGTCGATTGGGAAAGCCTTTCCCATAGTACTTATTGATATTGGGTGCTCGATAAGTTTTGGGAAAAGGGATTAAATACCAGTCTCACAGATAAGGATGCATTATCCCCGAATTTGATGAGGATCAGTATTCTCTTCTTTGGATCTGTTATCTTCCTTTTTTTTATTTTTGGATATAGAAGGACCTTCACCCAAATTATCATGATCTCCATATGGAGGAGTTTTGCTGAGCAATTGCAACTGCGCTAAGATGGCATCCATCATCGCTTTTTGTTGCTCGAGCATCACTTGTTATTGAGTTAGATCTTTATAATACTTAAACCTCTGAAGCAAACTGCCCTCTTCATCTCCGGTCAGATTGACAAAAATGCCTCGAGATTGGGAAGAACTTGTCATTTCTGAGGAAACGTATGCCAAGCGCTCCTCGTAGTTGCTTTCCTCTTCTTGTGAGTTATTAAGAGTTTGATCAACTTTCGTTGTCGATCTGGTCCTTAACTGCATATAGCGGTAGACTCCATCTTTGGTGGCCAACTGATTGTCAGGAGGTGAATCCAAATGTGCCACCTCTGGTGTAGGATTGCCGCACCCAACCATATTGACCGTGGCATGGGCTAGCTCGGTTTCCTTTCAAGGTTTCTTCGAATGGTATCGAGACCTCTCAGAGATTGACACCACGAAGTGGAAACTGGTGGAGCAAATGATAACCGGCTAAACACTGAAAGTTTGGCCGATGAGTTTATTCTCATGGATGAGATTTGTCGAGCCTGACGACTTTGGAGGAGATGTTCCCTCAAATCCAAAGTTGGGGCGAAAGTCATTTCAGAAGAGATCATTCTCACCTTATACTTGTTGGTACCTGAGTGATCTCCTTCGACATCTCTAATGGAGTAGTAGATCGTCAATCCGTACCCATCGGGCTTCTGAACTTGGTTCAATTTGGTAACTTTGTTCGTTGTTGAGTCGAAATTTAAGATTTTGTTCGATACTTGAACTCTGTTCTCAAGGGATTTCTTTGTGCCACTTTGGATTGTCATCTAGGGCACCTACCACCACTGTTTGCTTCTTGACCATTCACCTAGAAATAATGGCCTGGTAAAATGCCTGCCTTTGTCCTTTGTTGGTAGAATAGATTGGCAACTTCTCATTGATGATGAGTGAGATCGTACGAGCAGAAGTATGTTGATGCTGAGCGTGTGATCATGGCATTAGTTTCTTCTAGCACACTGAACTAGATATTTACCCAGATATGACCAGCTTTTTTACTTGCATCGGGGTGTACTTCCTTTCGCGAGAAAGACAGGGTGATCGTTCTTGCTACGCAGAAGGTTCTCTTTTGTGTGTTGTTGGGGATAGAGTTAGTATGGAGAAATTCTATATACTTTCTCTGGTTGAACTCGATCACCAAGGTATCAACAAAGGCATTGGCTGCCACATTACCGGTTGTGGCATTAATTCCTCTAGGATAGAGGTTTGTCTCCCAAGAGAGTCGTCAATTTGTTTCCGTCGTTTGCAATATTAGTAGAAAATGTTGCCATTGCAAAAACAAAACAAAATTTCTATTTTGGATTTTTCGGAATTGCACCACTTAAAATGTTGTTTTACTAATATAGAAAATTACAATCGAGATTTGTAGGGAGTATGACGATAGAAGTATGATCAAAGCGATCATTTTTATTTCCGTTGACTATCTGGTAAAGAATTTTTATTGAACTGGAACTCTCTCTATGATCTTTTTGGAATTAATTTTTCGATCTCCTTTATCCACATAGTTGGAGAGGTTTTATAAGTTGAATGGTTATAACTGTCCCTTAATTTATGGAAGATCATGGTAGAACTGCACCACGATTTAATTGAGAGATGATGGAACTGCACCGCAATTTGATTAGTTTGTATAATCGCCCTCCAACAAGAATGGGATATCTTCGTTGGTGGAACTGACTCTCTTGCTTGGTGAGGTCAACTTTCTTCTCTTGGTGAAGTTGATTTTAGACATTTGCCATGACTATTTTGGTGTTTATTTTCTTTCAGTCTGGCGAAGATTAGATGTCTTCGCTGACTATGTAGACTTTGTCTTTTGAAGCTTCTGACTCATTTTAGATTTGTTCTGATTGACGAGAAATATTGCTTCATTTGGCAAAGCTAGGATTACTCGGTTTGGTGAAGTTGAGTTTTGTAATAGGGTTAAGAACTTTTGTGTGGTAAGGATGGTTGTTGTTCTAACCTGTATCTTTACCAACTCAGCATGACGATGTGTCACATTTTTCTGTTGGTTTTATCTTAGTAGTGGGCAAATTTTCTACAAATATGTGTGTTAAAATTCATGAACAATTTGGAGAAATAATAATATTATGTTAAGAAATATATTTTGTGATTATTTTTCATGATGGGACCAATAAAGCAAACCATTGCTAAGAAGGCAAAAGCAAAATCCTCAAGGCTATCTCCTCTATAGAGATACAGAGATGGCAACATGAATAAGAAGCTCTTGGAGAAATATAAGGAATTTAAACTTTGTCAGAACAAGCAATTGATTTTTCACACATCCATGAGAATCTTGCCTTCAAGAGTACAAATGCAGGCTACAGGATTGGAAGAGTATATAATGCATAAACACATGCCAGCAAGCAAAGAAATAATATTTTATTCCAATCTACAACTAGCAGTTGGAGATCAACATGCTTATTCGATAATAAGGGGCAAGAAAGTGTCATTCATAAGAGGAGAGATTTTATGGGCTATTCCTATCCTCGATGTGCCGAAGAAAAACCATCATTTGTTAACAGAGTTAATGAAATACCAAGTAGCTCCCGAAAATAATTCCAAAATTTTGATTTATGAATTGAATTTTGATTTTTCGTTAATTCATATACATAACTTTTTAATTTTATTAGTGTCTCATATATGTATGATATATCTAAATAAATTAAGATGAATAATCCCAAAAAAAAAAATTGTATTTATAGATGAATTTTATAGCGTACTAGTTAGTTTAGACATAGATGATTTTCATTTTAAATCAAAATTCAATTCATAAAACCATTCAAAAGTCATAAATAAACTCTCTCTCTCTCAAGCTTTTAGAAATTTTCTTCCTTTTTTTTAAATTTTCCAGAATTTATTGTGAATTTTCAAAGATTATTGGTAATTAAAACTCAATTCAGCCCATTGAAAATTAATTTTCAGAAAAATTACTATTAAATGTGTTATTGGGCTTGCTAGTTGCAACTAGACCCGCATCCAATCCACTTAACTTAAGTTAATGGATTTTCGTTTGGGTCGGATTTAAACCCAAAATCCAATGCATACTCAGACTCTCCCCAGGAGTTTCTAAAGGGGCACACCATTTTTCCTAGTGAGCCCAGTTTTCCTAGTGAACCCACTCTCTCTTTTGAAAAGAGAGGATTTTTCTAGTGAGCACACCAAATAACCCAAAAATATCCTCACTCTCTTTCTCTCCCCATTTTCCCTTCCTTCTTCCCCCACCTCCAATTTTCTCTCCCTCACCTCTCCAACTCTAAGGTTGGCCATATCTCAAACCCAAAAATCCAACTCCTCTCTTCATTCCCTCTCCCACCTCTCCTAATCTTTCATCTTTCTCTTCCCCTTTCCTACCTCATCCTTCACCCAACTTCACTTCTCTCTCCGAGTTACTCGCTGCCGCCGCTGCACCGCTCGCCCGCCGCCCCGTTGTCATTTCTTGAATCGATGTGGGTGAGATCTCTTCCTCATTTAGTAAATTTATTTTTTTAATTTTGGTCTTTTTTTGGAGAAAGAATGGGAGGTTTTTGGATTTGGTGGTTTCGTTAGGTTGGAGAGGAGGAATAGGGGTGGAGGAGGAGGAGGTAGAGGAGTTTTGATGATAAGATTGAGAATGAAGCATTGGGGTTTTGGAGGTGGAGAGTTTTTTTATCATAAATAAAAAAAAATTATAAGTTTACTTCACGATTCATTCTTTTTTTAATAATTATCTCTACTTACTCTACCTATCAAAATCTCTTGCAAGCCGAGTATGAGACCTGTATTCCCCTCGCTCTCTACCATTATTCAAGTAAACCCTACTGCTTATTTCAATTATTACCCTTAGAATTGTTAATTGAAAGTTGAGATTTTCGATAAAATTGTTATTTTGGTTGAATTTTGCGAACAAGGAAAGTTCAAAATGTTGAAGTTTTTGAATGAATTGTAAGCTCATACTATTTTGTGTGAAAATGTTAAGTTTTTATATGAATTGTAAGTACTGTTTAGTATTTGCTATTCATTATTCTATTTTATTCAAGTGGGCAATTGAATAACCTATTACTAGACTAAGCTTTGTGAAGGAAAATGGAATATCTTAGCTTTGCATAAGTGCAAAAGGCAAAATGACTAGTTATCATTTGTTAGCACAGAAATAGAAATAAACCATCATAAAAGTAATTTCAATTCAGTTTTCTTATAGTAGCAAATGCTCATCCCAAGAACAGAGTATGTCCAAGCTGAAGACTTATTGTCTAAACTCTATAACATAGGCTAAAGAAAAGTGCAGTATATGTTATGTTAGCAAAACAGATACCAATTCCCAAGAAAGCTAGGGTGGATGTGTGCATGTGCAAGAGAGAAAAAGGAGGAAGGAGGAGAGGGAGAGGAGGGTTGTTGTGTTGGTGGGGGACAGTGAGTAAAGTTAAAATCAAGGAAATAACACTAACAAGATAAAGATAATCAGAAAGGTAGAGGGTGAAAGAAATAACACTAACAAGATAGAAGGCTTAAAAAGGCAAAGAGAAGGGAAAAAAGATGCAAGAAGGGCAGAGGATGAAAGAAGAATTCCAAACAATAAATGCAAATATTTCATGATCTTATAGGTAGAAAAAATCTGATAAAGATAATCAGGTTTTACATTAGATAACCTATGGACAAAAGTGTTGTTATGTCATTATCATCATCTGGCCTATAAAACAGATGCCTAAAAGTACCTATACAAGATGTAGGCGCACAAGCAAACGTATATGTGGATGCCAAGCTTGCTTATCATACCATCCGATATCCATGCTAAGATAATTTTTTTAATTCATTATTCTATTTCATAATTTTTTTTTAATTATGCTTATGATGCCATCCAATTTCCATGCAAGATGTAGGCACACAAGCAAAAGTACCTATACTTAGATAATTTTTTAATTCATTATTCTATTTCATAATTTTTTTAGTTCAATATCCATGAAAGCTCATACTATTTTGTATGAATTGTAAGTACTGTTTAGTATTTGCTATTCATTATTCTATTTTATTCAGGTGGGCAATAGATTATGTGTATCATGAGTTAGGATCTGACTCTGATATTCAATATAATTAAATTAACTTTCGACAACTCCACTTGTATATTAAAATTTTATGTTGGTTTTGTCTTATTTTTCACTTGTGTGCTAAACATTTAAATTTATCCACTTGCAGAGGTTAAGGTATTAATATTAACAAAGTCTCATATTGCTAAAGAGTCTTATAAAAGAGCAAATATTAATAAACCATACTCAGAAGAAGAAGTGCAACCGATTAGTGGAGGAGCGGTTGAATTAACACTTCTCAAGAGTTTCAAGATCTGAGGATGTTAGATTTAATTATTTTTTGTTTTGGATCGTAATTTGAAAGGGCTATACTCGAAAACAATGTGTTTTAGATGGTTATTCGAGAACTGTTTGCTGCAAACGAAATTTTGTATGTGTATATATATATATATATATATATATATATATATATATATATATATATATATATATATATATATATATATATATATATATATATATATATATATATATATATATATATATATATATATATATATATATATATATATATATTAATGTAATGTTATTTCTAATTATGGATTATTTGTTTATAATTCTCATTGTGTGAGTTCAAATTGTAATAAAAAAAAATAAATTCTTTGTGCTTATTGCACTATGTTGTAATTATTCCCACACATTGTATACTGACGAATTGACCTTTCATTTACATATTTATATGTGTCAGAATCCAATGGCAGCACTAGGAATACAATCATAAATAGATACCATGTAAATAATGGAAGTATAAAATACTTTTTCTTTGTGTTTGTTCCTTGTTCATGGTGGTAAGTATATGTAAATATTTATCAATTTTGAAAAAACTGAATCGAATTGGAATGGTCTAAATCGAATAAACTCTGGTTAGTTGGGAGAAAATATCATTTATTTGGGAAAATAAAATAAAGTAAAAAGGGATTTGCTATTACCGGGATTGAACCCAAGGTGCTCTCATGAGTTGTGAGAATACTCACCACCATACTACGACTTCATGAATAATGGAACAAAAAAAGACTTATTTATAGTGGCTCTTATCTCCTGTCCAGGGTGTACACTCCGGACAAAAATTAACTGTCCGGATTGGAAGTCCGGACAGAAGCCCACTGTCCGGACTTCCAGTCCGGACGGATATTATACTGTCCGGACTGCTAGTCCGGACAATGGAGAGTTGTCTGGACTTTGAGTTTTTTTGGGTTCATAATTTTTATCAAACCGCACTATTTTTAGGATTTTTGAGTAAGCAAAGGTCTAATAAAATTAATTTTCGAATTTAATTTGTAAGATAATTTAATATAGGAAAGATTTGATGGAATATTTGTGGGTTTTAGATTTTTTTTTTTTTTTTTTTGTTAACTAATCTGTAGTTTGATAAGAGAAAGAGAAGAAAGATTCAAGAAAGAGATATTTTAGTCCAAAAAATTTGATGACCAGTTTGTAATATGAATAAAGTTTTAAATTGGACTCATTAGGAAAAATGGTGTGCCCCGTCTAGAAACAACCCTCTCCCCCCCACTGGTTGCTTGATTTCCTTATTGTTGAGTATTGGATTCTCTTGAAATGGATGGAGTTCATAGCATTGTTGAGGATGAAATGATGCAGGAGGTGGCGGGAGAGGGCGTTGGAGACGATATACCAAATTTGCGGTCAAGTAAGGGGAAGTCTGTTCAAGTTGAAAATGAGAGCACACACCACATGCTCCGCGAAATGCCGCGACCAAGTTCTTGAGCTCTGATTGAGCCGAATTTGATAGTGAACTTGGTGATGTTGTGAGTGCAAGGGCACTTGAAAATCTCAAATCGAAGGCCGAAAATGGGACTGCCGTGCATACGTCAAGAGGTTCTGTTCGTCCATTCGTGCACGACAGTCATTAGGGTCCCATTCCAGCTTAAGGGCTCGATCTGGATGATTCTTCCATGAACTTCGAGCTTGTTAATAGGCCTGCTTGGATTTTGAGTCGTTTGTTGGGTCGGGGCGCTGTAGATGATGATGTAGAGTGTCAAATGTTGTCTTCGAGACCATTTCCGAGGCATCGATTGCAACGACACGGGTTGACGCTCGCATGAGGATGTCACTACTACGCCAATTGCTCGTGAGGGCTAGGATCGTCCTACATGCTCTGCTGCCGCACTGACTAGGTAAATCAGCGACATCGAAACTCTTTAATATTGATTAGATTTGAATTACAAAAGAGTTCAAATAGTTCTTGTTTGATCTTTTTCTTTCGATGCAAGATACTCTCAGGCTCATATAGATAATCCATAGAGTATTATACATGTCTAGTGTGGACATCTCCATCCTTTCGTTCAAGTAAAGATCGATAGCCTTTGCTTTAGAAAGATTCTCTCCATCCCACCATTTTCCGTGAAGAAGTGGGGTTCACTAGTTGCTCTAGCTACTCATTTTGATCGAGCCATGTTCACGTTGATAACTTGCTATAGTGAGATGCTTTCCAACTTGGAGAACATAGCATAACCTTACTCCTCTTCCTTGAGGATGCCTCGATCCCACTCTCTGATCCTTACTCCTCTTTCTCCCCCTTCCCTTCCCCCTCCACCACCTTCGCCTCATCTCTGTAATGCCTCGCTCCTAACTAAGTACGGAGTGGAATGCATTACTGGCAAGCACATGTAAGTCAATGTGCACGAGATGTATAAGTATGTAGAATCAAAAATGAATGGAATTAAATACTAGTTATCTAATAGGATCTTGAAAATTAGTGTACTGCCATATAAGAGAGGATATACAACATGTGTATAACAGAAAGTAATAAGTACAACACTGATACACAAGTTGGAAACTAAACTCCTAAGAGGTGATAAATACTAAACCTAGAAATACAAAAGTGAAGACATAAAAATCTACTACTATTCGGTCTGCTCCAAAATGTATAAGTCATGCAATGACGGATACTCACTCACATCTTCAGTACCTAAGCGTGTGAGTGAGCTCAGATCAAACTGGCAAGTAAAACAATAAAATATAGACAGTCTATAATATAAACTAATAAGTGAAATATGAATGTAGATATAAAAAATATGCCCATGTATGGAAAACAGTAAATGATTAACTAACAATATTGGACACAGATGCATATCAAGTCTAAATTATTATCTTATTTTGTTTCATTTTTTTAACTAATGGTAAGGAAATAAACTCGTATCATGAAAGTACTCATGCATACCCGGGATCCGACCAAGATGCTTCTGCTGAACCAGTTGTGCCACTAAACACTCAAGCAGATACCGATACTGAGTAATCGGTAGTCCCTATTTCGGTTGTGCCCCTATTTCGGTACCATCCTGGCTTACTACCATCCGGGCACCCCTACAGATATGCTCCTATTTCGATTGCGCAATCTATTCTAAATATTTCACGATACAATATTTATTCATCCTTTAGTTGCTTCATAACCCAAAATTTTAAGTTATATTACATGGTAAAGATTAATACACACACACATATATGTCTATCATCAAATCAATATCCAAGTAACAAGTAAAACATGCTTCACATCATAATCAAGTTAACGAGTAAGTTAGAATCCATGAAAATATTAAGACATGTTTAAATATAAGTCTATGTACTCCAATATATTTTCATATATCTTATACAATTAACTAGTATTATATGTCAAAGCAATTGTGATGAAGTCATAAAATGTTAGAATGAGTGTTATGAAAATAATGATCATATATGCAAACTATACATATATACAATTATACATATAAACATATATGTAAGTAGGTTTTAAGGTGTAAGAATACATATAATAATCATATATGTAAACCACATATATATAATTATGCATATAAATACATATTAGGTAAATGAGTATTAAGATGAAAGGATGAGAATTAAATATGATCAATACTATTATGATTATCAATGTTTAAAATAGCGATAATGGTAATGTAACATTTTGTCTCTCTTAGGTTATGTCGCATATAGCGTAACGCACAACGTAGGTTATGTAATTTCATATTTATTTATTAAAAATAAATATAAAACTATATAAAAAAATTATAACTGAAAAAATAAATTTAAAATATCTAAAAATAGAATATAAAACCATTTTGTAATACATAATCTATTCTAATTTTATATTAAGTTTTATAATAGTTTTCACATTTATCTTCATAAATTATATTAGGTCTGCAACAGTAATTCTAGTTATCATTTAAACAAGAAAACAAGATTCTAATTTTTTATTTCAATTCTACTTATTGTTATTGTTGTAATTTATATTTTGTAATGTTATGTTTATCTTATTTGTAATTGCTAATTTTAGTTTAGTTAAAATTTAATAGAATCAACAAGATAGTTCAGCAACCGGAGAGAAATTATAACAAGTGAATAAAGAAACGATCGCAAATTAATAAGTTAGCAATTCCACAAAAAATCAAAACAAGTCAACAACTAATTAAGTAAGAAAATTAATGTAGTTCGCTAATAGTCAAAATAATAATCAATAATATAGAAATTACTAAAAAAATAATTGTAAATAACGTAACATAACGTAATTTAACGTAACATTATGTAATATAATATAAAAAACGCACTGTTACGGGGCACTAAGTTATTTTCAATTGTTACGTAGCATTGAGGTTCCGTTAGCTTACGTAATGCAATATAACGGGTTTCATATAATTATTACTTTAATAATATGTGAATTTTTCAAATTCTAATATGATTTCATGGTATAGAAAGAAATAAATTTATTAGACCTTAAGTATACGTGGATTAGCATAAAGAGGATTATGATCTAATGTAATAGTTTGTATAAAAGAGATATTTTAGCAAATTAATTATAAAAACTTATATAAAACCCTCTCCTTAAAAATGATTATGAATAAATTATACATATATTATCTAAAAATTTTCTAATGACAAGTGAAAAATGATTTAAAATGATTATATTAAACACAAAGAACTTATATAGAAAATTTCAAATTTATATGTAAATATGATAAACATTCATAAAGGTGGTTTCTTTATAACTTAGAAATAGAGTATATAGTTTAAGCATGAGAGCCTATAAATAAAATTATAAATTTAATACATAAATATAGAGTAATTGTACAAATCATATTTTTATATTTAGAATAATTATAAAGAATTTTGTATAAAATATCATCTTTCTAAGTTTAAACAAACCAAGATTCTAAATTAACAATAAACATTTTAATTACAAAAAAAAAATCATAAGAGTGGATGTGACTCTACTTGACTTGTAATGTATTCTTAAGTAGAGCTTGAAAATAAGACATGATGTTGAAGTTTGGAGGTTGAGTGAGTTTGAAAACTTTATCTTTTTTTCAAAAAATCCAAATCTAATATGAGTGTATGGAAGAGAGAAAGCATGAAGAAATTTTTGAGAGAAAAATTAGACAAAAAAGTATCTCTCCCTCTTTTTTCAGCTCAGTCCAGCAATATGGGAGGGTTTGAGATCCATAATTTAGGGAGATGAGGTGTGTGAGGTATGGATGAATAAAAACAAAATAGTTATATGACAAATAATTAGTAATAATAAGCTATTAAAGTTGTTTAAGACTATAAATTCTAATTAAACAAATCCAAATAAAGTCAAATTTAATTTTACATATCAAAAGAATAGAGACTAGTCAAAATATGTGTAAGGCCCACCAGTGATTAAAATAATATTATTTTAAGTGACTATCAAAAGAATTTCAAGAAAATCGCCAAAAAATATAGAAAAAAGAGACGAAAACAAAATAATTACTTTGGAATTAATCTGATATTAGAAATATTAGTTATGATAGAAATCGAATTGTTATACTCTCCCTCTCCCTGTGATCCCTACTAATTGTCACTCTGTCTTTGCCTCTAGCCCTATGCCCCTCAAACCCTTCCCCCTCTCCCTTCCTTGAACCCTCTTGCCTCCACCCTGTCTCCCCTCTACCCTTTGCCCCCCTTGCACTCCCTTCCTTCCTGAAACCCAGTCCGCTTTCACTCCCCCCTCTACCCCGTATCCTATCCCCAGCCCCTATAGTCCTCCTCCACTCCCTTGCCCCTCCACAGGCCCTTCCATCCCCGGCTCCTTCGAACTCTCCCCTCATTGACTCTGCACCCCATGCCCCTCTGTAAAAATCTCCCTCGTCCTGGCTCTGAATTTCACTTATATTTATCGCCTAAGCCATGCAATTTATATTATTTGCATTCTTGATCCTTTTATTACTATTTTTACAACATATTAACTACAAAGATATATATATATATATATATATATATATATATATATATATATATATATATATATATATATATATATATATATATATATATATGAGAAAACGGGAAATACACCGGCGGTGAAGGAAGTTTCCTTCACCGTCGCTTAGGTGGCCCAATAAAATTATTACACGTGGTGTCATTTAAGAGAATTCATTTATTTGTTACTTTAAATGACACTCCGTGTTATAATTTTATTGGGCCACCTAAGCAGCGGTGAAGGAACTCCCTTCACCGCCTGTGTATTTCCCGTTTCCTCTCTCTCTCTCTCTATATATATATATATATTCTTCCACTTATATGATCGTGACTACATTTGAAACAAACATGATACAATAAAATGACTTACATCATTCAAGACATAATTATTTTGATACTCTTTCATTCATGTTGTTTATATTGTTTATGCCTTATTTATTTTTACACATAGCATGACAATGTGCTATGTATTTCCTTTTTTTATGCACCAACTAGGTAGTTCTAATGACTTAGCTAGGCATGTCAAGTTTGATCTGTAGGAATCAACGGAAGAAGAGCCTTACCATTTGGAGCGGTATCTCGAGGTCTTAGCAAATCACCAATAGATGCTTCCATTATGAGAATATACGCGAGAGGATTTTCCTCTCTATTCATCATTCTAATATCAAATAAAGATAGTTGCATTTTAATCCGGTCTTATTATTTCTTTCGACTTTTTAAGTTTCAATCTTGTAATAAAGATTATTTCTCTAAAATCCTCTTTTATTCATGTGATGATAATTGTTCATTTGAAATGAATTATATTTTTGGTATCGTATTGACTTTTTAACACGTGTGCATGTGATAATGTGGTAATAGCACTTTATTGAATTGTAGTACGTTTAGAATTAGCGTATTTATTAATAATATGTTGCTAAACACTCCTCATAGTTTAGGATGTCGAACATTACACTTTTTTTTGTTGGAACAATTTTGCTCATTAAAACAGATTGCACTTTGTAATTTTTAAAACTATTTAGGAAGCGCCCTTAAAAATTGGGTAGATGTATGTCTTTATTTGCGGCCATGGCACCTAGGCAGGCAGGCTCTGTTTTTATCGGATTAAAAAAAAGCACCTTAAGTTTTTTTTTTTTTTTTTTTTTTTTTTTTTTTTTTTTTTTTTAATAATAAAATAAGCATTAAGTGCTCCTTATAGTGAGATCTGCTGATGGAGAGTTTTGCGCACGAATTACAAAGCACGCTGTTATTCTCCCCACAGTTTGAACTTCCAAATCATCTCCCTCTTTTTATTTACTGATCGTTTCAATCCAAAAGCAAAGAGGGCTTTGGTTTCAAAACCCAGCTCATCTCATCTCCTAGGGTTTCTTTCCTCGAGCCGTCGGTTCCTAAAATTAACCCCAAAATAATCGAAGGACGACCATTTTGGGATTAAAAAGCTGCTGCCTCTCCTCACCTGATCAAATTTCCTCGTAATGGTAAGCGTAGAATTTTTTTTTTTTTTTTGGTAGAATGTCCTTGGGTTATTTATTAGCTCGATGAAGAAATGCGGCTGATTGTCTTTTATCTTCTCTATAATTTCCTCTCATGGTTAGAGTGTTAGAGGTCCGGGTCCGCTAAGAGTTCTTGGTTTATCAAAACGTTTGCTCTGTAAAACTGAATTTAGCTATGCTGGAGTCTTTTATGTAGGGTTTGCTTTCGGTGCGTTGTATTTGTTCTTGGTTTATCAAAATGTTTGCTCTGTAAAGCTGAATTTAGCTATACTTGTTTGCTGATTGAAAAAGTAGTATGTTGCTTAAAAAAAATTCGAACTTTGTAATTGAGCATTGTAGTATCTAATAGTTTAATTGTTGAAAGGGTACATGTGAAAGATAGTGCTATTTGTTTCTATGGAATGAGTTTGAAGGGGGAATTGATAGGCCTTTTTTACTGTTGGGTGGAGTTATATTCAGCAGAAAAAGCATATTCTTTGTCACTATGGACGGTAAGGGAATGTAAAAGCATTTTCTGGTGTTCAAGACTTCTGAGTGGTTTAAGAAAATTTTAGTTATAAATTCATACAGAATATCAAGGAAAAAGATAAAAGGCTATGCATTGTGATAAGGACAGCTGATTGGAGCTATAGGTAGTGTGGGTGATGTGCATGCAAGAAAGATTGAGATGAGAATTTAATTGCAAACATTAAAGTTGAGAATCACATTTGTAAGAAAGATTGAGATGAATATTTAATTGTGAACACTAAAATAACTTATTTAAAAATGTTTTAGTATATGCTTATTTTGTAGATAAAAAGAAGATGGAACATCGGGACATTAACAAGCTTATTTCCATATCTTATCACGCGAGTATGGCCTCTAGAATACTAGAAATACACTCTTAAACTAGCAAAATATCATGTGTAAATGATAAAAATACATAGTGATCTGAAATATTTCTAAAATCAATTGTGGGCATCTGCCTGCACTAGGCTATATGTATGTTTACTCCTGTTTTTGGGATGTGACACTTGCCACAATAAGTTTCGTCTTTCAATTCATCTCTTAAAAAACAAACTGTGGAATCTAATAAAAATGATTACAGCCCCCATTGGACATATCTGAGAAAAGCATACAAATACAGTGAACTTGGTTTTCTCAAATCTCATTGATTGGTGCTACATTTTCATTCTTTTCTGATGTGTGCCAGAGGAGGAAATAACTTTCAAGGCTTCCAATCAGGTCCAATCAGAATTAGTTTGGATGGGTATTAGGTATGTTACTTGAATCTTACTTAAGCAAAACTCAAATGCAACTAACTGGGAGTTAATCGCTGGGCCCCTAATCAGACCCTACTGTTCTCACTCTAAGTCTTTCATTCTCAGCTAGTTTCTGGTTGAAACTTACAAAGTCATTAAAAAATGTCCAATAATGCAAAAGTTTCAATTATAACTGCATTTTCGGGGCCTAGTTCAGAAAGGCGTCTTCTTGGTTCGATCAGTTGAGACCAATTTTTTTAGGATCAGTTGATTCTCCTTATTGAGCCTTCTCTTTCGAGTTTCTCATTTCTTCTGAGAAACCTGCTCATGGTTGCTGCTGTTGCAGCCAAGTCAACTTTTTATGTTCTCTTAACTATTGGCTGCTGTAGTTTCACTGATGGAAAATAGTAAAGCTTTGATTTATGTGCAAAGTGGTAAAGCTTTTTTATACATATGCACCCTGCTTGCTGGTGGTAAAGCTTTTTTATACATATGCACCCTGCTTGCTGGTACCAACTGTGAAGAGAATATGTTCCATGAGGAGCATGGTAATATTTATTAACCCCTTTCCATGAGATAGGCAAATGCATGGTTGGGTATGGGACAATATTTTCATTAACCACTTCGAAGCATCCGAGCATTAAGACAGTCAACATTATGGATAATATGCAACCATGGTCCTCTTTGTTTTCCCATTATGTCATTTTATAGGTAGTCATTTTGTAGCATTTAGTAAAGCGTGCTGTTGGTTTGAAGTGTTATTTGTAATAATTTTTCAAGTTGTCTAACTGAATTTTTCTTTCTTACAAACAATTGATTTCCAAAGGGACTAGATAGATGATGGAAAGTGCATTAGCACTTCACTGTTGTGATTCATTATACACTGAAATTTTTTTGCAGCTTCATGTGCCGAGTTCTTGGCTAGTATCCCAGTTCTGAATTTCTCATCTGATAGTGAGAGAGCAACAACCTTTTCGTAATGAGATGTCTCTCTTTAGTAGATTCTTTCACAGAAGGCCTCCTGATGGTTTACTAGAATTTGTCGACAGAGTATATGGTAAGCATTAAATTTCATTTGTGTTTATCTGAGTATTTACCTATTTTATCCATGTGAAATTTCTTTTTTCATGTGCAGTTTTTGACTCATGCTTCTTAACTGAGGTTTTGCCTGATGGAATCTATCGTGCCTACCTGCATGAAATTGTAATTGAACTTCATGAAGCATATCCAGATTCTTCTTTCCTTGCATTTAATTTTAGAGAGGGAGAAAAGAGAAGCCAGTTTGCAGATATTCTTTGCGAATATGATGTAATTGTTATAGACTATCCACGCCAATACGAAGGTTGTCCACTTCTTCCTTTATCTCTTATCCAACACTTCCTTCGTGTCTGTGAAAGTTGGCTTTCTCTGAGGAATAATCAAAACATTGTATTGCTTCACTGTGAGAGAGGAGGTTGGCCACTTTTGGCATTTCTCTTAGCCAGTTTTCTGATTTTCAGAAGGTTCCATACTGGAACCAAAAAAGCTCTTGACAGTGTTCATAAGGAAGCTCCTAAAGGATTTCTTCAACTCCTATCACCTCTTAACCCTTTACCATCACAGCTCCGGTACTTACATTATGTCGCTAGACGAAATATTTCTGTGGAATGGCCTTCAACTGAACGGGCTCTTTCTTTGGATTGCCTCATCCTTCGTTCCATTCCAAGTTTTGATTCAGATAATGGATGCCGACCACTTGTACGCATTTTTGGTAAAAATCAACATCAAAATGATGGTTCTTTAACCAACACACTCTTTTCAATGTCAAAAAAGAGGAAGTCTCTGCGACACTACCGCCAGGTTTATCTTTATTACATTTTGAATGGAAACTAAAATTGGTTTCTTGCATTTGAGAGACTGAAAGATTATAAATCTATGCAGGAGGATGTTGATGTGATAAAGATTGATATCCAATGCTTAGTTGAAGGTGACATTGTCTTAGAATGCGTTCATCTTGACTTGGATCCTGAAAGGGAAGTTATGATGTTCCGTATAATGTTCAATACTGCTTTCATCCGGTCAAACATTTTGATTCTGAACTGTGATGATGTGGATATGCTTTGGGATTCAAAGTATAGATATCCAAAAAACTTTCGAGCTGAGGTATTGTTTGCCCAATCTTATGAGTGGGGTTACATTGAGAGAAATGTATCAGCTACTCATATAATTTTTCCTCAATATTTTTATTCCAGGTTCTCTTTGGTGAAGTTGAGAGCATGTCCCCTCTTAGAGCACCAACTGCAATATTAAATGGTGAGGTGAAGGGTGGGCTGCCTATTGAAGCATTTTCCAGGGTTCAAGAACTATTTGATGGTGTTGAATGGGTAGAGAGTAGTGACGATGCTGCTTTTTGGTTGCTCAAACAGATTTCATCAAATGCTTTACACGAAAATATTGAAAGACTAATACTTAACGATGTGAAAGGACTATCAAGGATGCAAAGCGGGAGTTTGTCTCCTTCAGATTCTGATGAACACAGAGAGGATTCTGCAACGTCAGATTCTATAGGTTCTCCAGACCATGAGAGGAGTCAGCATGGAGATAACTTTTCTACACATTCTGAAAATATATGTATTGATCTTACAAGCCAATGGTCTGACTTGGCAGGTGAGGGGATTCTTCCAAGTGCTAATCCTTTTTCTCATGGATTTGTAATATTTATACATAATAATATTTTGCAAAAACCAGGTTCCATACAGTCAAATTCTGTCCAGCCCCCTTCTGAATCTACCACGAATTCATTATCTGATAAAAGTTCTCTACCTCTACCTTCTCCACTTCCCCCACCTCTCCTGCTGTCTGGATTAACAGCCTTGCCACCACACCGACCTGCACCTCCCCCATCTCTCCTGCTATCCGGAGTAATTGCCCCACCACCACACCCACCTCCACCTCCCTCTTCACCCCCTCCCCTATCTTCAACAAGTAGAACTCCACCATGTCCACCACTGTCGAATACAGCTTTTGATTCAAACACTACAAATTCTGTTGCAAGCTTTCCATCACCGCCTCCTCCCCCTCCACCACCCCCTTTTCCAACCATAGGAAATAGAGATGCACCTCCAATTCCATCTCCAGTCTCTACATCATCTAGTACAGTTCCTCTATCCCCGCCACCTCCTCCTTGCTTTGCTACATCTGATATAAATCCATCACCTTCCAATCTTCCTTCCAAAGCCCTCCTACCTCCACCTGCACCTCCACCTCCACCTCCGCCACCTGTTGCTAAAAGGGGCATTCCTCCCCCTCCTTCCCAACAAGTTACTAGAACTCCACCTCCACCTCCACCTCCTCCCCCTCCTATTACAAGTAAGGGCACTACTCCATTTCCAGCTTCATCTCCAGCTCCTACTATGTCCAAGGGCCCTCCACCTCCTCCACCTTCTCCACCTCTACCTATAATATCTATCAAAGGCCCTCCTCCTCCTCCTCCCCCTCCCTGTCTTCCTCCCCCTCCTTTCCTTGATATGTCTAATACGGGGTCTCTACTGTCACCACCTCCACCACCTCCCCCACCTCCCCCACCACCAAATTCAGGACCTCTCCCTCCCTTATTACCTAACCAAAGTGGTCCAAAGCCTCCGCCTCCTCAACCTCCTAAGCCTCCTCTTGTTGCACCACCTCCCCCACCATTACCTGGAATACCTGGTCCTCCACAACCTCCTGCAACAAAAGCTTCAAGTGTACCTGCACCACCCCCTCCATCAGTTGGAAGAGGAAGAGCAATTGAAGCAGGTTCAGGAAGAGGTTGCGGATCTACAGTAGTTGCTAATCCACCAAAAAAAGCTTCATTAAAGCCATTGCATTGGGTGAAGGTAACCCGGGCAATGCAAGGAAGTTTGTGGGCTGTTTCTCAAAAGCAAGCAGAGCAATCAAAGTAAGTGCACTATATAAAGTTATAATACTAGAAGTTTGTGTAGCCTCAACAAAAGCTTTGGCTCTCTTTTTACAGAAAGGAGATGTCAGAAATGTGCAGAGAGATATTAATATTGATTTTAGCATATTGAGCTCTATGTATGTGTGTGTGTGTTTGAAATTTCACCTTGCCTTTTGCATGTAGATCTTGTGTTTTAGGATATGCCATTTTACCAGCCGAACTGACACTTAGCAAAATAGTAATTATCAAAAGTTTCTCAAATTAAACCACA
This sequence comes from Dracaena cambodiana, assembly GCA_036321105.1. NCBI lineage: Eukaryota > Viridiplantae > Streptophyta > Magnoliopsida > Asparagales > Asparagaceae > Dracaena > Dracaena cambodiana. The sequence continues at coordinate 56,853,079 of JAYEPQ010000002.1, forward strand.
ATTAAGTTACGAAATATGATTTACAAGATAAAACTAGGTACAGTTTAGCAATTTTCATTTTACTTTCTCAAGCACACCCATTTTGGTTAGAAGCTTTGTTCTCGCTGAAATGAATGGGTACGTTGAAAGTAGTATTATTATATATGTTGCAAAGATCAAGTGAACCATTCTGTAGTTCTTAAACATCACTGAGTGATAGAAAGAAAAATCTGCAAAATACTCCAAAAATATTAGGTGATGCATGAAAATAATCAAATAAATGAGGTAAGGTGACTGTTTCTTGCCCCCATAGGCATAGGGATGTTTGTGAAATTTATATGAGCAAGGTGAACTATGATTTTTTGCAAAACCATAAGGATGTGTGTAGGTGGTGTGAGTGTGTTCTGATAACCTATATTAGCATAGAAAAATGCACAAGACATGTGAAAAAAATCAAAATATCTTTGCAGCATTTCACATAAAAATTAGAAATATTAAATATGTAAATGAAAAATTATGCAAAAAAAGCCCTATGCTGTACATATTTCTATTCATCCTAGTATCTTGAAAGCTCTATTAGACAAAGATTGCAACTTATCTGATTTTGAAATTTAACATAAGTCAGAATTTAATTTTATGTGTTTTCTTTGAATGAATGTAGAGTTCTTAATTTCTAATTTGATACGAATTCCTATTTAACATTAATTTTAGTCAAAGTTCTTAACTATCTAGGTGTTGAAAGATTTTGATGTCTATAATAGAAAACTTTGAGATTCCTGGAAAATACTTGAAGTACTTAAAGGAATTTGTTTATATAGGTATTTTATTGACTTTATTTTGGCTCTATTTTACTTTCTTTTCTAGTTTTACTCTAATTTCAAATCTTAACATGAATCTTTGATTTTTCTAATCAAGTTAATAGTTCTAGTTTTTAATTATTTGTTATGTGTTTTAATGATGATTAATCAATTAAATGTGTATTTTAATTTCTATGAATTTTCTTAGAGTTCTACATATTTTGCTAGGACCTACAATTCTATATTAATTAATTAAAAGCTGATTTTTGAGCAATCATCTAAAAATCTTAGAAAATGATCAATCACAACAATTAGGGTGTGTTTGCTTACATGGAAGTAGAACATAAGTAGTGGAAGTAAGGCTGCTTTCACTACTTCAAGTATTTGTTTGGTTTTAAAAGAAGTTGAAACTTACTTCTTATATATAGTGAGGTGATGCCTATATGGCATCTTACTTTCAAAAACTTCTTCCTCACATTTTGCCTTGGAAGAATTCTAAGAAGTAGAGAAACAAGGCAAAAAATTAATATTTTATTTGTATGCTATTATTAGCCCTCAAAAGTTGTACATTTATACATATAAAACAAATAAAATTATATTAATATTATTTTAGTTAATCAATTAAATAATACTCTTTCACTTTGTAATACACTTTTTTCTTCCAAACTTTGCAAACAAACACTAGAAGGACTCTCTTCTTCTATTTCCATTTTGGAAGTTACTTAATTTTTTTCCTTTACTTCTACTACTTCCATGAGCCAACCACACTCTTAATGATTTCTTTAGTAATGTAGTTGGTTAAGATTTTTAAATTATAGTAGATTCTAATTTGATGAGATGTTTTTTCAATTAATTTTACATTAGATTAATTAGGACCTTACGATTGTTATTATGTTTCATAAACTGATATATTTTCTTTATTAAAATGTTCTCTACTACTATTATTTATAAATTAGATTATTAAATATTAGTTAATAATTTTTATGAGATTTGTTATTAACTTACTAAGTATACTGATAACGTTTTCATGAATCTCTAATTTATAGAAAGTTTTTATATTTATGAATTACAAAGTAATTAATTAGTTAAGTGCTAATCAATTAAGGATTTTTAAATAATTACTTAATGGTAGTATATGGAAGTTTTAATTATAATTGGATGTTAACTTCTTGAAGGTCCTTTTTGAAGTGGAATCTTAGTATTCTTAGTTATGTTTTAATAAATTTTTCTATTTAATTTATATAATTTGTAGAGAAATATTCGTCAGGGCTCGAAAATAATTATTTCTAAAAGTAGTTATAGGTTATAGATTGGTATAACATAGTCATGGTATGGTCTTTTTCAGAATTTCCCCATTTCCTTTAAATTTATTAGTGAGCAATGAAAATTTCTCGAACACTTTTGGATTGTCAACGGGATGAAGATAGGAACTGTCTGCTGCTCTCCCTTTCCTTCAACACTTTATCTAACAGTCCATGTTATTACCGACTACAAGCTTAGTGTTTGCATCAGCTGCTGAATGGTGAATGTTCTCCACAACAGACTACCCTGTATCAAGAGCCAGGAATACAGTTTCTTTATTACAAGGCTGCTAAATAGTCTAACTGTTTCAGTTTCTATTTTTCCAGATGATCAGTTGTTGTACTAAAATTGGTCAGTACTTTGATATATCTAATAACAATTTTGATGGATAGGGCTCCTGAGATTGATCTTTCAGAATTGGAAAGTCTTTTTTCAACTTCAGTGGCAACTGATGGAAGTCGTCCAGATAAGGGTACAAGTAAACGGGGTACTAGCATCAGCAAGTCAGAGACTGTTCACTTGGTTAGCAAAATTTCTTTTCATATTTCTGCTCTTTCTTAACCCTGTTATAGACTAATAAACGCTGATATTAACTATTTGAGTAAATTGTGATCTCCATCTATTGGCATCTCCTCATTATGGCACCAGGCTTAAAAAATCTACTATTTTATCAATCCATCTGGTCAAGACTTGTATATTTGTAGAGAATACTTTTTAAGTTGAAATGTATTCTGTACATTATTGTAATATATCTAGAGAACTTGTAACAAAACTTAAATAGGTGTATAGATACTCATGCTTTCTAAATCCTCAGATTCAAACATATATAGTGTGCCTCCTAATATGTTCTGTTAAAGAACATCAATGTAGGTTGTACATTTGTGGATGCTGTACATAATGGCGATTAATGCAGCCACAACAAGTGTTTAACAGATAATAGCAGCAGCTTGTTCTACAGATAATGGTACTGAAAGAAACCTTGAATTGGTATGGTGTAAACTGTTCTTTGACCGCAAAGGTAGCAAATATTGGTATAAAGCAAAACTTTCGTAGTAAGTAAAAGGCCTCAAAATATTAAAAATATTAAAAAGTACCAATTAGTAGATAAATGTCTACTAATATCCCATTAATCCTCAAATCATATCTTGAGGAGATACTGTATTCATTCCCTCATAAGTCCTTGGCAGGTACAGATCCAACCCTGCTGTCATTTGGATAGTTAAAAATTAAGCTATCCATCCAGATTCTTTTCATTTCAGTGACATAGCTCAAGAAGGTTCATGTTAGTTGTTCATTCCTTTGCATAAGGAGGTTGTCATAATTACATGACTTGAGTGCTTTAACAGTTAACAACTTGTTGGTCTCTCTCGAAAAAGATGGTCTTGAACAGGTCTTCAATAAAAATCTGAGTTGCACATCAAAGTTAATTGCAACCTTACCCATCTTCTAATCCACTTTAACCATCACCTCTGTTGGTGATGGTTCAACTTCAACCTTTTATTTTCCACATGCTTGAACAAGGCAGCTTAACAAGAGGCTTGGAGTTGGATGATGTGACAGCTTGAGTATTAAGTGAGGAGTCAGAAAAGCTGATGTCATTAGAACTAAGAAAACTGGGGACCAAGATTGAAAATTTCTTATTATAGATTGCTGTCCCTAATAATGCCATACTTACCACTTGACAAAACAAGCATCTTAGAAGCACAGTCTTGGTCCTTTGGAATTGGCATCTTGTTTGAGGTTTTAAGCTGTCAGGTGGATTGGATGGTTGCATATGGATTACATGTGGATCAGATAAAAAAAAAAAAACTACTTGGGCGTAAATGTCGGGCAAAAAGTGTCCATAGAATCCACTTCAACATGATTTGCACCAACCTATATAGCAATGCTTGCTTCCTCTGTTTAACTCCTTTTGGTTTCTTACATTTAACTCCTTTTGGTTTCTTACATTTGCAAAGGCAAGCTGGAAATCCTGCTTATTACTGCTGCCTAGGCCCTAAGGGACAGTTTGCTGCCAAACTGTTCACCTGGCAGCTTTCGGAAATAATGAGTGTACATAGAGAATGTCCTAGAAGTCTCATCTACTGAAATTTCTAATGAATTTCTGTTGACTGATGATTCTGCTAATATAATGATTTGAGCAGCTTTCTACTAGAAATTCGAAAATAAATATGGACAATTGACCTTGTGCATACTGAAAATTAGCAACAACAACAACAACTAAGCCTTTTATCCCAAGTATTTGGGGTAGGCTACATGAACCAAAAAAGAATCACGCCGGATTCTACATGAACCAAAAAAGAATCATGCCGGATTGATCACTTTGATAGTCCTTCTCCATTCATTTCTATCAAGTAATATCTCCTCATTTAAACCTCTAGAATCCATATTTTTTCGTTATCACCTCCATTCATGTTTTCTTCGGTCTTCCCTTTGTTTTTTTAATTTGTCCTATATTGATAAACTCCCATCGTCGAACTGGTGCATTTGTAGGCCTTCGTTACACTTGACCAAACCATCGTAAGAGATTTTCTCACATCTTCTCATGAATGAGAGCTACACCTAGCTTAGCACGAATATTTTTATTTCTCACTTTATCACTTCTAGTATTGTCACATATCCAGCGGAGCATGTGCATCTCTGTTACACTTATCTTATGTGAATAACGTTTCTTTATAGTTCAACATTCCGTGCTTTATAATAAAACTGACCTAATAGCAGTTTTATAAAATTTTTCTTTCAGTCTTAATGAAATGTTACGGTCGCATAAAACTCCCGTTGCACTCCTCCATTTCAACCAGCCAGCTGTATCTTATGGTTAACATTATTATCGATCTCTCCATCATTCTGAATAATAGAACCCAAATACCTAAACTGACTGTTCATTTGTATCTCTTGCCCATCCAGTATTACAGTATTATAGTTTATGGTCCGTCGTTTACTAATTTTACACTCCATATATTCTGTTTTAGATCTACTCAATCTAAAACCTCTAGATTCTAATGTGTGCCTCCATAAATTTGGTATTTGCCCCTGCTCTTGTCTCATCAACTAAGACAATATCATCAGCAAATAGCATACAATAAGGTATCTCATCCTGAATAGTTTTAGTAAACTCATCCATCACTATAACAAATAAGAATGGGCTCAATGCAGATCCTTAATGCAATCTAATTGTGATAGAAAAATCACTTGCTAAACCACCACATGTTCTGATATTGACCACTACTCTATCATACATGCCCTTAATTATATCGATATACTTGATTGAAACTCTTTTCTTCATTAATGTCCACAAAAATACCTCTCACGGTACCTTATTATAGACTTTCTCTAAGTCAATAAATACCATATGCAAATCTCTATTTCTCTCTCGGAATCACTCTATAAGTTGACGAAGTAAATGCATAGTTTTTGTTGTCGATCATCCCGGCATAAATCCAAACTGGTTTTCCGATATTTTAACAATTTGCCGCAATCTATGTTCAATTACCCTTTTCAAAAGTTTCATAGTGTGACACATGAATTTTATTTTTCGATAGTTAGAACAACTGTAAATATTATCTTTATTCTTATACAGAGATACTAGGGTACTCTTTCTCCATTCATTTGACATTTTCTTAATTTACTAAATCTTATTAAAAAGATCTATCAGCCACCTCACACCAATCACTCCTAAGTATCTTTATACCTCTATAGAAATCTCATTTGCACCAACAGTTTTTCTTAATTTTATTCTCTTCAAAACCTCTTTTATTTCAGATTCTTTAATTCTGTACATAAACTTACGATTCATATCCTCATATTAAATAGTAAGATCTCCCAAATCTTGAGTAAAACTATAATTATATAATATATCAAAATAATTTTTCCTTATTTCTCGAACTAGAACTAGAACTGTCTGATTCTCATCTTTAATATACTTTACAGTATATAAATCTCTAGACTTTCTCTTATTCGAGCAATTCTATATATATCCTTTTTTACCTCTTTATTATTCAACTTCTCATACACTTGTTTATATAATTTAGTTTTTATATTCCGAATAACTTTCTTAGCCTGTTTTTTTGCTAGTTTATACTTCTCAAAACTTGTTCCATCATTATTATTATTCTTCTTCAAATCGCTATAAAGGTTTTGCTTGATCTTAATAGCATTTTTTACTTTTTTATTCCACCATGATATATCCTTACATGGTAGAGTACCGCCCCTCGACTCACTAAATATATTTTTAGCTATCCTCTTAATGCAGCTCGTCATTTTGTTCCATATTAAATTAGCATCATCATGGTCCCTCCAATCTGCTTGTACTACTATCTACAAATTTTTTTCGATTACTTTCTAATCACCACCACTTAATCTTAGGATTTAATTTATACTTAACCTTTTTAAGTCTCTTTCTAGTTTGAATATCTAAAACTAAGAGTTTATATTGGATAACTACAATCTTATATGGCACTACCTTACAATCGATACAACTGGTTCTATTTACCCTCCTAATTAAAAAGAAATCTATTTGGCTCGCACTCAATCCACTTTTAAAAGTAATTAAGTGAAACTCTCTTTTTAAACCAAGTATTCATTAAAATCAAATCATAAGACAAAGCAAAATCTAGAATTGAATTAACTGTTTCATTTTTTTCTCCAAAATCAAATCCTCCATGTATACTATTAAATCCATTACGACTAGTTCCTACATGCCATTGAGATTACTACCAATATATAGTTTTTCTCCAGCGGGTATTCCTTGTATTATCTCATTTAGATCCTCTCAAAATTGATATTTACTGGATTCATCAAGTTCTACTTATAGTGCATAGGCATTAATGATATTAAAATCTCTCTATCTAAAATAAATTTAACTAATAAAATTTTTTCACCCTTTCTCCTAACCTCCAATACAACCCCAAGTAATTGCTTATCTATGATCGCACCTATCCTATTACGATTTCTATCTCTACCCGTATACCGAACTTTATAACTCCAAGGCTCTATGACTTTAGTTTTCTCACTTACTCACTTAGTCTCCTACATGCACAAAATATTAACCCTTCTTCTAATCATAACCAATGTTCAAGAAAGCGTTTTCATTATGCGTGCGGTCCAGGACCGCATAACGCATAATCGGATTACGCGCCGATTATGCGGATTACGCGGAATTATGCGGAATATTAATATTTTAATATATATTAATATATTAATTATTAAAAAATGGATATATTAATGCTATAAAACTCTAAAAAATTATAAATAATAACCGTAAGCATATAAAATGAATATAAACTGGCTCTACATAAGAAATTAAAAAGATAGAAAGACTTATCTCTTAACTCCCAATGTAAAAAAAAGAACGACGCATGTATGTATGGATCAAAAACGTCGCTCACCTGCAAATCGAAAAGAAAATTTAAATGAGAATCAATATATATGATATATAAGAATTAAAAAAGTTCTTTAACACATAAAAAATGAACAATGCATGTACAAATGAACATATGACAATAATCCACATATTGCTAATACATGTTTGTGTCAACTACATAAGTAATTAGTTTTACATATTCAAAAAATAATACAAGTTTTTATCAAATACAGTTCATCCCACTCAACAAATTCTCTACTATTCCTCATTGTCATCTTCATATTGAACATTGTTTTCCAACTCCTCCTCAGAGCTATCATCATCATCGTCATTCACATCATCACCCTCTTCTTCTAAAACAGCTATAGCTTGATCATGTTCAGGAAGATCTTCAACAACTGCACTGGATGAACCCTCTTGTGCTCTCATTCCCGCTGCAGCTCTCCTTCTTAGCGTCCTTTTGCTCCTCCTGAGTCTATCTTCGTTAGCTCCACTTGCCGCAGCAACAAGATCCCATGTTAAGCCGGAACTAGGGAAGATCTCATCTTCGTCATCATTCTCTATTTCTCTAACAAATTCATCTTTCCAGTGTAAAGCTCTGGAATCATCTGAAGCAATCAACACATCCTTACTATCTCCATCCTTCTTCTTCGCATTCCTTTTCTGTGCCATTTTTTTGTTAAACTGAACGAAGACGAGATCATTCAATCTTTTAGCATTCAGCCTATTCCTTTTCTTTGTATGTATCTATAAATTTATATATGATTTTACAGAAGAGAAAAAAGAAGGTTAGAGTGTTAACTCTGAAAATAATATAATTAAAAATTATAAAATATATAATCATTGTAGTAGTATTTACCCCTTCAAATACACTGAAATTTCTCTCGCACCCTGAAGAGCTACTTGTCAAGCTTAGGATCTTAATTGCTATTTTTCGAAGATTTGGTGCATCTCCTCCATAAAAATCCCACCAATGAGCTATTAAAGCAACATATAACAATATGTTAATAATTAGAAAGAATAGAATTTAATATTAAATTCTTTTAAATTTCATGTATAAAGGTTACCTGGATCGAAATTATCCGTGCCATTAAAACTCATTCGGTACCTTTCCGCCATCCCACTCCCCATAAGTCCCCCCTTATCTTTGTAGACACGAAATTCATATGAGCCAATCTGATCTTGGACATCATGCTCAGGGTAAAATATGCATATGCAATGCATGACGGCATTTGTTACTAGTGTATTTTCTGTGACTGTATTATCCCTATAATAATAATAGGGATTAAGATAATATGCCATCAAATGCAATATACTATCAAGTCTGCCCCTGGATTCTTTCTCAATTATATTAATAATTGGTCTAAATGTAGACTCCTTTCGATTGCAAGCAGCTTTGATCTCGTTCTTTGCATCTTCCAGCATTCCATAGACAAAACCCATTGAAGGTCTACGATCAGCATCAACAATTCTCAATAATTTAAACAAAGGAGTGTATACCTTCAGAAGCTCTTTAATGTCTTTCCAAAAGGAGTCAGAATATATTGTGGTTTTAGTTGACTTGCCCTTCTCTGTCTTCGACCATCTGTTATTATCCCACTTATCTGAAGACACCATAGCAGCCAACTGTGATTTTTTGTCTAGCAGGCAGCTCAAGCTTAGGAAGGTGGTGGCAAATCTGGTGATTCCTGGACGAACAAGCTCCCTCCTGTTTGTAAATGAGCGCATCAAAGCCAGAGTACTGTGATGCGCATAGAGAAAAACTGTCATTGATCTTGCCTTCTCAATCACCGCTTTGTATTTTGGTATCTTACCAATACCCTCCAACATAAGATCTATAGTGTGGGCTGCACAACTGGTCCAAAATATATTAGGCTTTTTTTCCTTCAACATATTTTTTGCTGCCATGTTGGATGGGTGGTTATCAGTAACCACTTGAAGCACGCGCTTCTCACCCACTTCCTTGATACAGTTTTCCACCCAATTCAATATGTATTCGCCAGTATGTGCATTGGCCGAGTCCTCAATGGATTTAATGAAGCATGTGCCGCTCTTACAATGGACACATAAATTCATAATACTTCTATGCTTTCTGTCAGTCCACCATCAGTCAAAATACTGCAGCCATATTCATCCCACGCTTCCTTTGATTTCTCCAAGCTGTCTTCAATTTTTTTGTATGCCTTATCTAAAAGAGGCACTCTCAATTGATATTGGCTGGGCCCCTTATATCCTGGACCGTGCTTGCCAACAGCCTCGCAAAACTGATCAAACTCTTCACAGTCGAAAGTGTTAAAAAGAATTCCTTTGGCATATGCCCACATAGCCGCATAATCATGTGCCAGCTCCTTCCACTTCCTTCTCTCTCCCTCATTGATAACCGTTTACTTCCATTTACCTTCATCTACTAGTCTGTTCAGTGGACCACTAACACGGGGCCTATGATCTCCAGTGAGTTCGGGTTCTTCTCTCTCTCTTTCTACTGATATCTGCACCTCTTCCCGAAGCTCATAATCAGCTTTCCGCTTGTCAACTTTCCTCTTCTTGATTCCTTCCAAGTTCTCCCTGCATATACGCCTCTCTTCATCTGTGGAAAGCACACATGATGACACTTCTCCTCCAACTCCTGTAATATGTTGCTTCAATCTATTTATTCCCCCTTTCACAATCTTATTATATTTGATGCATTTCACATCATTATAAGATCCTTTCTTTATTAGCCTACCATAATTCCACCCAATGTCATTTGATCTTGGTGGTTTCAATGGAATCTGGCTATCTTCCTCACTCGATGGATTTGGCCGTCCACAACTACTTGAATTAGAGGCCATTGATGATGACATATTCATCAACTTATATACTTTTAAGAAATTCCTACATCACCATTAAGAAAAACAATAACTCAATGAAAAAATTTGAACTATTTCAAATTATAGTTACCGCAAGTAATATAAATTTTAGAAAACATAAGTTTTATTAACTGTTTTAAAAGATTTAAATTTAATTGAAACAAAATAGGAGTTCAAATAAGTCCTGTAGCGACCAGTAAAATTTCTGCAGCAAAAAAAATTTTCTTTGCTAAACAAGATAATTTTGTTAAAGAGAACTGAACATACTCTGCAGCAACCAGTCAAAAAAAACTAACAAAAATTAACCACTAACAAAAAACTAAAAAAAACCAGCAACCTATTTTCGCAGCAACCATTTAATTTCTAATTAACGAAATTAGAACATTATTCTGCAGCAACCATTAATTAGTTCTTTGTACAAATTATACAATGTACAAGATTTGTCAACATTAAAACCGTTCAAGGGAAATAGACAGTGCAAAAATCAACCCCGAACTGAATCTGGAATTTGTACAAGCAAAAAAATTGTATACAAAATTTAAAAAAAAAAAGCACTGATCAGAAATTGAAAAAAAAATAAATTTATAAAATTAAACAAGACTAGAAGCAGTTAAAGAAGAAAGGAAAAAAAATTTACCACCGGAGGGGAGGATCGTTCGCCGGAGGGGAGGTTCGCTCGCTGGAGGAGGGAGGACCACAAGATTGATGCTCGGAGGACTCGAGGAAGTAATAATCGGAGGGAATGGAGCCGAGGGATTGATGATCGGAGGATTCGATCGTCCAATTCCTACAATGAATCACTCGATCGACCGATCGATTGATCGAACGGGTCGGTGAAGAAAAGGAATTGATCGGTCGGCGAAGACGAGGAATTGATTGACTGAGAGGAGATTGGGCGATCGGAGGGAAGAAATTTGATGATCGGAGGGAAATTTAGGGATCTAGGGTTTTTTGGTCGAGGGGATTTTCGGGCGAGAGCGAGAGAGAATTTTAGGGGTTGCGACGAAATTAAAAAACGAACGGAGAGAAGGGGAAATTAAAGGGTTGGATGCGGGTCGGGTGCGGGTCGGGTTTTCATATTTTTTCCGAAACCCATTAACCCGCCGGCGATTAATCGCCTATGCGGATTATGCGGACGCATAATCCGCATAATACCGCATAATCGCCCTGTCCGCATGGACAGGGCGATTTTCCCCATTTCTCTGCGTTTTCCGCCCGCAAACGTTTATGCGGGCGCATATGCGCCCGCATAGAACGTTTTTTAGAACACTGATCATAACATCAACTAATTTTGCTAATCTGTCTGTAAAAGAACTTATATTCTACGATGTCAACCGAATCCTATGTTTATATCTATGAGCTAACTTTTTTACCCCCATTCGCTCATTAAGATGTGAGAATGCTCTTACATTTGATACCACATCCGGTTGTCGACGTGGTGCATCGCTTCTGGTCGATGTGGTGCGTCGCTTGTGGACCTAACAACCCTCACACATTTTTCACTACACCCGGCCTCTTATGTAACGCGTCACTCAGTAGAGAACGTCCCAACGAAATTTATATTTTGGCTTATGTCATAATATGTGACAATATTTTATTTTGGCTGTCACCGGCTTACACAATCTCCTCTTTTATCCTGACTTGGGGTAGGCAGTGAAAAGATAAATCTTTAGGCATAGCACTGGCAGAGTTCATACTGAAAATTAGCAATTACTTAAAATAACAAATTTCAATGATAAGTTACAGAACCTCTACATCCTCAATAAAGATTTTTTTTTATCCCAACATAGTGACAAATACAATAGAAACCTAGAAAAGGAAACAATTTATTTAGTATATAGTCTGGAAAAAGAAAAGAATATAGTAATAAAATTGTGAATTTTTATATTTATTGTAGAGCACATGTAAATGAGTTTTCACCACGGTATTAGATAACGCGCGAGAATAATAAGTATAACAAATATCATATTGGATTTTAAGGTAAAGATCCACCACAGACCCTCTAATTGAAGGATCGACATTGACTATATTGTCAATGTTTCACTGATATTTATGATATTGCTAATATGATACGTCCAATATCCCCAATTTGCATTGTACAAACTATGGCCAATGCGGACACTTATTTCGAGATTTTAAACCTCTGTCTTTGCCCTAGTGAGTTTGAAGCCTAGCTAATGCAACTATGTTTGTGGAAGGCAAAGATTTTTTAGGTGGGGGTGTTTTAGTTACTTATCTTTACTAAATTTAAATTTATCACATCTGCTCTAGGAGACTTCTTTTAACCATATAAAGCCTTCTTAAGATGCTTTCATAGGCTCCTCCGAAGTTTGTAACCTAATGGTTGAGTCATGTGTACCACCTCTATGCCCCCCCCCTAGAAAAGCATTCTTTATACCAAGTTGATACAAGGACCAATGCATGGCCATTGCGATAGATAAAAGAATCCTAACAAAATGTAATTGAGCTATAGGAAAGAATGTCTTATAGTTATCAACCCCAAATCCTTCCTCCTCTTTCCACGTTTTTAGATTTTCACCTTTTGACAAGAGGTAAGATAATATCTTTCTTTTTCTTTTTAGATTTAAATTATCCTATTGGATCCTAGTTAGCTCACCTACTACCCAATAACCCTAATGACTTAAAAACATCTACTACCTTGTAGACCCAATAAGATAGATCCAGAGCTTTTTGTAGATTTCAGATCCATTAAGAGTATTTAGCCTCAAAATAATTTTTTGAATGCCCTTAAAATACTGGAAAATCTCTAAAAATCATTTAAATTTATATTAATCTATTTTTGATATTATTAGAATATTAAATATGTAGATTGCTCCATTGATCAGCATTGGAAAACGAAATCCAGGTGAGTTTATTTTTGGACTCACTAATCATACTATTTTATATAATTGTTGTTTTAATTTTATATAAATTGATTTGTTATCCATCAACTACTTATGATTGTTCCTATTATCGAAATTCTGCTATTTTTGTTATGCATTTATATTAAATATTTTAAATCATATAGTATAAAATTTTATAATAGTAGATACAAACAATGTTTGATAAATCAAGTAAAAGCTATAATCGTGGAAAAATACTATTTGCTTTATCATTTTGTGTTGGTGTGTAGGCGACTTGTCTTATATGCTAGTTATCTAATTAAGAAATATGCGTAGCACGAAAAACCTTTCAGTATTCATACACTTATCTAGCTAATATCTCTATGATGTCACAAATCAGTAAATTTTTGATTTAGCCAATTGTGATCTATTCAGTAAAATATAAATCAAACGAATACTTTGAATTATATTGTCAAGAAACTAATAAAACTGAATTGGAGCATTGCACATGATATGATATATAGAATATAAGAACCAGAATTGAAAATAACATGACTATACTTAAATGATGCTGGGCTGGAGGAGAAACTGAATAATAGAAATATACTCTGTTTCGGCTGTAAACTTGTTACGTTGTATAACTGAATATTTCGCACATCATGGGTGCGTGATAATTTGCTGGATAATGCCTAAATATTCCTGTTTGCTGGACGGCAGGTCCGACTTAGTACCTGACAATCCTTGTGACTATTTTCTGGGTCTGTATAAGAGACAATCGAAACAGTGGTGTTCTATTAGTTAGATTTTTCAATACATGCCATCATAAATAAAAACACTCTTCCTATAATATTGACTACACTAGATAATATTAGATTTAACATATAACCATTAATGTTGTTACATATTTACTTAATATTTTCTAAGATTTATTTATCATCGTGTTGGACATTAACTGTTGTTGGTTTACTATATATATTTTTTCTATGTATATAATTTTGGTCGCAATTTGACGAACTGGATGTGCATGTCCAGACTTATCGATGAACATACTGAAGCTGATGCAGGATCTAATATTTTCGAAGAGCAAGTTTGACGCAGGACGGAGGTGAAATTAAGGTTAGGGTTTTGAAATTAGGGTTTTTTTTTAATAGCGATTGGGGAAGAAATGATAAATTGGAGAAAACTTTTGGGATTTGGGAATCCACCCAGGCCCACGCCCACTCTTCACGAATCCACGAGGAAAGATTTTTTACTCAGCGAATTCTACGCCAGAGATTTCTCAAGAAAATTTCTCAAAATATTATTCATCTCTTCAATACTTCGTACAACCCCTATATATAGGGAAACCCTAACAAACAGAATCTTAATAAGATCTAAACTCCTAATCAAATCAAATATCTAGTACAATCCAAATCCTAATAAAATCAAATCAGATCAAATCAAATCTAATCCTGATCTCTATCAATTCTCCCCGGCTTCAAAGCATTCATCCCCGATGAATGTGGAGATAAATAATAATAAACACGTCCGGGTTGAACTGATCGGTATCCACGAAATATCCCAATTAGGCCATGATGGTGGTCGAGGACCATAGCTCGTGCATCACATCTGAATAAAAGTGGTGGAGGGAAAACTTGCTTCGTTAGTGAACTTGTATCGAACCACGGTAGATCTGGAAAGACACCTGAATGTGAAATGTATAATTTCTTCATAATTTCTGAAAGCAACCTCTCAGGGGGAACCAAAACTTTCACTTCATTATCAAGTACAAATTCCAGCAAAATATTATGTGGATATACAATAAATTTGTACTCATCATTGCAAATTGCTATCTGTCTAGAGATCTCATCATGCATAATATGCATATCAGGCAAATGCAATGCAACAGACTCAAGTGGTACAACTCTAAAAAATAGATATGTTGGTTCGCTAAGATGACATACATCAATCACCGCAAATGATATAACATCACTACACTGTGTGGGAATTTGATGAATCTCGAAAGGAAACTCCAAACGATCTCTAGAAAATAATATATTAGGATTAACCTGCCAAAATATGGGAATGATGCTAAAAAACTTACCGGTAGCAATATTAGTGTCAACTATTTCATACTCGGTCTCTTCATCTACATTTGACTCCAAAATTGAAGATCTAGTATCATGTAGTGGTGCACTAGACTCTACCAAAACATTCTGAGTATCAGTAGTATCAGTAGTATTCTTTACAGTAGCATGGATTTCAATAGGAATGTGAATCTCAGTTGGTGGATGTGTATTAGACTCTTGTGTCTCATTAATAATATTATCATTAATCATAAAAGGAATATGAGTATCGGCAATAAGAATAGATATGTTCGATTCCAATTGTGATTCATCTATAGTACTTTTCTTAGAAACATGAAGCTCAATAACTTCTGAATCGTCAACGTGATTAGGGGGCATGATATTTATGGGTACACTCTTGAGGGGATACTCATAATCGTAATGCCAAGATATGCGACACTTAGAACACTTGGTCATGATACAATGAAAGGCAGAGTATCCATATTTGTCGCATTTAGGGCACTGTGTTCTAACTTTTAGAGTGAATCTATTTTCCAATTTATCTAAAAGACGAGTCCTATAATACGTAGGAAGATACTCCTCAATAAAAATATTTTTCATCTCTTCTCACGAGTTTATAGGATTCTTATAACGTTCCTCACGATCTATCTCTACTAAAATCCAAAATTTTTTCGCTTGTCCCACTATTCGTCTCCTAACAAATTGAAATTTACGTTTGCTAGACATTTTATAACAGTCAAAGTAACTTTCCATTTTCACTAACCAATCAATAAAGTCGCGAGTGGAGGAATAACTATCAAATACAGGATTTTTATACCAGAATTTTTCATCTATTATTTCTCTAGCAGCACGCAGATCATAAATATAATGAGACTTATTTGATTCCGAATGGCGACTAGATTGTGTTGTAAAATGAGACATGCTTAATATAGAGAATGGATCATGCAATGCAAATTAGTCAAGTATACAGATGATAGTGCAAAATCTAAAACTCAGACGACCCAAACGCATGCATTAAATTAATTTTTTCCAATAAATCAATTACTCAATGCAAATGAATATGAGATCACTAGAGAGAAATAATTAACAATAAATCACAAATTATTGCAATCCAATAACATTTGCAAAGAATTTAGTAGTTGAAACTCAGTTCAAGTTAAGTATCACCCGGAGGGATGAGTAGTTCACGTCCAAATGAACTTCGAATCACCACTTTTTTCCTTAATGGATCTGCACTGTAAACGGGTCTGCACTGCTGTACTGAACTGAACCAAAAGTGGAATGGATCTGGATCTGCGGGTCAGATCTGAAGCTTACGGGTCGAACCCAAAATAAATCCAACTTTCTATTCTTTTGGATGTGGGTCTGAATAAGTGGATCAGAACCAAATCAACTCAATAACAAACAAACGCAGAACCTAATAGGTTTCTTATCCTTTCTCGCTGCTGTTGAGGGGGAACGGAGGCTGGTCGCTGTCGCTGTCGAAGTGGAGGGAGGACGGCGGGCGGCGGCGGCGGCGTCGACGGTGGTGACGAGGGGCAGTGGATCTGGTGGCGACGGCGATGGCGACGAGGAGGGGCGGTGGCGATGGCGACGAGGGACAGAGGCGGGTGGAGGCGGACGAGGCGTCGCTGGCGGAGGAGGCGGGTGGAGACGTGGGATGGAGGCGGGTGGAGGTGGTGGGGTTGTTGGGGGGGGGTTTGGTCGGAGGACGGAGGCGGGTGGGAGGCGGGTTTGCTGGGGGGGGTCGGTCGGAGGCGGCGGGGTTGTTTGGGGGGGTTTGGTCGGAGGACGGAGGCGGGCGGAGGTGGCGGGTTTGCTGGGGGGAGTCGGTCGGAGGACGGAGGCGAGCGGGAGGCGGGTTTGCTGCGGGGGGTCGGTCGGAGGCAACGGGGTTGTTTGGGGGTTTGGTCGGAGGACGGAGGCGGGCGGAGGTGGCGAGTTTGCTGGGGGGGTCGGTCGGAGGACGGAGGCAGCTGGGAAAATTTGGCTGGGGAGTTATTTTGGGGGGCTACTGCGGGTAGAAACGAAGGATAGGAGGAGACAATTTTTTTTTTTTTTAACTACAGATCTGATCTGATTTTTTTTTTCTACAGATCTGATCTGAGTTTTTTTTTTTTTTCTTTCTTGCTGGTTGATCGAAGGTGAGGGTGAGGGTGGTTAGGTCAGGTGGAGGAGGAGAAAATAAATTTAGGCTCTGATACCAATTTGACGCAGGACGGAAGCGAAATTAGGGTTAAGGTTTTGAAATTAGGGTTTTTTCTAGAGGGATTGGGGAAAAAATGATAAATTGGAAAAATCTTTTGGGATTTGGGAATCCACCCAGGCCCACGCCCACTCTCCACGAATCCACGAGGAAAGATTTTTTACTCAACGAATTCCACGCCAGAGATTTCTCAAGAAAATTTCTCAAAATATTATTCATCTCTTCAATACTTCGTACAACCCTTATATATAGGGAAACCCTAACAAACAGAATCTTAATAAGATCCAAACTCCTAATCAAATCAAATATCTAGTACAATCCAAATCCTAATAAAATCAAATCTAATCTAATCTAATCCTGATCTCCATCAAAGTTGAAACCCAATAGAGGATTATAGTTACATTATTTGGTTTTATTTTTGTTATTCTTTTAAATGTATCTAAACTCCATTCCAATGAATAAAAAGTCAACTTTTGTTAAATTTTTCTACCATTATTACTGAGTATTATTATGGAAAATTATTGAGTATTATTATGGAAAATTATTGATATTCTACCGGAGGTTTTAGCATATTCAATCTGAATATGTTACTGGTATCTGCAGCACGTACTCGTATACCATATATCGGGAGCAGGTGGTGACATTTAGTATCTTCGAGTTATTTATACAAGCACAAACAATAAACTAATATTTGGTACATAATCAAAAGTTGAAAAAATAAGTGAGTCATAATTGAGGTTAAGGGTTAACAACAATAATGGTTGAAGTAAATTAGTAGGATAATATTAGTGTTATGGAATAACAAATCAATCTTATTGATAGAGAGTAACCACGTATGTATAAAATTACAAAGTTGATAGTGCCCTTAATGGGTCTAAACATGGACGGGTCTAAATCAAGTTAACCAAATCCATAAAAATCTAATTCTCTCTCTTAGGCTAGAGCATAGATATCAGTCATGCCTATTTTATCACACAATGTTGGAAAAACTTTGGGTGATGTAGGTTTCGTCAAGATATCGCCTAACTAATGGTAGAGTGGACTGAGTAGAAATTACCATTTTTCACAAAATAATCTCAAATAAGGTGATAATCGACCTCGATATACTTAGTGCGATCATGAAATATAAGATTCTTAATAGTATAAATAGTAGATTGATTATCATTATGCGTGGGTGTGGACTCTTCTGTTAAAGCCACTTAGTAAGTTTAATTGCAGTAGCTCGCATGTAGTATGAGCCATACCTTGATACTATGCATCAACGCTCCACGAGATACAATATCTTGTTTTTTTGCTTCGCTATATCCTCAAATTGCCACCAACAAATGTTAGGTCATTAGTAATAGACTTGTTGTCATCTCTATCTCAAGCATATCCAACATCTGAGTATGCAGAGATTTAATTATGGTCATGCTTCTTGTATAATAATCCCTTTTTTGGAGAAATTTTAATGTATGAAAGAATTCTTAGAGCAGCTTTCGAGAGAAACTCTCGTCTTATTTGGTCTAGTGACTGTAAAATAGATGAGTTTTCTAATCATTCTTTTATATTGCTTGATATCATCTCAAGAAGTCCACATCTACTTCATAGGTGTACTAACATGTTTGCACCCAAGTAATCTAGTCTCTTGTAATGGATCCAATGTATACTTTCTCTAACAAAGGAGTCCCTTTTTTATATGCAATTTCAATCCCAAGAAAGTACATTAGCTTTTCCATACTTGGGTCATAAAATGCTGCTTAAGATAATTTTTCATCTTAGTCAAGACTCGTGCATTACTTCCAGTCAAGAGAATATTGTCCATATAGATAATGAGAAGAGGAATCCTAGGAGTCGTGCGCCGAATGAAAATGAGTGATCATACTGACATCTCCGAGAGCTAATATCTCTGAAAACCAATGTCTGCAATTACTTATAGAACTTCTCAAATCAGGTTCGAGGACTTGCTTCAGTCAATAAATAGTTTTCTTGAGTTTGTAAGCCATAGCCTCTCCTTGAGTAATATACCTCGAAGGTTGCTCCATATAAACTTTCTAATTAAGATCATTTTGATATCCAACCAGAACATGAGCCACTCTAAATTGATAACCGGAGAGAATTATATGCGTATGAAGTTGAGATGAGCCGTGAGAGTGTTTTAAAGTAATCAACACCATAGTTATGCTAGTTTGCGACAAGACATGCCTTAAATTTATGTGCAGATCTATCCAGATTGAATTTGATAGTAAAGACCTAGCAATAACTAACCATTGGAGTGCCTTGTGGAGTACGAACCAAGTCCCATGTCCCTTGATAGATTAGTGATGTATATCCTCATTCATAGCCTGCTGCCAGGCAAGTACTATCACAACTTCCAGGTACGATTTGAGTATAGAAATAAGGGACAAAGAAAGAGTAAGCTGGTGAAAAGGAGTGAGCCTATTGTAAGAGATAAAGTGAGAAAAGGGGTGAACAATAGACGGACATTTATCTTTTTGGAGAGCATTAAGAAGATCAAGATTCAAGAGCAATGGGCTATGGAAAGAACCAACAATTGGAGATGGAGAATCAAATGGGTGCAAGAGCAAAGTAGATGCTTTTGGATGACGAGTGTACCTATAGTGGTGGTGGTTGAGGTGTTTTTTCAATTCCTGTACTGTACACTAGCAGAGGCATATGGGAAGTAGGTAACTAGCAGGCAGATAAGGGTAAAAAAAGGAAACAGATTCAAAAAATGGGACAATGCAGAAGTAAAATATTTTTAAATGCAGGATGATAGCACCTAAGCCTTTCTGAGTACGCAAGTAGGTTGTAAATACACATTTAATAGAGCAGAGAGACAACTTGTCCAACTTAGGAGCTAAGTCTTGAACAAAGTATGTACAGCCAAATGCACAGGATAAAATAAGGAATAATGCTTTGTCAGGAAAGAGACATGAGAAATGACTTTTACCATACAAAATCGAAGATGACATCTGATTAATCAAGTGACAAACATATAAAACAATATCCTTTAATAAATATATGAGAATATGCACAAGAATCATCATTATCCAAGCAACATATAAAATATCTTTCCTTTCAACGACACCATTTGTTGCGACGTATGAGAATAAAATGTTTGATAAACGATGCCATTGTCAATACAAAAAGCAAACATCATTTTCCGTAAACTCTATGCATTTTCAATGTGTTAAACACGAATAAATTTGGAAAACTGTTTTTTTATCTCTTTATAAAAAAGTTCAATAATACTAGAAACTTCATATTGCTCCTTAAAAAAATATAACCATATCCTCTCACAGAAATAATCTAAAAAATAATAAATTACTGAAATCCCTTGCAAGAAGGAAAATGGTAAGGACCCCACACATCATAATTGACTAATTCAAAAGAAAGAGTACTACCCTTATTGACTCAAGCAGGGTGGGAAGCAAGGAGATGTTTTCCTAGATTACAAGACTCACTCTAACTGGGAGATGGTAGATGTTATGATTAATAGTTTGCGAAGACTTTGTAGGGAATTGTGACCAAGATGTTGGTGCCCTGGAGAAGAGTATCAAAAGAGAACAAAAATGTCTGCATGAGTAATCTCTTCATCCATATAATTCATGTCTCCTTTCTCACGATTTGTACCAATGCTCATTCCAGTATGAAGGTCACAAAAGACAATGATGGAAAGAATGTCACAATAATTACTATTTTTATTAAGCTGACGGATAGATAAAAGACTGTTAGGAAATTTTGGGATAAAAAACACATTTTGAAGGGTTAATGAGGTAGCATGAACTATCCCATCACCAACCACAGGAGAGGAAGACTCATGAGGCAATATTTATTTGAAAGCTCTAATAAATCAAGTTTGTTCTTAATACTTGTCATGTGGGAAGAGGCTCCAGAATCTATAACCCAAAAATAGAAGAAGTAACATAAGTATCTGTACCTGAAGAGGATACATGAGTAGCTTGAGAACCAAATAAAGGAGACTGAAGATAAAGTAAATTGCCAAAAGCAGCTTGAGAAATCTGAATCATATAAGAGAATGAGGCTGAAGTACTAGTAGAGGTTGTATCAAAAGCAAAACCACCAAAAGGAGGATTATTATTCAGCATTTATGCCCATGCTACTTTGTCGAGCTTTTCCCAACAACACTTAGAAATAAGGTCGATTTCGCCATAGTGTTTACACTAACACTATTCTCGTTCACTTGAATCTCTATGACCATGACCTCCCCTCGAATCACGTTCACAGCCACAACCATGGTCACGACCTCGCCCAGTATATAAAACGGACTGCTTACTCGAGATAGACGGTAGAGTAAATTCAGTAGATGCACCAGATCCAGTAGAGACTCGAAGTACTTAAAAATAAGTGGATGTCAGGGAGGGGAGAGGATACTTTCACTGATAAGAATCTGTCCTCGAAACTGGGTGAATAGAGATGGATCCAGACTAAATAGAAACTTTGCTATAGCACGATTCTGATGATACTATCTCAAAGTGTTAAGATCTATTATCAATGGTTGGTGAATGCCAATCTCATCCAATGTGCCTCGGAGCATAAAATAGTATTTGGAAACAAGCATGTCTCTCTGCTTAAGAGTAAACAATCGCTCATATAGTTCAAATACTCTAGATTTTTTTTCCATCTTTTAGGGTGTTCTATATCTCCTCATCAATTTTCAAGAATATTACTCTAGAACTTACTTTCTCCTTTATACTATTAGAGAGCTATGTAACTATACAACAATCATTAGTGAGCCAATCTAGATAGACAAGATCTTTCTGATTTGGTGGACCTTCAAGTAGATGCATAATCTTTCTATGGGCACCGGTGAACACCTTAAACAACTGAGCCCATGATCAATAACTACTACCATTCAATTTAAGAGCAGTAGCAACAAAAAAATTTTTGAAACAAAATTCTTAGATATATTTGGAGTAGTAGAATGGAGGTAGACGAATTACTTGAGGAGGAATCCATATCAAAAGGAGCTCTTGACAAATATGGCAGAAGATTAATAGAGGAGATGAAATCTTAGCAAATAAGGCAATAGATTAAGAGAGGAGACCAAATATTAGGAAATATAGCAGATGATTAAGAGAAGAGACCAATGAAGGAGAAAATCCTTAAATAACTCTTCCTGTCAAGTCAAAGATATGGGAATTAAATGAAAATCTTAGTAAATGGAGCAGGTAGTTAAGGGATTACAAAGAGAATCATGTTAAGATTTTAAGATTATGAAAACAATATGCAAAAAATTCAAATTTGTTACTATGAGGAACATCTCAGATTAGAAAGTGAAATGCAACTGACAGAGGTAATAATAGTAGCATTTTGACCCAGTAACTAGTGTATTTGACCCTGAAAGGGGCCAAACTAACCCAGCCAGTGATAGTAGCAGAAAAAGTGCTGATTTTCGCATCACAATGTTTGTGTGTCAAAATGCATAAAAGATTGCCATAGCAACATTAGAACAATAATAGGCGGAGGACTCAGTAACGGGTTGCATCAAGGACTGCAAGAGGCAGCTTCAGGCCTCATGCAGGCGTTAGTGAGGAGAGGAAACAGAGGTGAAGGCAGCGGGGAGAGGAAATTGAGGTGGTTGGCAGATTACCGTTAGAGTTTTTCTTTTAGTAAATGGTTAAAATTAGATATGATATTTGAACGAAGGGGTGGGATTGAGAGTTTATATCTATTTTGTAATATTTCTTTGCCACCATGTTATGGAATAGTAAATCAATTTTATTAACAGAGTGCAGTCACGCACGCGCGCACATACACACACGCACACATACACACACACAGATATATATGAAATTACAAAGTAGATAGTACCCTTAATAGGTCTAAATCCAGATGGGTCTAAACGTAGTTAAAACACATAATAATCTAACAAGCAGTAATGACAACAACAATATTAACAATGACAATAGCTGCAACAGAGCCAACAATAAAGGAAAAGATGAAGCAGTGTTCTAAATATCGGATACCGGTACCGGTCAGCCAAATCAGATACCAGATACTGGACGGAATATTGCGATATGACCCTAAATACCAGAGTGTCATATCGGTGTTATACCCGTTAAAAAATAATCATATAATTGCCTATATAGAACATATTAAAACACATAAAACAAGTTTATGATACTTATCTTAGCTTATTTGCATTTAACTTACGAATTTGCAAATACCGTTTAGAATGTCCACATATGCACAAAGCGTCATAATCATAATCCAAATGAATAATCAAGTTCAAGTTTTAAAACACAAAGAGGAAAATCAAAACATATAAGAACGTCATATTAAAAACATCAATCACATTACCCAATAAATATAAAATTAAGAAAAATAAGTTTTCAAGAAAAAAGAAAAGTGTTTCTACAATAAGTTTTCAAGAAAAAAGAAAAGTGTTTCTACAATATAAAAGTGATAATTTACAACGTTGTCCTTTAAATAAGTTTATTTAAAACATGATAGTTATTTTAAATATCAATCTTTATAACACAATTTTTAGTTAGATTTAGGCTCCATTGGTTCATTCAAAGGCATGCCTTACTCCTCATCATCTGATGACGAATCTGATGATGATGTGTAAGTTTCTTCCTCATCATTTTCGTCATGCATGCCGTTGCTTAGACTTTGAAAATGAGGATATTTTCCCCTTAAAAGTTCTACTTTTGAACTTGGATTCCGTAACTCTTTTACTCTTTCTTTTTTTCGGATTAGCACGCATAGCAATCGAAACCTGTCGAAAAGTCAATTGCTCTTTGTGGAAGACTTCATCATCACTAGTCTCATAAAAATCGTCATTAGCATGAACCATTCGATAACCTTTTTCTCTTCATTATATACAACTAGGGAATCTCTGTTTAGGATTGAAAGTTTGTTCTTGAGCCTTGCATTGAACTTGATAAAAACTAAGTCATGCAATTTTTTTGAACTTAGCCTATTTTTTTCTTCGTATGTACCTAAATAAAAGATAATCACATGAAATTCGTTGCAAGCATATTTGTTTAGAAGATAGAAATATTTTTTAGTAAAGGACAAATCGTAGTACCATCTTAAATGTGCTCCAGTTTCGTTCACAACCCGAAAAACTAGTTGTCAGGCTCAAAATCCTTATTGTCATGGTCCTCATTACAATGTCCTATAATTAAAAATTGACAATTGCTCAATGTCTTATATTGGCCAATGTGATAATATCCTATAATTAAAAGTTTAAAACTATATATTTTTAGTATCAATTGACAATTGCACAATGAGTGACATACAAGTTTTAATACAATATAACCATAGGCCCAATATATCAGTTGCATAATCCTAACATATCCAACAAATACTTTCTTCAAACGCTCTAATTACTCATTACTGAACAAATTCTCAATTAAATTCACTTCAAAATCTCTATATAGCCAAACAATCTAACATATCCAAATCCATTGTTCACTGACTCGGTGATTCAGTTCAATGAATCAGTGAACCGCTCACTGATTCAGTGAATGGCTCACTGAGTCAGTGAGCCGTTCATTGATTCAGTGAACTGAATTACTGTTTGCCCACTGATTCATTGAATTGGTGGGTTGAACACCGATTCAGTGAACTAAATCAGTGTTCGACCCACTGACCACAATTCACCTATAATTGCACAAAAAATTAAAGAATTTAGCACAAAATGCAATCAATTTCAGTTAAATAGCACAATTATAAGAGAAATTGGAGAAAATTGTAACCGTAACTAAAATTAACATGAAATTAATCAAAATTGACTTACCAGTGGGTCGAATTGGGTGGAGGAATCGATCGGCAAGTTCCTGTCGAAGTTGAATCGGCCGGCGACCTCCTGTCGGAGGATCGAAGAGTGAGAGAAGAGTGGTCAGATGGGGATCAGAGAGTGAATTTGAAGTTGAATTTGGAAATTAGAGTTAGGATTGGGCTCGATCGACCGTTTGCGGGGGAGAGAAAGAGAGAGTCGGAGAGTGGGAGAAGAGTTGGAGAGTGGTCGGATGGGGATCAGAGAGTGAATTTGAGGTTGAATTTGGGAATTAGGGTTAGGGTTGGCCGCGATCGCCCGATCGCTCGTTCGTGAGGGAGAGAAAAGGAGAGAGAGAGAGCACGTGCGAAATTATTTCTGATTTTTTTTCTTCGCTTCCGACCCGTTAAGGGCATTTTATTTCTTAACGGGTTAATAGGTTTAACCCACAACCAAAATCCATTCCTATCTAAACCAATATTGACTAATACCGTCTAGTATTTTTTTTATCTCGTTACCGGCCGATATATCGCCACGTGGCCGATATATCAACCCAAAATGATAAACGGTAAAAAAATACCATACCGTCTCGTTTCTTCTCAAATTTCGATATACCGGCAGGTATACCGTATACCGGCTGGTATTTAAAACACTGAGAGGAAGAAGGGAAGATAACAATTAAGAATAGGTTTTTTAAATCTTGGATACTTGAAGAAGCTTCCCAATGTATATCTCCAACAATTTTAGTTTTTGGCATGTGAGAAAGATTCTCTTTTTCATGTTTTTAGCACAACAGTTTACGAATCAATTTAAGAATCTTTTTGATTTAAGCAAATATGAAAGAGTGGGGGGTTCTCTAGTGGGGGGTTCTCTCTTGTATATTAGAACAAGATTGGTTATGAAGCCCACATCCATTTCTAAGTTAAAAATCCATTCCTAAGTTAAAAGCTTAATTGAAAAAAATGAATTTTATCAATTGATGTATCATGATGACAAATTGGGCCTATATATTGGGCGATATCGGCTGATATTTGTACAAAATGATGATCCTTTTTTTACCATATCAGCATGACTGCCAAAAAAGAAAATATCGAATGATATATCGGCTCTATAGGGATATTTAAAACTATGATTGGTGCACTACGAACATCGGATTGGCTGCAATGCCTGGTATTCGACTGCAATCTACAAAATGAGCCATGACATGTAAGCCAAATTGCAGTTATCCAAATGTTGGAAACTAGAAGGCATTTCTTCTGTAATTGTTGCTGCAGTACTATTCACAACTGACCAAGCAGCCTCTAAATAAAAAGAAATTAGTATGTACATATTGCGTGCTATCGGAAAAAAAATCACATTGCAACATGCTTGCATCTTACAATTGTTATAAAATAAATATTGTCACAATCTAAAGCATAAACTTTGGGACAAATTCTTAGATAACTGTAACTCAGAAGGGTACATGGCTATTGAGCATATGTGCTGTAGACCATTCTTCCCTCATAGGTGCCACTGGAATCGTTTTGTGAATATATTGTATGTGTACTGATCGTCTGTGCTATATAGACCACCCATGAAAGCTGGTTCATTTTGTCAAATAATACGGAGTGATCAATTTTTTTTTTTTTTTCCTTTATCCTAATTTGCTGGGCTATGTTGCATGAACTATTTTCTATCTACCAAGACCTCTTTGAAGAGCATTACCTGAGAGTAATTGTAAGTTACCACTGTAGAGCAGTAGTAAAACTTCTTAACACGTGTTGCATCGGGCTATGGCCCCTAAAAGTGGATTGGGTTAAGGATCACTATGGCTTTTGTTCCCAAATGAAAAAATAAACAACTTTGAAGAGCCATCTGGGATTTGTAGAATTACTTAATGTAGGGTAGCCTCTAAATCACCCAGCATTCTTTTCCATCTCCAAGGCCATGTTCGGTTGGATGTAATTGCATTTAAGATTTGCATTTGCAAGTACAAAGGAGAGAAAATTTTGGAATTTGGTGAGATCTCCTAATTCCCATGAAGCCTATTTTGAAATTTTGCATGAAAATTAGGAGTTGTCACCAAAGTTCAAAATTTTCTAGCACGCAAATACAAATACCAAATGGAATTATATCTAACCAGATATGGCCTTTGTCAATAAAAGTGTGCTTCCAAACAAGGTGTTTTGATCTCAGGATGAGTCAAGGAAGGTTTGATTCAAGTCAAAATCTTATTGACTCAGGAGAATACTGAAATAAGTGGTTCATTTTCTCTGTTCTATTTTAAATGAACTATTTTCACCACAATGTTTTGTTCCTGGTAAAACTTTTAACCTTGGTTGTGTTCGAAAGAACCTCTACGCTAATTCTTGAGACATCCTCTTTGAAGTATGCTGCGAGTTTACAGATAGTTAATGAGTTCAGACTTCAACATTGCATGTCTATACGTCTCTCATATCAATATTTCTATACTTAGAAATATAATTCTCCAATTTCTGAGCATGTTTCACATTTTATGATTGACAGTTCATTGATAAAAATTCAATAACCAGTTCCCTTTGTTATATATTCGTGATAAGTTAATTCGTCTTCTGTTATCCCTTCAGATTGATATGCGGAGAGCTAACAATTGTGAAATTATGCTGACTAAAATAAAAATGCCTCTTCCTGACATGATAGTAAGTTCACTTATCTTCTATATATGCCTGAACTGATTTATTTATGATAAATACCAATGATATCTTTGGTTGTTCATGTTAATACATTCCATGTTCTTATTTATGCTCTTAAATTATTTGCATGTAATTGGTTTGTTCATTTTGTTTCACTCTTTTCTGATAGCATTAACATATTTTATTTTATTTTATTTTTTGGTGTGCTTAATGTAGCACTGCTGTTCTGACATCCCATCCCCCTAGTGTTGTCTCTTTTGCACATTTTAATAATTGATTTCTATCTTTGATTGTTGAACTATTTAAAACTAAAGAACAGTGCTCGTCATGTTATGTGACTTTGCAGCAGTGTGTTGCAGATGGGGAATCTCCTAACATACTCTTTAAAATGTGATGCGATTCATTTTCTTATGTTTTGAAATGTATGTTTTGTCAATAATTTTGTTCATCTTATTGCCAAGACAACCTGACACTCAGAGAGATGTTTGTATATGTGTAATTGTATCCTGTGAGTCCGCAACCATAGATGAGTGATCCTTAACAGTGCATCTCATAGGACTGATGAACAATAAGAAGTCAAGGTTGGAGCACACATTAAAAAATACCAATGATTTTACTTGGACATGGCCAAGAAAATCAAAGTTGCTGCTAACAAGTGAAATAAAGAATGTGTCTGATATAATAGCCCCCATATTATGTAATGAGCTTCTACAAAGTTGAGTGATGTCAATATAAGCTTCTATAGAGATTGAATAGTGTAAATTTAATGTGATAGCATGAATTCCTCATGTATGTGTATGACTAGATGGGAAGTAGGTCTTGGCTCTTCTTCGTTTCATCCTTCATGAGAAATTTTTCTCACTTGTATTAAAAAATGTTTGAGCAAGCCATCGTCATGTCGTCTCCTACTTCAGGAATAAGTATTGTTTATAACATGTAATTTTGCTGGTTAGGACTGATAGGATAATAATTGAAGAGGTCTGGGTTTAAACTAGACTAAAACCAACCTTAAATCAGGCATTATTATTACTGTCTTAAAGAGAGAATTGGAGAACATCCCACAGCCTGTCCAATATCAAGGAACTATCCTGAAGTATAGACAGTGTTTTCAAAAAAGCATTCAACCTTAAAAATCAACTTTATACTTTCGAATCTCATTCACCTTTGGTGTAGTGCTTGACTCGTTAACAATGTCTAAAAAGGCATTTGAAGGCATTCCTCAGGGCTCTTGAACCGAAAATTCTACCTAGCATCTATGACGAAAATTCTACCTAGCATCTACGAGAGACAAATTTCAGTGTTCGAAAATCCAGTGCGTATTCCGATAGCGAGTAGCTAATACTAGGAAAACATGAGTGCTCATTACTAGATTCAGAATTTAGAATATTAATATTTTAATATGTATGTACTAAAACATAAAAAGAGCTTAATTCATCCACTTCGATGAGATCAAAGTAATCAAGAAACACATCAACTTAAAAATAATGAAACAATAAAGTCCTAAATAGAAAAGTAAAATCCTAAAATTTGAAGAAATATATACAAAAACTACATCAATATGAGCAAAAACATCACAATGACACTCCAGTCATAAATATTTTAATATGTATGTACTAAAGCATATAAAGACCGTAAGTCATCCAATTCGATGAGATCAAAATAATCAAGTGACACATCAACTTAAAAGTAAAGAACAATAAAGCTCTAAACTGACATTAAAGTTAAACCCCAAAATTTGAAGAAATATACACAAAAACTACATCAATCTGAGCAAAGAACAACACAATGATAATCCAATAATAATAATAATTATAATGAATAAATGAGATAAATTTATCACCCTTAGGGAATATCCAAAACATGAGATTGAGAGACTTGCAAGCAAAGCAATCATGATGAGATCGTGAGGCCAAAAGGAGAACCGCCGAAAGAGATCAGAGAAATTGCGAGGCTTAGACAAATTGCGACGCTGAGACAGTAAGGGGATTGTGATGTGAGAATTGGTGAGAGAGAGGGGGGGGGGGGAAATTGTGATTTGAGAGTAGGCAAGAGAGGAGAGAGAGAGAGATTGTGATGCTGAGGAGGCGAAGTGAGAGCATTGAGAGAGGAGAGTTTGGAGATCCGATTGTCAAAAAGAGAGGAGAGAGATAGAAACTGAAAGAAGAGAGTTGGTGAGTCAGGGATTGGGGTTAAACCCTGAACAATTTTTGTTATTGGACTGAATTGGGTCATAAGTTTTATCCGTTGGTTTGACAAACTATTCCAAAATTTAGAACTTGGCTAAGTTCACTGAGTACTTGGTATGTCTGAATTTCGGAGCGGCTTTCTGCATTTTTGCACATTCGCTCCCAGTATCTAGCCGAGTCCAAGTAATAATCTAGTTTCTAAAATGCTGGCAAATTTCTCCTAAAAGCGTACACCTCATTGCACAAGGCATAGATGAGGCATGCTCTTCACACCTCAATTTGCGCTTGTCTGAGGAAGCTCATGCTTCATCTCCTGAAAAAACTGAAAGTAAATGAAAGGATCAAGAATTTACGGCTTCATCTATTTAACTATTTACAACTTTTCCAAACTGTAGTCTGACATTTTGTAGTATATTTTTGTTTCTTTTCTATTTTTTCATGTTTTGTCATAGACAATTTCATTGTATGTCTTCTGTTCCTCTCTGTTTTTTTTTTTGAAGTTTCATCCTTGATGATTTTGATTTCGTTTGAGGACTGAGATGTTTTATTTCTTGTTGCTTTCTCACTCGATAACTAGTCCCTTATTTTTTTCCCTAGATTTTTCTTTTGGTTCCCTCAAGATTTCTCTTCAAAAATATTTGGTTTTTACATAGTATGCCTGTTTTCTCTACCATCGTTATGCATCTAGACCCTCTTTGGCAACATGTTACATTGTTTTTACGTGGATTTACATTGTCAGATGGTTTTGGTCTAAAAGGGTTAAAAGTTTAAAATAACCTGGGTTGACAAATTACAGAAGTTAACTTGTGTTTATGAGGGGCTTACTGACCCATTTATATAGGTGGATTAAAAAATAACATGGGTTTTCTCAAAAAGAGTTGTTGGGATTGTAAATTAAACCAAAAAGGAAACTACTAATTGTATAACTAATGATGGAGATTTAATTTGATATGAAAGGATATTATTAGTTATGAGAGGATTTTATTAGTTTTGAGATATGATAGGATTTGATTTGATTTGACAGGATTTTATTTGGATTCTGTGAGAATTGGTTTTTTGGATTTTCCCTATAAATAAACATTGTATGAAGTATTTTGGAGAATGATGAATAATATATGAAAATTTTGAGAAAATTCTTGCATGGATTTCGCTTGACTCAAAATCTCTTTTTGTGGATTCGTTGAGTGGGCGTGGATTCGCCTGGATGGATTCCCGAATCTGTTTTGTGTTTTTTCCCAATTCCTCCAAAAAAGTCTAATTTATCAAAACCCTAACCAAAAAACCCTAATTCATCAAAACCCTAACCCTAATCTGCTTCCGTTTTATGTCAAATTGGTAGTAGAGGTTAAAATTCCGCCTCTTTAGGTATCAGAGCTTGAATTTCATCTCTATCTTCATCTTCATGTTATTTTATTTTATATTTTCTTTTCTATTTTTATTTTTTTAAAAAAAAGAGAAAAAAAGAAAAAGAGAAAAAAACAGATCTAAAAAAATTGAAGAGAGAGAGAGAGCTTAGATCTACTAAGTGGGAAAAAAAATCAAAATGAGAAGAAGAAACCATTAGCAGCAGAATTGAAAAATCGAGTGGAAAAGAATGAGAAAAAAATAAAAAATAAAACAGATCTGAGACCAAAAAAGAAAAAATCAACATCCACCTTCTCTTTTTTCATCACCTCCCCACTTCTTTCATTCAAACCCAACAACACCCCACATCCAACTATTCATTCCTCTACCAACAGCAAGCGGCCCCCACCTCTATCCTTTCCAACCAGCCCCTCCACCACCAACCATACTCCTCTCCATCAGATCCAAAATCGCCAACTTTATCGCCTCACTTTACACCTCCACCTCTACCATCGTCCTCGCTGCACAATCTAACAAATGAACACCAACAACAACCAACAACAATAGCTCCACCGTTCCCTCCTTCCTCATAGATATGCTACCCCAACAGCCCGCCACCTCATTACAACTCCACGAGCCGCACCTCCTCTTTCCTCTGCAAAATAGTGCCGCCTCAGAATCCAATAGCATCGCAGGCTTTTGGGTTATTTGGGTTCAAGAAGAGAAGGATCACTAAAGCTTCATTGGATTTGTATTGGGCTTGATTTGAATCCATTTTGTCAAGTCTGCATCCAAAAACGAAGAAAAGAATAGTTAGTTTTTATTCAAACTCGACCCGCTCTAGATTCAAGCCAGTTTCAAATTGGGTTCAGTCCACAGTGCAGACCCGTTTAGAGCAGTAGAGCCGTTAAGGGTTTTCTTTTGATTCGGAGCCCATTTCAACTCCGATTCGAGCCGTTTTCAAAGCAGTAATCTTCCCATCATATCCTACATCTATTACCACTGTTTCAGGACTTTTATATATAATTATCAGAGATTATTTGCGGGTAATCTCTTAAAAAACTTTATGAAATCATACATTTGGGTGTGAACATCCCTCCAGATGAAACTTGACTTGAGCTAAATTTCAATTGCTAAATTCTTTGCAAATATTAGGGATTACAATAATTTGTTAATAGAATGGTTAATTGCTTCTCTCTAGTAGTTTTATAATTATTTACTATTTTCACCAAATTAGTACTTCATATTCATTTGCATTTAGTATTTAAGCTATTTGGATATATTAATTTAATAGAAGATGCGAGAAAATCGTTTACGATGGTTTGGTCATGTGCAACGTAGGCCTACAAATGCACCAGTTCGACCAGGAGAGTTTATCAATGTAGGACAAGTTAAAAGAACGAAGGGCAGACCGAAGAAAACATGGACGGAAGTGATACGAAAAGATATGGATTCTAGATGTTTAAATGAGATATTACTGGATAGAAATGAATGGAGAAAGACTATCAAAATGATTGATCCGTCGTGATTCTTTTTTTGGTTCATGTAGCCTACCCCAAATACTTGGGATAAAAGGCTTAGTTGTTGTTGTTGTTGTTGGATATATTAATTTAATGTATGCATTTAGTTTGCCTGAGTCTAAGATTTTATACCATCATCTGCATATTTGTTGCATTGCATGATTCGTTCTTGATAGTAAATATGTCCTATTTTACAACGCGGTCTTATCGTCATCTACAGTCAAAAAGGCCTAATTATATCTATGATTTGTGTGCTGCTAGAGAGATATTAGATGGAAAATTTTGGTATAAAGATCCCGTATTTGATAGTTATTCCACTACTCGTGATTTTGTTAATTGGTTGGTGAATATAGAATGCTACTTCGATTGTTATGAGATGTCTAGCAGACATAAATTTGAATTTGCTAGGAGACGATTAATGGGCAAAGATAAAGATTTTTGGATTTCTTTAGAAATAGTATGAGGAACGTTATAGAAATCTTATAAACTCGTAGGAAGAGATGAAAGATATTCTTATAGATGAGTATCTTCTTACATATTATAAAAATTGTCTTTTTGCTAAATTGGAAAATAGATTCACTTTAAATATTAGAACATAATGTACTAAATGCGGCAAATATGGATACTCTATCTCTCAATGTACCATGATCAAGGGTTCTAAGTGTCATACATCTTGGCATTATGACTATGAGTGCCCCTTCAAGAGTCTACATGGATATTATGTCTACTAATCATGTTGATAATTCGGTAGTTATTGAGGTTCATGTTCTCGAGGAAAGTACTAATATTGTCGTTGAACTACAATTAGAATCTAATATGTCTATTCTTTTTACTAATACTACCATTCTTTTTACGGTTAATGATAATATTATTAATGAGTTACAAGAGTCTAATACAGATACACCAACTGAGATTTATATACCTACTGAGATCCATACTCCCACAAAGAATACTACTGATGATCAAAATGTTTTAATAGAGTCTAGTGTACCTCCACATGATACTACGTGTCTAATTTCGGAACCAACGATAGAGGAAGATACCGAGCGTGAAATAGTTGTACTAATATTATTGCTAGTGAGTCTTTAAGAATCTTCTCTATATTTTGGCAGGTTACTCCTAATATTTCATTTTCTAGTATCTTTTGGAGTTTCCTTCCTCATCAAGTTTCCACACAGTGTAGTGACGTTATATCATTTGCAGTAATTGATATATACCATCTTAGAGAACAAACATATCTTTTTAGGAGTTGTACCACTTGAGTTTGTTGCATTACATTTGCCTGATATGCCTGTTATGTATGATAAGATCTCTAGACAGATAACAATTTGCAATTGTGAGTATAAATTTGTTATATATCCACATAATATTTTGCAAGAATTTGTACTTGATAATAAAGTGAAACTTTTGGTTCCCCTTGAGAAGTTACTTTAAAAAATTGTGAAGAACTTACATGTTCCACATATAGATTTCTATGAAGTTTTGATGAAAATTGATTCTACTATTTATGGCCTGGATATTTCATGGAATCCTTATTCGAGTACTTCTATTGCAAGTACCTTTCCAGATCTACCATGTTTTGACGCAAGTTTACTAAAAAAGTCAGTTTCCCCTTCGCCACTTTGGTTTAGATGTGATGCATGAGCTACAGTTTCTCAACCATTGCCATGGCCCAATTGGGATGCTTCGTGAATGTTGATTAGTTCAACCTGCATATGTTTAACAATTCTTATCACCGCATTTATCGAGAATGAATGTTTTGAAGTCGGAGAGAATTGATGAAGATTTAATTTGATATGAAAGGATTTCATTAATTATGAGAGGATTTTATTAGTTTTGAGATATGATAGAACCTGATTTTATTTAATAGAATTCTATTTCGATTTTGTTAGGACTAGTTTTTTAGATTTTCCCTATAAATAAATATTGTATGAAGTATTTTGGAGAATAATAAATAATATATGAAAATTTTGAGAAAATTCTTGCATGGATTCCGCTTGAATCAAAATCTCTCTTCGTGGATTCGTTGAGAGTGGGCGTGGATTCGCCTGGGTAGATTTCCGAATCTCTTTTGTTTTTCCCCAATTCCTCCAAAAAGCCCTAATTTATCAAAACACAATCCTAATTCCTCCAAAAATCCCAAATTCATTAAAACCCTAACCTTAATCCGTTTCTGTCCTGCGTCAATTAACAACCCAATAAACCTTTCAATCTTGTTAAATGCCTATCGTATTGTTAAGCATTGGCTATTTATTTAATATTGCATTATCTAAATGCTTAAAAATGTTTATGACTACCTTAATCTAGTTACGATAATCGCTTTTCTATAATACAAGTTTGCTTTTGGCCCAAACCCATGGTCAAAGAGGGCCTTAGGGTCAATATAGTAATGGGTTAAACGAGGGTTTAAAGAGCTTTTACTTGGTTTTACATTGTTATAGAGTTTATAGACGAGATGCCTGTGTTTGACTACGGGTTAAACCTTGGGTTAAGAGCTTACTTGGGACTTGGTTGCTGAAAAGATTTTTTAACATATGGGTTATATTAAATTGATTTAACAAATTAGGGAATTAACTCTTGCTAAATGGGAGTAAACCCACCTATATAGGTGGATTAAGTGATAACCTAGTTCTCTCAAAGAAGCACGTTCTCGATTTTGTAGAGAAGTCATTATAAAAACTCCTAAATGTATAGAGTTGATTTAACCTGGGGTATATCTTTAAATCATCTTTTTTAATCTAGTTTTGTATTCGGCCTTGACCCCTTACCAAACAGGCTGAGGGGTTTAAATAATCCAAGTTAGAGGGTTAGAGAAATTAACTGAGGATGTTTACTAACCCGTATATATATGTGGATTAAAATGTAATTAAGGTTTCCTCATGACATAGTTAGCTGGCACTGTAAACAAAAACATGTAAACTGCCGATTGCATCTCGACAATCCTCTTGACAGTTCCCATTTTGTGAAACATTGGTCCTTTGAAGACCTTATCCTAATGCTTAAAAATTTGCATGATTAACTTAATATTGTTTAAGTCCTTAACTACCACTAATCTAAGCCCTTAACTACTACTAATCTGGATTTGCTTATAGTCTTAACCCATTGCTAGACATTGCCTTACATTCCAATCTTTGACCATTGCTGAACAACTATTATGCAACAATTATGTTTATGATATTGCTCTTATTGTACTGCTATCCAATAACAATTCTTTTTGAATTTTAGAGACTAATAATTGCCCAAGAGTCCAACAAGTTTATACCTACATGTTAATCTTTCTGTTATAGTTTTTAATTTTTAAAGCAAGTAAATACAAAATTAATATCGTAGATATCACTTTAAAAATAATGTAATCCTTCCCACTCAATTACATTTCTATTTATTATTTTCCAAATAAATTTACTTGGAATAATAAATTTACTTGGAGATATTAATTGATAGAAATGAATGGATAAGGACTATCAAAGTGATGGATCCGGCGTGATTCTTTTTTAGTTCATGTAGCCTACCCCAAATACTTGGGATGAAAGGCTTAGTTGTTGTTGTTGTATTCCAAATAAATTTACTTAACATCTTTATCTCTTACTTTCCATATGTTATTTTTTGCTAGGCAAAAATTACACTTTTTCTGGAACAATTTTTCTTAGAAAAGTCTAATTATCTTATTTTATTAGAAAATAGGCTAAGTTTTTAGAACCACAGTAGCATGAAACATAGGTACTCGGTTGATTATTCTTTTCTATTGTATTCTTTATTTATGTTTCTGAATTCTGAATTGATTTTGGGAAATAAAGTGATCCAGCATTCCTAGCCCCAGATATGAGTTGTACTCAGTTCCAGAGTAGCGTGGTCCCAACTATATAAAAAGAGAGATGAGGATAAAATCAAGAATGATCAAGTTTATCCTTCAACCTCGCACCCGTATCCTCCATCTCCCTCCAAGAAAACAATGACCCAGGATTACAACGATATCTTTTGTATTTTCAAATTTCTCCATCTTAATTTCTAGCATTTCTTTAACTAACTAATATTCACGATTCTTGAATTTTTGAGTCGAATCAATAAGAATAAGGGTTTAGTTATAAGTTGAGGAAGGTGATAATATGGGAGGGAGGGATAGTGGAACAGTGGGACCAGATAAGGAAAAGTTGGAGGAATGAAGTGCAATGCTAGCGAACAAGCTTGTGGCTATGGTGGAAATGTACATGAGGCTTGAGTACGACGATTGACAGTAAGCTAAAGATGTTCATAAAATGCATGAATAATCTTCTTGAATAATTGGTAGTTCTTTAGAAACACAAATACCTTTTTTTCCTCACCACTGTTCTAAAGTTTGAAATACGAGACCAAAAATTACAATAAAAAAGGAAAATCAACAAGTTCACTTACGTGGGCCAAATTGGGTAAATTTTGGTAGTGAAATTTAAATTGTTTATTTTACAGATAAATTTAAATTGTTTATTCTAATGCAAAATAAAAATGTTATTTTTTATAAATGATTATTAATTTCAAATATGAACTTAAAATCTATATATTTTTAAATTTTCCTCATACGATATTAATTTTTTCAAAAATAAAAGAGAAAAATTCATGAAGCTTGTGCATCACCCTATAAGGTTACTCGTCTCATAGGAATATTTAGTGTTTGATTTTGCCATTTCGTTTTGTACAAAGAAGTTTTGTTGCTTGGCAAATTCAATTGTATTTGGTTTGAAGTAAATGAACCTTGGTCTGACGCTACATCTCACCACATCAGATCATGTGGCATCCACGCATGTTAAAATTTTAGTTCTTGCACATGATTGCAGAAGATTGGTGGTACATAAGTCACTTTAGAGCAATAACCTACTGTTTCAATGCTAACAAGAGTTAAGACTAGTCCCTCCATGTAAGGACTCTTTGTTTCATGGCAAGTGCAAAAGGAACCTGAAATTACATCCACCAATACATGAGAAATTGAAGTTCCTACCAAATTTGAATATTCCTTCCATTTTCTTATACCAACAAGTTGCATTTGTACACGCACCTAAACAAACAACCCCATAAAGGTTCTAAATCCTTAAGGAGTTGCTATGTAGGTCACAACAATTTAGGTTAAACGATTTTAATGATTTGGTCATATTTAGTGAGTTCTATTACTTATGGGGAGTGGTTCACCTCTGCAAGCCTTGTCTTAACATTTGATACGTTCTTCTGACACCCTATTGACAAGGATTGATGAAGTTAATGTAGATAGACATGAATCCATTGGACCCAATAGTCACCCAAACCATGAGATGAAGCTCATGGATAATGAAATCCTAATTGAAGGTGTCAATGGTCTTCTAGCTCAACTGAAATTGAGCTTGAGGAGCATGATCAACCAATTATGAGCTAGAAAGTATGGATATGGACATGGATTCAAATACGGATACAGATACGGATATGAGACACGATATTTGTAACAAAACTAGGAAACAGTCATGGCAGGACACGGAAAAAATATCAATATAATATATATTCCTCTACTTTTACATAATAATTTTACTGCCATATCCAAAATGAAAGTAGTGGCAATGTATGGGTTCGTATCTTCACTTCTTACAAAGGACTAGACTCGTCACCAACCATGCATTTATCTCTCTTCTTCTCCCTCTATAAGTAAAAAGATAAAAAAAAATGGTGATGATAGGGACCTCGGATTAGCATACTGCAAAAAATTATTTCTTTATGTATGTAAACCAAACAAGACTCAATTCCATAATAAAATAGTAAAGTAAAACTTCGTAAAACTAACTAGGTATAGATAAATATTACTAATTTAGCAATGTTTATTTTCGATTTTTCATACTATATAACTCTTTTTTTCCATACACAATCTACAAGAGACATGGACATAGCAATGACATGACATTTATTCCTTTATTTTATTGGACACACTACATGGTGTGTTCGACACGGTTTTTAGCGTGTCAAAAACGTGTCTGACACGGACATGGTATTCCATCGGCATGTCCGTACTTCTTAAATTATGAGAGAGAAGAGATTCATTTTATAGGTCAATGCCACACTATCAAGAATAGTGTCTCCCCTTTATGGGAGAAGGGAATCAATCAACCTGAGCCGGGTGGTAATGGCTTTGGAGATGATATTATAAAGGCCATTAAGAATAATTGGGAAAGAGTTGCCAAGATTGTCGCACCATCCATTTATAGGAGGAAGAGAGATGTGGGCATAAATGAGCCGAATATGCTTGATCTCTCTAGTATAGAATGCATGGAATACGACAAAGATCTCATTCTTGATAATATCCCAGAACATCCGGTAGAATTGTGGATTGAAACCATTAGGCCTGGCTGTCTTGCCCTTACTGAGGTTGAAACGATGGCTTTGATCTCTTCTTTATAATATGGAGCTTCAAGTTTATAAGAAAATTGACAAAACAGGGGTAAAGAAACAACCTCTAGGCATTGATGACCATAACATTGCTGGAGCCAAGTGTCTCGGTAATAATGGGTGAAAGCATGAGATGTCATCATGAGAACCAAGGGTGGCCCATTAACGTTATTTAATAAAAAATGTTTCTTGATAAAAAAGAAGTGGAAAATGAGAGAAATAAGAGAAGGGGAGAGGCGACAAGATAGAAGTAATTTCAGGAAGCAAACACTAAAATATGATAGTGTCAACTCCCACTAATTTTAACATTTAGGGTGTTTAAGTGCAACCAAGGGCAAGCTACATGGTTGTTTTCCACAATTCATGTCTATTATTGTTATCAAGTGTTGTTGTCTTGTCATGGTTTTTAATTACGGTGGTTTTAATCTGCATTTCTAATGATTATGGTGTCACATCTCATATATATTATAGTTTATATCTTTTCTGATAATTCTGCATTCGTACACACATAAATTTGATTTATTTATTTTTCGTTGACACCAGGCATGCAATTGAGTTTAAAAGATGTTTTGTGTTATTATGATCACATTCTGACCCATTGAGATTGATCCTCAGAATGCAGTCTTGGCTCTAGATTCATCAGTTTTGGACATTGACCAAGTGGAGAATCTCATCAAATTTTGTCCTGCAAAAGAGGAGATGGAGATGTTGAAGGTAGACAATTACCAGAAAATTATTATTTAAAAAAATAAGACATAGGAATGTAGGAGTTAATTTTTTTTCTCCTTTATGCGGTGCATATTGTGTGTAATTTTAATAAGAGTGATGCTAGTAGGAATGCTCATATTTGTTAGTACTTTGATAATATGCATGTTCCCTTCTTTTTACAGTTTGAATGGTGCTGGATGTGTACAACAAATGCTTTTTTGATGCATTATTGCGTAGGTTGTTATATAGCATGATTTGTTCTTTAATTTGTCCTAATTCTACACATCTATTTGTTGGAATTCATTGGCAGAGTTTTAACTTCTTAAGTGAAAAATTCATTTTCATTGTGTTTTTATTTTCTGGAATTGTAAATTGCTACTCCTTTTTGTTACTCAAACTGTACTGTACTTATACTTATTTTGCAGAATTATACTGGTAACAGAGAAATGCTTGGGAAGTGTGAGCAGGTTTCTTCTCTTTCCAGCTTTTTTGCATGTCTTCTTATTTTGGTTGTTGGTGGCTGATGGCTGTTTTGATAATTATTTCAGTTTTTTCTGGAGCTGATGAAGGTCCCCCGAGTAGAATCCAAATTGAGGGTCTTCTCTTTTAGAATTACCTTTTCCAGTCAGGTATTTCTTTCTGGCTCTTTTGGTATTTTACTCTCTTTAAGCGTAGTAAAAGAAAAAAAATTCTTTATGCTTGGGATCTTTTAGCTCCACAGCTGGAGAAACACTTACTTGAAAAATATTAACAGGTTATGGATCTGCGGTCCAATTTAAACATGATTAACAATGCATCTCGAGAGGTAGCTCCAACAATGCAGTATCATGAATTGATGAAGATACCCTTTTAAGTTTTTGAAATTTTGAATACTTGAATTTGATGTTGCTGTTATCATTCAGGTAAAAGACTCTTTGAAATTGCGGCAAATTATGCAAACCATTCTTACTTTAGGGAATGCCTTGAATCAAGGAACAGCAAGAGGTACTGATATTTTGCATGAAATACATGGAGTTCTCTTGATGTTAATTGTTGAGCAAGAAGTAATCTTTTTTCTTGATATTCCAGGGTCTGCCGTGGGATTCAGACTTGACAGCCTTTTAAAATTGTCAGATACCCGAGCAAGAAACAACAAAATGACATTAATGCATTATTTATGCAAGGTTTGTAGTTTGTACTATACAACTTTTCTGCAGATTAAGTTAACTGAATTATTGTCAAATTTATACGACTTAGACCATAGAGTAGTTGGTTCTTTCAAATTTTAGCACTAATTATCCTTGGCCATTCATCTTTGACCCATATCCCCTAAACCCATATTTCTTGATTTAATTTGGCGCTAATATGTGCGAGTTCAGAGCTTTTTACTTACTAGCATGCTCTTATGTTAAGGAATTGAGGATGACCTTGTACTTCATGTATAAATAATGTTATTAAAGTATGGTTATTTTTTGATTTCATTTTAATTCTGAATAATGTAAACACTTGAGTGGCCCTTTTTTGGTTATCATATTTCTTGGTATCAAAGCCACCATAAAGATAATAGAAAAACCAAAGACCAACTGTAGCTGTCGATCAGATGTGGTTTGATGCCTACCTTGCGTAACGCCCCATTTCCCGGAGAGATGGAAACGGAGTGCATTACCGGCGGGCACGTGTAAGTCAACGTGCACGAGGCCTATAAGTATGTAAAAGAAGAAATGAATGGAACTGAATACTAGTTATCAACCAGGATATTGAAAGTTAGTCTACTGCCATATAAAAGAGAAGATATACATATCTAAGATAAGCAACAACAAGTACAATACTGATACAAAAGTTAGAAATAAAGTCCCAAAGGGGTGATACATACCAAACTAAAAATACAAAAGCGGAGGCCTATAAATCTATTGCTGCTCGGTCTGCTCTAGAAAATACGGATCATGCAGTGGCGGATTCTCGCTCACATCTTCAGTACCTGAGCGTGTGGGGGAGCTCAGGGTCAAACCCGACAAGTAAAATAATAAGAAGTACTGAGCGTGTAATATAAACAAATA
The DNA here is from genome assembly GCA_036321105.1 of Dracaena cambodiana. NCBI lineage: Eukaryota > Viridiplantae > Streptophyta > Magnoliopsida > Asparagales > Asparagaceae > Dracaena > Dracaena cambodiana. Next base: position 56,895,035 of record JAYEPQ010000002.1, read on the forward strand.
TGTAAGATATGGGTGTGGATATGAAACTATGCGCATGTGTGGAAAATATTAAATGATCAAGTAATGATATTAAGAAAGAATGTACATGCTATCAAGTATGGAGACTAATGGTGAATAAATAGACTTGTATGGTAGGGAGCATGCAATATGTACTAACAAGTAAAATATGAATTGATGTAAAAAGCATATGCACATGCATGGTGAACTAATTGGTGAAGAAATAAATCTGTATCGTATGTGATCGATATTAAGTACAGAGACTAATACATATCAAGTCTGGGTTAATATCATATTTTATTTTATATTTTGAACTAAGTGGTGAAGAAATGACTCGTATCGTGAAAGTACCCGTGCATACCCGGGACCCGGCCAAGATGTTGGTACTGAACCAGCCGTGCCGCTAAGCACTCAAGCAGATACCGATTACTGAGTAATCGGTCGTCCCATCAACATGGACTAAACAAGAGATGATGGCTCAGTACCCCCTATTTCGGTTGCGCAACCTATCCTAAACCCTTTACGATACAATATTTGTCCACCCTTTAGTTCTCCCATAATTCAAGCTTTCAAATTATATTACATGGAAATCAATCCGGAATATAATGAACCAATCATGTCAAGATTAATACATATACATGTCTAGTAACAAGTAAGATGTGGTCCATGTCAAAATCAAGTTAACAGGCAAGTCAGGATCCATGGCACTATCAAGACATGTGTATGTACTAACAAGGGAAATCCGGCATAGTTTCATGTATCTTGTACAAGTAATTAGTATGTATATGTCGCAGTAAATATGATGGAATGTCAAAATCAAGTTAACAGGCAAGTCAAGATCCATGGCACTATCAAGATGTGTATGTACTAATAAGGAAAGTCCGGCATAATTTCGTATATGTTGTACAAGTAAGTAGTATATATGTGTCAATGCAAGTATGATGGAGTATAGAATGTTAGAATGAAATGAAAATGATCATGTATGTAAACTACACATAAATACAAGTATACATATAAATACGTATGTGAGTATTAAGATATAAAGATACTTAGGATGATCATATATGTGAATAATGCATATACAATTATGCATATAAATACATATATAATTTCATGTATGTTGTACAAGTTACTAGTATGTATATGTTAAGGTAAGCATGATAGTCATAGAACATTAAAATGTGTTATGCAAATAATGATTATGTATGTAAACCACGCAATACAATTATGCATATAAACACATTAGGCAAGTGGGTACTAAATTTGTAAGGATAGGATTTAAATAGGCTTAACACTTTTATAACAATTAGTTTAACAATATATTGATTTTCTAAATTCTAGTATGATTTCATAGTATGGAAAGTAGCAAATTTGTTAAATCTTAGACATGTATATATATATATGTATATATTTAAACATGGATTAGCATAGAAAGAATTATGACCTAACATAATATCTCGTATGATTGAAATATTTTAACAATTTAATGTAGAAACTTATTTATTTGAAATCTTCTTTTTAAAACATGATTATGAATACATACATATATATATATACCTATGTTCTAATAGCAAGTGGAAAATGATTTAAAAATCATTGCATTATATATAAAGAACTTATATGGAAAATTCAAATGTATATCCAAACATGATGAATATTCATAAAGATAGTATTTTTATAATTTAAAAATAAAATATATAGTTTAACTTTACAACTTGTAGTTTAAGAATGAGAGATTATAAATAAAATGATAAATTCGATATATAAACATAGGGTAAAGTATAAAAAATCATATTTTTATTTTTCTAGAATAATCATAGAGATTTTTGTATAAAGATATTATGTTTTTAAGTTTTAACAAATCAAGATTCTAAGTTAACCATAAACAATTAGAATTAGAAATAAAACATGAGAGGGGATGTGATTTTACTTGCCTTGATAGGTTAAGGAAGGTAAGCCTATTTTGAGGCTAAAGAACTTCTCTTTTTATTCTTTTTCTCCTCTTTTCTTCTTCTTCTCTTTTCTTCTTCTTCTCTTGAGTTGGAGTAGAAAAAAATAAAAGGAAGAGATGAATGGAAAATAAATGAGAGAAAACAAATGAAAGGAGAGGAAGAAAAAGATATAAATAAAGGAGAGATATGGGGTAACATGATGGTTTGTCATTCTTGACCAAAGGACAAGTATGGTGAAGGAGGTATGGGTGAATAAAAACAAAATATGAATAGGACAAATGACTAATAATAATAGGTTATTAAACTTATTTAAAGCTATAATTTTAAATTAAAGTAATCCAAATAAAATCAAACTTCATTTTTACAAGTCAAAAGAAGGAAGACTAGTAAAAATATGTGTAGGACCCACCGGTGATTAAAATAATATTATTTTAAGTGACTATCTAAAAAATTTTAAGAAAATCACAAAAATATAGAAAAATAAGACAAATACAATACATTCATTTTGGGATTAATTTGATATCAAGAATGTAAGTTATGATGAAATTAGGTTGTTACACCTTGTCTCTCCCTTGTGGTCTCCATTATATCGCCTAAGATCCAACACTTTCAAGGTCATCTCTGACTCGCTCTCCTTGCTACCTCGTCTCACATCCAGCACCATCCAAATTATCCTCAACGTTTCTGATATACTTTTGTCAATATTTTCCTTGCCTTCTGATAACTGTCTTCCTCACTTCGATGCTTGCTGCAGAACAACAACAACAACGAACGGTGGATAACTGGTGTGGTGGTCCAATGTGAAATTTCACAGAGCTTAGTTTAGGATCCTGCCTCAGTGGAGCACTTCCCGACACAAGTAGGAGTTTATAGCAATATAAGTATATCTTACATATTTCTCACTCACTTTTAGATATTTTCTTATCTGCTAATTTCTCATTATATTTTGCATATGTGCCCTTCCATTATTTAGGACCGAAGAAAGATTTCAAACATCAAAACTGTATGTGGTTGGACTTGTTTATGTGGAACTGTGGGAATTGGACGATGTTCTCAAGGAAGCTCATATCAGGTGTCGTGTGGGATGCTACATGTATGTCTTATATGTGACCTTGACTAGTTAAAGGTGGTTGTGACGTCCCAAATGGCATCTATATACTAAAATAAATAAAATACACGCATGTAATGTCATTAACAAGTGAATCACAACAAATATTTTTGGAGGAATGCAATAAAAAATGCAACCATAAATTACAAAAAAAAAAAGAAGAAAAAAGAAAAATACTGAACAACAACATCAATGACAACAGAGTTGGCATAACAAAAGCAACAAGACGGCCACAATTGAAGATGAGCAATTAGACAAGAAGTAGAGAGGGGGTAAAGAAAGGGGGAAGAAAAAAAAAGTTGAGAGAAAGGTTTGATGGCCTGGATAGTAACTTAAGGAGTTGGATTGGTGTTCCATCCACTACATGAGAGGTTCTCCTTGACTTTCAAGTTTTATTGGAGATATTTGGGAATTTAGCAGAGTAGAAAGAATGAGAGATTTTGCTTATATATAGCTAGAGTATGAAAATCAAGATAAAAAATATTTATGTTAGAAACCTAATTGAAAACGAAGAACCATATTGTTTGATATATCAGGATGAATATATCAAGCTGATACCTCTGGTGATAGAACCTCTTTTTTCACTATATCACCACAGGTGCCCCCCTAAAATCTATATATTATATATTTTCCAAAACTAATGACTTTAGTAAAAGTGATATGTAGTCAAACCTGCCCTTTAGATGAACTATACTCCTTTTCAAGAACTATATAATGCCAAGCATCAGGTTGGAAATGTGCCGTAAAGGCATAGTGCCAAACACCATGAGCAAAGTCAAGTCGTTAGTATTTGACCAAACTTGAGCATATTCCACTTGGAAATGTTCACAAATAACTAATGAGCGAAATAGCCTTTTCCAACGTCTTCTTCTTTGAGTGCAACAGTTGGGCCGGTGTAACCTCCAACGTCATCGACCCATCAAGAGACTTCCTTGGCTCTTTTATCTGCACTGACAATCTACTACATTTTTTAAGGATCTCAATCACTTTCTTCAAAAACTTTCCCAACCTCTTCAAAATGATGGTAACCCCATAGTTGCATAATTGGAATGATTAAGCTTGATAGTAATCGTGTCTCATGTGAAAGGCCCTTTGAAATGGTCAATGTGTGCAGATAGCCATAAGGTCGTGAGCTTAGAGGATGTGGGCATCGAAAATGTCAGAAGGCTATCATGCTTTTTGATGAGATGGAGGATGGCACCGTATAGGGGATCCTCTGATATGGACTTACTTTTGTAGGAGAAGAGGTTGATTTCTATTAATAATAGTTATCTTTGGGAGACTTGACAATATTTTATATATTTTAGTATTACTGTGGTACTTTTGTAGGTGTCTATTTATTTGAGTTGTATGAGATTGTTATTAGAGTATTAGAGTATGAAATAATAACTTTTAGCCCTCACCACAACTTCAAACTTTTGATGTAATAAAAGGTCTTTAATATGGTAATTGTCATCCAGATTCAAATCCCACCGTGCGCACATCTAATAGCGGTTTTTTAAAAAATATTTGAACCGAGTCCCAGCCTATGCCTAAAAGGGTGCTCAATCTAAAGGGTTTGTGAGAATATAAAATAGTAACCCTTAACCCTCACTGCAACTTTAGAGATTTGGTTTAGTGGAAAGGACTCTAATAATTGTTATTAGATAATTTGACAATTTTGCATCAAGAGAAAATCTGTGTTTCTCCTAATTGCGTGTGATTTGTAGGAGTGGCACATGATCTGATTGGCCGTGAAGCATGAATCTTGTCTTCTTCCATTTTCCACCACTAACCCTTTATCTTTTTCCTACATCACATCAATGATGCAGATAACGAATGAACAACATGGGAGGGTTTTGGAGGATACGTGCTGGGATTTTTGCCTTTAGTTTTGCGAAAAATCAGATAAGTAAAGAGAGTCAAAAGAAGACTAGGGAAAAGAAAGAAGGCTGGAGACACTTGAAGGTAAAGAAAGGAGATGAGGCTGAAGATAAGTTTTAGGGTTTGTTTTTTAGGGAGGGTAAAGGGTATGTATGAAATTGATTTTGATCTTCTTTATCATCACATCATCATTAGGCAAGCGACTGGGGTAGCATCGTCCATAAATTTTAAATGTTATGATAGTTTATATAATACAATAATACCTAAGCTTTTTATCCTAACTATTTAGAGTAGGCTACAAGAACCAAAAGAGAATTATATTGAATCGAGCACATGGATTATCCGTACTCGTTCATATTGAGCAATATGTCTTTATTATAAGGCTTTTAGCATACATATTTTTTCTTTCTTAATGCTTTCATCCGTATTTTCTTTGAGCGTCTCTTTACTCTTTTTAACTTGTCCTACGTTGATAAGTTTCACTTGCTGAACTGGTGCATCTTTATTTCTTCAGTCAACTTAACCAAGCTATTGTAGACAGTTTTCTCATATCTTCTCTTTTATGGGGGTTAAACATACCTTGGTAAAATATCCTCATTTCTCATCTTTTCTCTCCTAGTATTAACATACATCCAATAATGCATGCACATCTTTACTACACTTATCTTCTATACATGATGTTTCTTTGTAGTCCAACATTCTGTGCTATATAATAAAGTTGACGTAATAACAATATAATAAAACCTTCTCTTCAACCTTGACGGAATGTTAAATATTGCTCCCATTGTGCTCCTCTGTTCCAACCATCCAGCATAGATTTTATTGTTGATATCATTATCGATCCCAAACTAATTGCTTATCAATATCTTTCACCCGTCTAATATCACAAAACTATAGTCTCGAATCCTCTATTTACTGAATTTGCACTCAATTACTCTGTTTTGGACTTACTTAATCTGAAACCTTGATACTAAGGTTTGCCTCTATAGCTTCAATTTGGTATTTGCCCCATCTCTTGTCTCCTCAAATAGGACAATGCCATTAAAAAAAAAGATTTTAATATCAGCTACAACGGATATATTGGTTGAAAAAAAATTCTATATCAGATATTGTTATCAAGGAGATATTAGCATACTTAGCAAATATCATATTTCAATAACAGTAGCAGATGTTAAATGTAAATATTCTCCTATTCTAAAACAAATATGAATAAGACAATACATGCATAAAATATATAAAGTTATATAAAATATCATATATACATATTTAGGATATATTTACCTTAGCAACTTACATTAAGTCAATGATCCATATTTACTAAGACACTAACTAATAAGTTTTTACTATGCCTATAATTTTCTAATAAATTTGATGTAGTTTTCTTGATTTTGTTGTAATTCAAGTATGTAATAGTAATTTTACAGTAAATCATTGACCAATAATTCCTAAATCAATTGTTTTAAATTAAAAATTAAATCTCCCAACTCAAAATTTTAATAGAGGTATCTATTTTGCTCAAATAACTAAGAAAAACTAGATTAAATAGGTCAAAAGAAAATTATAGCATTTTACCCAGTTACATGGGCTCCAATATTAGTGGATATTAGCCAATATATTGGATCTCGATGTTGCGGCCACAATAGTGGATGGGACTCAATATATCGGCAATTTTTTTTTCCTGAATATGATAACTGCATTGAAATATCCAATATCGGATCAAAACAGGAAAGCATTGTGCGAAAGCGGTTACCCTGATTTAGCTTTGACTAGCCTGTTAGCAAAAACAAGCGATTACTCTAGAGAAAGGCTCTTCTGACCATGAATGTTCTATGACCATACTATGATGAAAGAAGACACTTTGTTGTGGAATGAAATTATCGTGAGAAATAATCCCTTGCGTCGATGGGGGAGATCTTACGGAGAGCTAGTGAAAAAAGACGTCATATTGGTCATGAGTGGAACAAAGCGAGCCGAGTCAAACCATCGATGAACTTCACTGTCCTAGCTCTCTTAGCCAAAAGAAGAAACTCAAGGGAAGCCCTGCCGAAATCTTTTTGTTGCATGTTCTTCTACCAATGCTGGAAACATCTCGGGATAGCTAACTCCTTATCCTAGATCAGCAGGGTCTGATCAATCACTCTTTCCGGGCTATAGATTTTTCGGTCGGTTTATTCACGAAATGAAAGCAGATAGGTGTCTAAACCCAATATTGACCAATATTACGATACTGCAACCACTATTTACAATCTTGTCGGCAAATAGTAGATACTAGCTATCTTATTATGAATAGCTCTAGTGAGCTCATCTATCACTATTTATGTTCATACAATTAGTATAAAATTCTGCCCAAGTTAACTGATAACAAGGAAAGGTATATAAGCAAAACATGTATATGTAAACATGTAGAAACTTATGCATAGTATGGGGAGAAAAATGTGTAATATCTCTAAACCTGTTGATATGTTTGCCTGTACAAGTATGTATAGATATGGCGGGTTTGGATTTAGTGTTGAATTTATCAGGAAACTTGGTAAAGTTTAAGTATATAATTAATGATCTTCGATAACTGACCAGTTTAAGAAAAAGAAAAATACCGGAGAATGTAACAAAGCGCTCCCTTATAAGAAAGAAAAGGTAGAATCTGTAAACTCAATCTATCTTCTTAAGTTAGAATGGCTGGACTTCTCTTTTAGGTAAACACAGTATCCATTAACGTAGAATAAAAATGAATCAAATAATGGTCATCACATAAACCCTTATTAGATTGACTATTGTCTCTTTACATATTATCATGGCGTCTTCCTTGACATGTTTGCATCTTATTTTATGAAGAAGCTTTGCAGCCTCCATTACAGCTTTTAGTATGACTTAAATACCATGAAGGCCCCCATGGATGTGGCTTTGCTGCCAGAGGTTTATAGTCAAAATGGTGGCCGTCATATATACTGTTTAGAACACCAAGTTACTATAATCTTTCATACAAGATGATCTGCTTTAGAATTTTTTTCTTGAACCTGCATGTTCTTCTTGATTATTCCAATTCTTATCTTTGTAGTGAAAATACTTTATAAATTTCTAAATCTTTTCTCACAATGATGTGGTCCAAAACGAAAATTGTGTTTTGAAAGTTACTATTTTTAAAGCTTCCTTACATAGTCTCTCAAGGATATGGGCACATTCATAATAAATGGTCGCTACTAAAAGGATTTTGTTAAATTGCAATTAAACTGTTCCATTTGACATGACCATGGATTTTGTTTTATGATATTTATCATCACATATTTACTTCTATCTGGCAGGTCCATTGACATAATTTTTTTTCATCACAATTCTGAATTTTGGTTTTTGATTATCACACAGTTTTTTGACTTTGATATCTCTATTTTGCTGTAACCTATGGGATTGCCTTTCTTTTATCATGCATTCTATAATATTCCTACTGGCTAATGAAATTCCTGAATGAGATGCTCCATGCTAATCTTTTTTATTAGTTCAGTGCTGATTCATAAAATCAGTTCCTAAAGGGAAAGATTTGCTAATTAGATGTTGTCTTTTCAGCTGCTTGCAGAGAAAATGCCAGAGCTGCTTGATTTTGCTAAAGGCTTGGTTCATCTGGATGCAGCTTCTAAGGTATTTTCCTTCATCAAGAGACATTATTTCATCATTTTAGCAGATTTGATTTCAACTATTTCCTGATTAATCCATTTTTTTTCCTGAAACATTACCAAGATTCAATTGAAGTTGGTGGCTGAAGAAATGCAAGCTGTGAGTAAGGGCCTTGAGAAGGTTGAACAAGAACTCACTGCTTCTGAAAATGACGGTGCTATTTCCGTGGGATTTCGGAAGGTACTATATCTGTGGCATCTCCTTGTTATGCATACTTTTTCCTCCCTAATTTCTGCCATTGTAGTTTCTGTGGCTCTAATATAAGCGGCTCATTTTGCCACAGAAAGACATTTAAATGATTAACTTCTGTCCTTTGCTGGAGAGCACCACCAGATTATTTTTAATAGTCTAGATCTATGTATCGGGCTGAAAATAGCTGCAGTGAGGATGAAGTAATGCAAAATCATTGTACAGGATTTATACTTCACACAAATGCAACAGAGGCCAGTGGGGAAGGGGGATGTAGCGTCCTGATTTTTCTTCTATTATGCATCAACCCATGGCTAATTTTTGCCTTCTGTTTTACCTGTAAAAGCTTTTTTTGGGGATTCCCCCCAACCTCCTATCAATTTTTATCAGGAACCCCACAGCTGCTCCTTAAAACAAAACCTGAACTAGTTATGATCCTTGCCCTTATCTAGGAAGAAGTACGGCCACTCAGATGATATATGCTCCCTATAGATACATTGGTAATTTTTTTCAATAAATTCTGTTAACCTTCTCTGTTAAATTTAATTGATCTTAACTTTATGTAGTTAGCTACTCAAAATTTCAAATTTATGCTTTACAAGAACTCTCTGGACATACCAGTACTTCACTTTCTTTTTTCTTTTAATCTCCTTGAGCCACTGATTTATGTATTTTAATTAATTTATTCATGTAGCAGAAAACTTTGTATATATAGGAAAATAGAATGGTTCTACAGACAAGTTAACTTGTCAGAATATATAGCTGGTGACTCTTGTGAACCGGTGACTATATATAATGTTGAAAAATGATCTGAATTTGATGATTAAGTCTGTATGTGAACCAGAAATCTAATTTTAGAATTTGTTTAAACTTTAAAGCACTGTCCATGTATATTTTAATCTTTGTTGTGGGTTCAACGATCTCCCTGTCTAAGAGAAAGGGTTAAAGCAAATACAAAGATGAAGGCAGAGATCAAATGCATCAGTGAACTTTATTATTGCTCAATATCATTTCATATTTTCTTTGATACTCTTATAATCATGTGTCAGAGAATTGGTCTGGAATTTTTTTTAAAAAAAAAATTCAGATCTGCTGCACTGCATTTGTATTGATTGGATTCTGAGACGATAACCCATCATAGAGAGTAGCTAGATGTGGTGCTGGGTTAGGGAATTGGTGTTTGATAGTTTCGTTAGGAAATCTTATCAAGCAAATCAAGTATGGGATTTTTTTTTTTTTTGGGATCTGATTTGAGATCTGGATGGATCCAGACAGCAATTAAACAAAGGATCATGGCTTCATATAGCATTTCAAACAGATCCAATCTTTGTATAGAACCATGGCGGAAGACTGCAGGGGAACCCTAATATGATGAGTATATATAGGGTTGGAATTTCAAAATTATGAAAATTCTTTGAAAGTAGGCTTTGGGTCAACGACATTTGATATCCTACATTTGCCATCCCCATTAATGGATAATAGGATGTATTCGAGAATGCTGTGCTCGAGACCTACATTTTTTATCCTCATTAATGTGCTGTGTTTGAGATCCTACATTCGCTATCCTCGTTAATGGATAACTGACAGAATGGTTCTCGTCTGCTACAGGGTTGAGGTAGGACTGTCCTTTATCTCCATATCTATTTATACTTGCCTCTAAAGTTTTCAGTAAAGCTTTGAAGAGGGACTAGGACCTGGTAGATTGAGGGGAGCCATTATTGATGGTTTTGGCAATTCTGTTACAGATCTTTTTGTTGATGACTGCTTCATTTTTGTGTGAATGACAGTGACAAGGAGGCTTATTCTGAAATGTGTCTTCAGTTAATATTGTGATGCGAGCATGCAAAGCATCAATTCAAATAAATCAGCTATTTATTATTGGAAGAAGATGGATCTCTACACTCTTAGAGGCAATGTTCTAAATATCAGATATTGGGATCATATCGAATAGGCAAATTTCATATCGTATAGCGGGATATCGGACAATATATTGGGAGTATGAGCCAATATCGGGCTTTTGTATCGTATCAATTGACCCTTCAAAACGATATACCAGTCGATGTATCATTCGTCGGGGCCAATTTTTAGAACAATGTGCAGGAGAATTACTCACATGTCTTTGCAAAAATTGGTAGTATGCCATTCAAGTTCCTTGGTGTGTGTGGGGTGCAAGTAGGTACTAATGCAACTCTTTGATGAACTGTTGTCTAAAGTCAGGGCAAAGCTAGGTGGCTAGAAGCAAAATCTACTCTCACTTGCTGTAAGAAAGGTGCTCCTCCAATTGGTTCTCACTGCACTCCGATGTTTCTCCTCTCTAATATGTGGTTCCGATACCTGTCATTGATAAATTAGAGGAGTTTCAATGTTTTTTGTGGGGTATGAGTGATGGGTTGAGAGGCCTGTCTCTTGTTTCCTGGGACAATGTGTATAGGCTGCATGATGAAGGTGGTCTGGGCATCCAATGGCTGGGGTTTTGCAACATGCATGTCTTAACTATTTTTGATGGGTCTGATTCAATTTCGGACAAGGACAAGATTTCTCAAGCACAAGTGTAAAATACTTGGTTCGGTATCGGAACTGAAGCATCCTGAGTGCATGTCCTTGACATAGCCGTAGTTTCAGGTGATGCCAATATTCTTAAAGATGGTTATCATCGATTATTTATGACAGCAAATGATCACTTCTAGAGGGTGCGTAGGTCTCTGAAACATTGCTTGCTCTTTAGCCGTTTTTGTTTAATGCATCTTGTTTTGCAACCAAAGGTTGAGAGCCTTTTATTCTTTGTTACTTGGTATGATATGTGCCATCTCACTGCCTTAACAAGCTGAAAGGGTTTTTTGGTTTTGTACTCTGGTGCAGGATATAAGGGTTGCCACCATTTATAAGTAAATTAGTGACTGTCATAGCCAAAGCACTTTTCAATGGGTATGGAGAGCAGCTGCGAGTCTGCGAGTCAGATTCTAGATGTGGAGGATTGGGAGGGGGTTTGTATCTACCAAGATGTTCCTTCTTAGTTGAGGGGGTAGTGGTGGAGCCTGGATATACTTCTTTTGGTGCAGTGAAGGGTCGTGGGAGCACATTATCCATGTTGCCCAGTTTCAGTGGAGGCATGCGAAAGGATTAGTTTTGAGCTGTAGCTGTCTATTAAACGGCACATGAGGGGATTTGGTTGAGAATGCTGGTTGGCGAAGGATACAGATCCTCTTTATTAAAACGACGTTGGCAAATTATCTTCATATAGACAAGATGACACATTTGGAAGGGGAGAAATGTATTATTGTTTGACTATCAGGAGGTTCTAGTAGCAATGGTCACTCGACAACCGGCAAATATGGCAAAAGAAATTAGGCTTTCGAAAGAGGAACTTACTGTATCACCTTCCTTATGTAAGCTTTGGGAGTGTTAGGGATTGGCAGGTGTGGCACCTGGCATGCATGAACCGCAATAGGTATCATGGGAGTTACTTTTGAAAGGGTGGTTTAAAATTAATTTTGATAGTTATGTTTGAGGCGAGAATGGGGATGCAGGATTTGTGCTCAAAAATGATACTGGTGCTTTAATCGGGGTAGGAAGCACACCTATTGACTAAATTCCAATGCAAGAAATGGAGATCAGGAGTTTGTAGGACGGCAATGTTTGGGTTTTCTTGTCTTGCTTGGGTTAGAGAATTACTATTGAGGGTGATGTGCAACTTGTGATTGCTTTCTTATTAAACCCTAGTATTGGGTGTCACCACCTCCTTGTTGATGTCTTGTTGCCTAGCACATATTTCCTTGATCTACGGATTAGATATATATGGCATGTCTGCTGACTATATTGTCGGTGAGGATACTAGATTGACTAGCAAGATTATTTGGCATAATTTCCTTTGTAAGCTAGTTGAGCTAGCCATATATGATGTTTGTGGAGCTCAATTTGAATGTGCGTAGTCCTTGAGAACATGATTTAGCAAAACTTAATGAAACTAGGCTTTAATAATTTTAAAATATCAGAAATTGTCTTGGTATTGGTTGCTGAATTGTAGTATGCGAATTGACAATATCGGATGTATCATATTGGTGATATCTAATCGTCAGAATATTAGACCAATATTTTGCGATATTTCACATATCAGCTACATCAACATGTGATATGTTATCTTGGATATATATTGCTATCAGCCGATATTTTAAACCTTGCTTTAGTAATTCTTAAAATAGCATAAAGGAACCTGAACACCCTAACTAATAAATAATTAAAAAATTACCACTTTTAACTGTAAAACTATAGGTTTTATAGGCTTTTTGATCCCAATCTTCACGACTATTATATGACTGCTGCAATTATTGTGGTTAATAATTGATTTTTCTAACTGTCTCTATGAAATTTTTTTTCTACTGTTGGTGGAGACTGAGGGACACCCATTAATATGGGAAGATGGATAATTGTTGAGGAAGTTAGCACACCAGTTGGTAGACCAAAATGAACTTGAGCTTAGCCAGTAAACATGAATATGACTATTGCTAATTGCTTAGTTGACCATGGAGATGGTCCAAGATAAAGGTTGTAAATCGCTAATCAACACTTGAGTGCAGATTAGTAGGTTTAAGTAGAATTAGAATGTAATATCCCATTGATTAAGCAAGTTAACGTGATTCACAATAATGGGGAACAATAAAAGGCAAGTATACAGATAAAGGTAGTGCATAAAATAGTATAATATATGGGGGTTGCCTCAACAATTGTAGTCGCTTCCTAGAGTATCCTTCTTTAGGATTTTGTTGTATCTTCTATTGGCCTTTCCTTTGGGGTCCATGCTAGACCTTAAGACCGCCCATCCTTCTTCATTAAGGGAAAAAGAAATTTCTATCATCTACTTGCTTCCCACCAAAGCAATTAGTTCGCAAAGTTATAAGACAATATTATTTGGTGTTCTCAAATGCAAGGTGGAAACATTTCAATTACAAGGCTCTTAATAGCCAAAAATAAAAATTACAAGCTTTGGAAGGCGAGATGATGAATAAAATCAATTACTTTGCTGTTGGATCTAATATTTAATGAGGAATTTTATGTGGAGATTGATCTTTAAAATATTCCAAAATTTGAGTGAAAGATCCAAAGTTGAAACATGAATTTTTGATTGCTTAACAACATTAGAGAGTTCCAATCTTAAAATCTCTCTTGGAAGTTTAGATTGAACATGGTTATTAGAATATATAAAAATCAAACCATCAACAACTACAACCAAGATTCTAAATATTTGATATTGGGATTGTATCAATTGAGAGTTTTTTTTTTATATCGATATCCGATGATATATTAGTGATACAAGCTCACATTTGGAGATCATATAAAAAAAATTATATATACATACAAATATGTAACAATGATTTCTTAGAGATTGTTTAATGTCTTGATATCATCTATTTAACAAGTATAAATTCAAGCATACACTTAAGAATCTATAGATACAAGCTTGAAAAAATAAACCAGGAAACCGATTTGGTTTGAAGTATGGAAACATAAACTATAGGAATAATTAAGATTAAGGGACGACAATAATAATAGTACAAGCAAATTGGCAGTAATATAAAAGGATAACTACAATAATAGTAACAACACCATTAGTAGCACCAAAACAAGTAACATAGGTAAAAAAAAAAAGGGGGTGGAAGAAGCCTTGGGTATTACTTGAGGATCCTTCCTGTTGTAGATTCTGGGTAATTTTAGCTCTTCGACTTTATTAGAAATGTTCTCTTTATCAAATTCTTGTACAACTTGATGTTATTAAGAAGATTGAAATCCAACCTATTTTTTGATTAAAAACTCAATTGTCTAAATGAACTATATTGGCTAATATATCGAGATGATATATTTGATGCTATTACAAATATTGGCCGATATATGTAGAAAATGAACCTTTTTAAACCATATCGTCCCAGTTGGCTCTAAAAACGAATATATTAGACTATCAGCCATGTCAAGGGATATTTAGAATTGTAATTATGGCAAACCTTAATCGCAAAATTTTACGGTCGGCCACACGATTCCTTTTCTTCCATTTCGTTATGTTAAGGGCCATTATCTACACTAAGTAGTTCCGAGACTCTTTTAATTGCCTCTACCTTTGTGTTCATTAGCTACCTCTAGTCCTTACAACTTCAACTGTAAATCCTATCATTTCTCCTAAGTGACACATTTTCTATTATTTTTGTACGTAGCCAACTATCTCAATCGATTTTTCCTCATTTTATCTTCGGTTGGAGCAATCTCTAATATCCTAAGAATGCCTCGTGCCTTATTCTCTCGTGCTACATTTTGCCTCACTCGTCTCAACATTTCTCATTTTCTCTACACTCATTTTTTGGTCTTGTTTTTAGTTGCCTAACACCATTTCTATAAAGCATATGTTTTCTTATAGGTGTCCTAAAGAATTTTTGCTTTTGTTTCATGAGTATTCGTCATTCACAAAAAAAATTCTCGAACTTTAATGAGTAATTTTTTAGCATAATTTAATGAGTGATATTTTGTGCACATGTTCATCAAGCTTTCCATCTTAATATACATTTATTCTAAATTGCAAATGGTCACAAGGCAGTATTTCTCACATCCTTTTTTACCATTTGCTAAAGTTATCATCTATGTATTCTGTCTTTGTCTGCTAATTCTAAATCCTTTGTTTTCTAACGTTTCTCTCCACCTTTCTATTCTGGAAATTATCCTTTTTTAGTCTCATTAAACTTAAACTATGCCATCAAACAAATGTGTGGCATAGGAATTCATCCTAGATAGGGCTAGTAATTTCATATACAACTAATTTGAAAAGATAAAACCTTATTATTTATCCTTGATGTAATTCTAGGGTGTTTAGGAATGGTTTTGGTACAACCAAAGGAAATTTGTTTCAGAAAATTAATTTGGTTTTACAGTATGGAGGTGAATTATGGTGGTTCTGTTTTTACTTAGATAATTGATGGAGATATATAGGGAGGAAAGAAGAGAAACATAATTTTCTAAATTAATTTGGTTTTGAGTTTGGAGGTGAACAATGGGGGTTCATTTTCTATTAGATAATTGATGGAGATATATGGGGAGAAAAGAAGACATTTACACATGTTTTCATTGTAAAACCAAATTAATTTTCTAGTACAAATTTCCTTTCCTTATTTTCTTAGTCTTTGCTTATTTACTTTCAAATTTCTGTTCTGTTGGTAATAAATTTGATTCTATGGTAGTTTGGAAAATTTTGTACTCTTTTATAATCCTTTATGTAAGCACTCAAGTGCTAATCCTCCATTCATAGACATTTTTTTCGTATCTTTATTTTATTAACTTAGTTAACAATACTAAGTCTGTAACTTCTGGACACTTCCAAAACTCCATAGGGATATCATCTGGTTCTACAACTCTCCCAATTTTCTTATTAATAGCACCATCCTTTAACTTTTTTCTAAGCCTAATATTTTGGCAATACTATACTTTCTGATGCGGTTTTATCTTTAGGTTCTACCCCGTATTCTCTGGTGTGGTTTTCATTAAGCAATTTATAAAAATGTTGTGTAATGATAAGGCATAAATGTGCCTTTTAGCTGCTGGTTGATTGCCATGCTTGATTGATCAATTGATTGGTGGTGGATGTCAAAGTACTAAATGACTTAGTTTTAATCGACTTATGTCATTTGATTTCAACTAAAGTAAATTAAAATGACTACAATTTAAGTGGGTAGTGTCAAGATGCCACACTGTGTATGATGTGCACAGGATCAAAGGTGTCAATTAATACTGATTATTGGTAGTTGGTTGATTGGAGCAGGAATAAAATTTTCTTTTGCCTCTTATTGACCCATGGTGGTCTGCTGGTTACTTCATCTATCATCAAATATACATATATTAGGTTGAGCTAGTCGATCATCCCTCTATTATATTGAAATTTGGGTTTATGCACACTTAAATGACGAGAAAATAAGTTGGGCTTGGTAGAAAATTAAAGATATAAATATTTCAATCAATTCAAACTTCCAAATGTAGATGATGAGGTTAGGGTCACGATTGATATGCTTATGCAAATCCTTCTTGCTGATTTAGAGTTAGATTCATCAACTTATATAGCATAGATCGAACATAATTTCAAGGTCGATGCAAATTAGAGCTTATAGAGTTGCCACCACCAATCATTCCGTCCAGCCACTCTTATGTGTGCTTTGACTTGCATGTCAAAAGTACTCAAATAAGAGATTGGTGATCAAAATCTCGAACTTGACTAATGGGTTTTTCTTCATCATCTTACAATCATGTGGGATTGACAAATAATTAGTTTATCTAGCTAGTTGTTCCCATTATAATGAAATAATAAACATGATTCCTTTTTTGTTCATTTCAGTCGGGTAGAAACTTGAAACTTACTAGTCTGTGAAGAGAACACATCCATGAATTATGAGGTGCTAAGATATGTTTAGTGGGGCATCTATATATGATTATTAGAACTAAAAATCTAATTATTGAACGTTTCTCAGTCCATCCCAAAGATACACAGAGAAAAACATTTCAGTTATCTGGAGCAAGTCTTAAAATATCGGAATTGGTACCGACCGATCATTTATGTTAGCAAAATCAGCAAGATCAGGCATATCATATTAGCGCTATCAGAAATATTGACAATATCGGGCCAATATTATATAGTATGTCATTTATCAGGTGCCTTAATATCCATTATTACATATGCAATATATGTCAGTATCTATTGATTTTTAAAACCTTGATCCCGAGTTTTTTTAAATGTTCAATTGCGTCTCTCCGATTAATTTGTGGGCTATTATTTAAATTTTGATGTGATGAACTTTCCTTTCCCTTATTGTTATAACGGGCCAAAATTATATGTCAAAAAGAGCAACTTCATTTAGCATTGTCTATTATCATGTGCTGTGTAAGTGGTCAACCTAGTAGGATGATTATAGGCAGATAGAAAAAGTACTCATTCCGCTAATGCAGCTTGGTATTCATTATCCCAAACGCTAAGTCCTGCGTTCTAGCTGTTATAATTAATTAGTTAACCTTTGGAGCAAGTCATTATTTTTTTTACCAAGACATGATAAGAAATTTCTTTTTGTTTTACCAAGATATGAGCAAGTCATTATTTCAAGTATCTCTAATTTCTATGAAATTTCTTTTTGTTCCTGTAATTTATAACTATTAATTAATTAGTCAAAAAGAATTTCTAAAAATAAATAAATTAATTATTTTTGCAATGCAAATTGCATGAGTATTCTAATTATAGTTCAAGTTCAGCTTGGTGGGTTTCCATTGTTGAATGAGATTTAAATTTTATGGTCATCAGGTGGTGCTAGGAATGTGGCTGGATCGGATATGAGACTTACCATATTTATATATGTTTTCCAATCATAAACAAATATATCAATCCATAAGGAAAATCCGTATATGTATCCACTTAAAATAGAAATGGATATGGATCATATATAATAGAGACAAAAATGAATAAAGATTAGACATTAATGCAAAATGAAAAAATACGTCATCGACTCTGATAAATTAAGGCAATATATTTAAATTTATGGTTATATTTTTCAAGTTTTTAAATTAGATTATTTAAGTTTTATATAAATAAATCATCAATCTAAGATGCCAACGTGTGCACTATTTTAGTGTTTAATTTTTAATAACTTTCAATTATAGGATTGCAAAAAATAATTTCATGTTAGGGACCTGAAGATAATTATTTATTACCAAAAAGTTACATGCATATTGAATTTTGGGCATGAAAAAAATTAATATATTATGTATCTGGATTAGTTGTATTTATAAAAGTTAGTAGGCTTAAAAGTAAATCAAGTTCAAATGATGGGTGTCTAAATAATTTTCCATAATCCGGATATCAGTATCCATTCCTGGTTATTTTCAGTATATGCATATCTATATTCATACTGGATGATATCTTTGTTTACCAATCCATCTGTTGATTATTAATTGAATGTGCTGTCTTACCCAATACCTGTGCTGTCAAGAATGTTGTTGCAAAGTCTTTTACTTAGGTGTTATTTCTACTAGACTTGGGCTCAATGAAAACATTGTTAGTGTCCTTTGTGCTGAATTGGTTGAAGTTTAAGCTATACTTTCCAGTCTTGCATGGACCCAGGACACTGGTGTCAAGTGTCCGAGTTTCCTACAGCGTTAACATGGCAACCTTTACATATTAGGATACAGGAACATGGCTTCTATACATTGATATCTGTACACATACAAATGCAGTCACACACATTCCATATTTAGAGGAGAAATAATCTCTTCTTAGCACCACTGGTTCAGCCTATCCCATGACATTAACATTTAAAAAGAAACGAAAATGCATGACAGAGTTTTGAATAACTATAGGATCTAGAAAAATACAATGCGGGTTGCAATTCATGTTTCTCCTTTTCCCTTATGGATGCTACTTAGATATGTTTCCTTTTCTTATACTTTTATAGTGCAATGAAACCTTATTTTAACTTTTTGTAGCAGTATGTGTCCAAGTAGTAGGAGACGGATGTCCAAGTGTCCTGTCATGTCTTAATATCTGATATGGCAAAATATTGGGAAAATGGAGTTACCTTTTAACAGTGGCAGGTTTCAACTTAAGCTGACATTTTTCTTCCCATCCAAATTGAACTCAACTTTGATCAAGCTGCATGAATATTTAACAAGGAACTATGTATTAGCCAATTGCAGTTTGTAAGGGTCTTGCCTGCTTTTAAGTGCAAGTTTATACTAGTCATTTCATGATTTTGACACTGTATTGCTGTCTGACTTCAAGTGAGCAGATTATCCTTGGAAAATGTACTGTTTGAACTGTTGACCTAAGATACACATTTCTTTCCCCCTTTTTCAGCAAGTACTTAAGAACTAAAGGCGTCTATAATTTGGCAAATTCTGCACCTATCATCAATCTCTTGGTGTACATATGTTTTCCTGTGTTCTAATTATCATCTTATAAAGACATGTCACCTATCCAGCACTAGTAAGTGTATTTGTTTGGGAACATTATAACTCACTGCTTTCATGGTTGTACCTTTTTGATGATATTATTATGATGTCCACTAAGCATTTAGCGGACGTTTTTTGCAGTCTTACATTTCTTTTTGATGGAATAAGTTTTCTAAACTTCCCATATTCTAGGAAATATTCATTTCCTTATCTTTCTAATATTGCTTATGATCTCTTATGTGTTTTTTTCTTTATTCTTTTTGGTTAGGGCAAAATGAACATAGAATTTTTGAGTTATCTGAAAATTTTTTCCGTGTCACAGGTTGTGAAAAACTTTCTTGATACTGCAGAAGCTGATGTGAGATCACTTACTTCATTGTACTCTGAAGTGGTGAGTTTTACTGTAGTGTAGCTTTCCTGATTCCTGATATGGGATGTCTCTATCTGACTTAGATATAAATTGACTTGTTTTAGGGTAGAAATGCTGATTCATTGGTACAGTATTTTGGGGAAGATCCAGCTCGCTGTCCGTTTGAGCAAGGTTAACTGTGCATCTACTTTAGTTTTGTGTTCTTGTTCTTTCAATTTATAATTGTCGATGATTTTTTCTTTCTGTTCTTCTTCAACGGAGCTAATAGTTAGCACATCTGTATATAAGAATCACTCATTCCAGTAATTTCATATTGATTTGTGCAAAAATTGTTGAAAGTTTTTGAGTTATTGATTTTTTAGTAGGTAATTTGTTTTTGTCATTATTTTCACTATTATAGGTTGAATACTGCTGCATTAAAACCCTTTCATTCGGTCTTCTTGCCTTTACTGCTTCACTAAACTTGGGAATCCAAAATGGAGAAGCTACAATTATAGAATGCACTTCAAATATAAATTTTCGTTCTGTATTTGTTCTGATGTCTCATCAATTTTTCATGAAAATTAGGACTTGCATGGTTCTCATGAAATTTAACTTCTGCTTTGCACCATTGTTGATCAAGGTTCTAAATATCTCATATCTGGTTTATATCAGCTGTGGGAATTTTCATATTGATAATGGAATATCAGATGATATATCGGTTATATGAGCCAGTATCGGGTTTTTGTATTGTATCGGCATGCCCTCCAATAAAAAAAAAAATATCAACCATTATATCATTCTTAGCAGCTGATATTTAGAACAATGTTGTTGATACTGCAACAGTTTGGATATGAGAAAATATGTTGTATAGGTTTAAAGAATCGTAGAGAGTAGTGTGCTGTTTCAGAGGACCAACCAAAACTATTCCGATGTGCTTTATAGGTTTAATTGCAGTACAAGTCTAATTTTCTAACAAAAGAGATTATTCAAGGCCAGAGTACTTGTCCTTGTATGGTCTTTACGAGCATGTGCCATTTAATCAACGCTCAATATTTCAGCAATATCTTGTATCCCACATTGGAACCAGACCTGATCCGATCTTAATCCACTGATTATCCTATACATTATGAATATAAACCTTATACACCTCGTATTGGAAATATGTGAAGCGTAGATTCACTAAATCTGGCTTGTGTATTTGTTGAAAACATTGGATATGATTCGTGCACGACACATGCCCCGTACGTCTTGAGTGTGGATTTGGCATGTCCGACTCGTGGTCAACGCGAAACGTGTGATGATATAGTCAATTTACTTCATTTTATTTATTGTGAGATTGACTATAGAAACTATTCCTACGCTATTGGGGGTTTCTCACTAATACCTAGTGTTTTAACTAGCGCTCCTATATCAGGTATAGAGGAGGATATAACATTTTTCGACCTTACCCGCTATGCTTTTCTATCTTCCATAGTATCATTTTTAGATATAAATTAATATATAGTGGGTTGTATCTGATATACTGTGAGCAATTGCAGGCTCAAAAAAGCGCCCGAAATTCCCAATTATCGGATTGTTATTGGGTGGAAAATTTTTCGGATTTGTGAAGATTTTACAATTAGTTAGTAATTATGGATTCATAGGTTAATGCAAGTAATCAAGGTAAGTAGTTTTATAATTTATATATATTCTAAACATATATATAATATATGATCTTTACTATATGTTTATATGATCTATGTATGTATTATCTTTATACATGTTTGATTTAAGACATGAGGACATTTAATTTACAGTTTGCTACTTATATTCGATATTTGCTAAATATCTCTGATAGATCCCTGATAATCGATATCCGCAATGAAATTTTTCTGACCAATATAACTTTTATAATCGATATTTAAAACCTTATTGATACTCCCTAAAAATATTCTCAGAGACCCCAAATAGAGGTAACAGTGTAATAACTTTTTATTAATTTTTGTTACACTTTTTCCCCCTATCAGGAGCTATCTTGCGAAAAGTTTTTTTAAATGGAGTATTAGTGATATAGTCCCAATAGTATTGGGATTGCAACCTTTTTTAATAGAAACATTTTAGACATAATTTACTCTAATTGATAGTTAGATATAATTAAACTCTTATTCTAAGGTACTTGTTTGAGAAAAATAGGACATTTTGATAATGGATGTGAATGAACTTAAGTTCTACTAGTTCACGTTTTTAGTGAGGCATTTCTTTATTATGTGGATTTAGCGATAGGCTATGGTGATTAGACAATTGTTTACTGGTACGATCCTAGTGTTCGAAGGTACTTATTTGAGAAAATAGGACATTTTGATCATGGATGTGAATAAGTTTAACTTCTGCTACTTCAGATTTTTTTAGCAAAACATTTGTTATGTGGATTTAGCCATAGTTTATGGTGATTAGACTGTTGTTTATTGGTACAATCCTAGTGTTCACAATTTTTGTTGAATTAATAAATCACATTGAGCACTTCCTGAATGGTTATAAAAAGTCTAAGAGCTGAAGAAATTTAAACTAATTAAACAATTTTTATTGTTTGAATTGTAAAAATTCTATTGCTTGAAATATTTTGTTTTTACTTAGTTATGTAACCTATAATTCAACTGAGTTAATAAATATGCTTACACTTATTATAGATGAATATCTTATGATCATATTTAATTGTTTTATATATTTTATTTATGAATTTTTATATATAGAATAAAATGTTGTTGGTTGTCTCCATTTCCTACTTTAGAATTTTGTTGTGTCCTAAGTCTATATCTTATTTGTGCTTCATAGCTAGATATTAGATGGATACGAAAGACGAGGAGCAGAATTTGAGAATTTTTGAAGAAGCAAAGAAAGAAGCTTTTATAATTTTTGTCATTAAATTTTGGAAGAAGGGGAGAGTGAAAGTGACAAAGCATAGTCGGGAAATTAAGGTTTATAGTTGTTGGGATTTAGTGAAGAAAACTAATGTAAATTATAAGGAAAAATAATATTAACTATATTTGGGTGAATCACTAAGAAACTCTCATCTGACATGAAAGTTCTAATTTGGGTATACCAAAAGTCTCGAATCATTCGCCAACTAAATCGTGAATCTCATACAACATATTCATAAATTTGCATGCAGCACATGTGCAAACCAAGATTTTGCAAGATTTAAACTAGAATATTTTCGTAAAGGATCCCATCAATTTTCCCTGCCTTAGAAACATTTGCCATTGGTGATTGGTGGCGATGGTAAGAATTGAGCAAGCAAGCGAAGCTACTCAATCATATCTGAATTGGACTATCCTTTATCCTTTGCTGATATCTCTTGTTGGTGGTGATGGTGGTAGTAGAAAAACTGGAAAGATTTATGCATTTACTACTACGAAAGACAGGTCCAAGTTCGACTAAAGTATAGTACTGAATCAAGTTCTTGCTATAAAAACATGGTTGATATCCGCATCTCGTGGAATATCCAATTTGTATGCATTGGCACCCATCTCATCAGAATCATGTAAGGTTCTGTATACCGAGCATGAAAAATCTTGCGAGTTTCAGAAGGACACCTTTCAGGGCAAACTCTAATTATCACCTCTTCTTCAACTGAAAATATCTACATTCTTTCATATAAGTTTGTAAGTATCATCATTAATTTAATTGTCAACAGATTTTCTGATGCAATTTATGCATATGAACTGAAAATATCTACATTCTTTCATATAAGTTTGTAAGTATCATCATTAATTTAATTGTCAACAGATTTTCTGATGCAATTTATGCATATGATGTGTTAAGGCCTGTCCCTTATGAAAATAGGAAGTATATCTACAGATTCTTTTGGCATAAAACTTACATAATCAGATATACAACATAGTTCATAGTCATAAATTTTAGTCATTTTTTGCCCTTTTATTGGTTACAAACCCATTATTTTGATTCTCATATTGACTTTTAGATGGAGGGGTCAATACTATCTACATTCCATTAAACATAAATGTATAAATGTTTAACTTTCCAAAACTCTTCATATCTAGTTCATACAATCACGACTTAACTAACAAGATATATGCCAAGTTCATGGGTAGCACATCACACCAATTACGATCAAGGTGGCTTGAACGGGCAGGCACGAGACAATGCTGGATAACGGAATGAAAGTCTATGACATAGGTGTGGTCAAGCTTGAGACTTTCTCAATAACTAACTGGGAGACTATGTTAACATAACTTCCTCTAATCATAAATTTATAGCTCTTATTTTTTGTGACATAGGTATAGAGTATGCTAGAGCTACATCAATCCTTATCTCTAGATGCAGTGCAAATACCTAATAACATTTAAGCGTACCTATCTCCAGCAAATCCTCCTGGGCATCACTAAAATCTATAAAATCCTTAAAATCCCATTGAGGTTTGTAAAACTCCTCTATCCCACACTCATCTAGATTCTTATCGTAAACCTCATCAGTGACTAGACTCCTCATTGGACATCGATAAATGAAATGATCATAACCATGACACTTAACGCACTAGATTTCCTTCATATCCTATTGAGACAACTCACTTAGTAGCACACAGACTTTTACTTGGGATCTATAGTGGTATTAGTATTGGTTTGACATTATTCTCGGCTGATGCCTAAACTGCTATCCTACTTTAAGGGTGAATCTATGAAGAAACTTAGAGGAGCTCTCTATATTATGTGTTAACTGGCAAGCTTGTGCAACACGTAGTGAGAATGAATGTCCATGGCACGTATATCGGATTTCAACCCTGAACTAGACTTAGATATGGCTTGGTGATGGTCCTCTTGTATCTTAGAACGATGGGTCAAGTAATCATATCTAGTCATGTGGTCCTAAACTGATATAATACCCTATCGAATGTTGTGCAACGTATCTAGGAGACGATTTCCTATAAGACTTGGGAAGATACTTCGCCTTCAGTTTGTCTTTTAACTATTCTTACAACTCTATAGGATACAAGGTCATTAAAGCTGAGAAGTCACATGCTATAGATAAAGCTTGGCTTGGCTCAACTAATGGTAGCACACCTTGACTCTGAAAACTCAAAGGGCAAGCAAAGGAAGGTTGGGCTCTAGATCTAGCAGTTTTAGTAGGAGCTCCACGAATAGCAAAGTGATGTTTACTTGCTATGCATAAAAAGCACATGGGAGAGAAGACCTTGACTTGAGGGATATAGCAATTCTTTTTGAAATATCATTAATATCCTTCACTTAACTCTTTCTAGCACTTCTGAGTCGTGATTGATTTGTCCATAATCCTACATAGGAAAAGGAAAGCAAGCTCGACGGCAAGTTTGTCGTAGGAAAAGAGTGAAAAGCAAAGAGCTCACATTGACATGGAAAGAAAGATCCTACCAAGATGTCTAGTCAGATGTGCTTACAACAAAGATTCCATTCATTGAGCACCCATTCTCGTGTTTGATGATGATCTAACCTGCTATCTCAATTCATGAGATTTCCTTGTAATACAAAGATTCACATAATCAATAGTGAGATCTTAATGTCCTAGCACGATCAGATAAAAATCGATAATCTTCTTCTAGACATTGGTCATTCATGAGCCTTCCTTTATTTACATGATCAGGCCAAAAAAAAAAAGAAAAAAGAAAGAGTAGCACTAGCTGATCAAATGAAGGTTATGTATGGAGAGGCTTTCCCAGAGCATTGGATTGATTGTCAATTTGACATTTCGTGATGCCCCATGTTGACTGAGAGACCTTAATGTCCTGGTACGACCAGACAAAAATAGAGATAATATTTATTTAGCGATTGGTCATTCATGAGCCTTCCTTTCTTTACGTGATCAGGCGAAAAAAAAGAATGAGTAGCACTAGCTGATCAAATGAAGGTTGCGCTTGGAGAGGCTTCCCTAGGGTATTGGATTGTGATCTGACATTTCGAAATGCCACATGTCCACTAAAGTCACAGTGTTGGAAATGTTTACCCTGACACTGACGTGGGTCTCTTCTACTCAACTCATTGTCCCCTTAATCGCATTCAGTAGTTGTCTCTGCTGCTTCCGACTGCACGACGTTATGGGGGCATGCAAAATGCAGCTTGAATAGATGAAAGACCTCATCTCCTGCCAATTAGCCTTTTTTTGCAATTTTGTCTTAGTTGTCTTGTCCTCTAGCCTGGCAGCCTTTTCTTTGAACCCCTCTTTGGCTTGCCTACAAACTAGCATGTCAGTTGTCACAGGGAGTTCTTTCAACAATCTGCAACACCGAGCTATAGAAAGTCATTGAAAGGACCAAAGCCCAGGGCCCACATTGAATCGATTTTTTATGCTTGCAAGGATGTCTGTTGCTCAATGAAAGCCAAGGATGGAAAAGGTTCCTGCCAATCCCACCAACTAAACGAAGGCAATTGCTTTTGTCTTCTAGGGATATGTTATATACGTTATTCCTCGCATCTCGAAAGAAAATCCGGATGTTATAAGCACAACGAACCTTTGCGGGATCAACCAAATTTGTTGATATATCAAGTTCCCCAATAATGTTGCCTCACCCTTTTCCAAGCCTATGTTCAATTTATCCAACTATTCCTACTACAGCTTAGGTCTTCCTCACTCTAGAAATAGAAAGATCATCCGATTATACGAAATTTACCTCTAAAAGGTCTTAGTACCTCATTCATCAGTCTTATTAAGGTTTTCTGTGCGTTCATGGGTAAAGATACACGGTGCGTGCGTGGATGAGACCGAATAGGCATCACAAGTTACTTATACAGGCCTTCCTTTGTGCTAAATGGGGTCTTCCATTCGTCTTAGCGCCATCTACTTATCAAATCTATCTTTGAGAACATGTGCCTACTCTTACTTAGAACTTGGGGTCAAATCAATATAGTTCAACACTTTACTCTTATGGCAGTAGCTCCCATCCTTCTCTGGTGTTTATGCTACTCCCTATGCCTCTCAGGAACTCTCATCCTGACTTACCCTATAATTCTCATTCTATTTGATCGGATCTAGCACTCATCGAACATCATATATCAATTAAACTAGTAATCCATCTCAGCTAGCCAATCACCAAAAAACCCGCACGGATGCTACTGAAAGTGGGGATTTCTATCTTGATCTTATATATAGTGTCATTATCATCATTCCTATGCCTCTGATTACTCATAAACCTCCTCTTATTGTGAGTTTACTTGCGATGCTTATGGTCATCTGTATCATTTTCATTGAGTTGTTTTTTGATCCTATCTAGCTGTCTTCATGAAACTAGTTAATGAAAAGGTCAAGCTTTTCGTTCATATCGGTTCGACTAGGGTTATAGTACTTATCTTTGTGAAGAAGCATGCACCAATGTAATTCACATATACAACCAACCATACAGGTAGATGCAATGTAAATCCTAAATTGCAAACACTATATGCATACAACTATGTAAACGAAATAAAATAATACATCCTAATGGCAATCTTTTTAATAGCACCACTATATCGGTTATAGCTATTGATATAGCGGTTACCCACTACGATATTGATAGTTTCAAAGTGCTTACATTTATAGGTATTTATCAGGGATATATCAGGGTCTTTTACTATAAATCAGGCACAATATCGGGCTCAAAATAGCGCTAGCTATTTTCTATTGGATTATTGGATATTGGAGATTTTTTAAATCAAACCCAATAGACCCAAGCCCAACACGTTTGCATGTCCCTAGGTTAGGATCAGGGTGATTCACGTGATGTGAAAATGTGGCGTTTGATAATTGTGAAGATTCTATAATTGGTCAATAATAATGGATTTATGTGCTTAATATGTGCTTAATGAAAGTTGTCGAGTTAAGTATATTCTAAACATGTATATTGTATATAATGTTTTATGTAGTTTTACATGATGTATGTATGTATGTATTATTTTATTCATATGTGATTTAGGATATGTGTATTAGTATATTGACAGTGTGCTATTGATATATGATATTTTCTAAATTACCGATTTATTCCCAATAACCACTATTTGCTATAAAAAAAATTTGTCTAATATATCTGTTATGTTATAACTGATATTTAAAATATTGCCTAACGGTAGAGTTTTGCTAAGTGCAGGGAAATGTATTTCCTAATTATACAGTGGAATGTAATATAAAGAAAATCAATTAGCATGTAGAGAATGAACACATCCCAATCTGTATAAATAACAAGAAAAAATACAAAATCTAGTACAATAGAGTGTTGGTGCAATTAGGAGTTACCTCGAGAAGAGAATTTCAAACTCTAGCACATGAACATTAAATAATCATTGGAATATTCATGTGAAGTTTGGAGTAAAAATTCCAAGAAAAACAGCTTAGGAAATAGCTTAGAAAATCAATTGGCTCAAACTTGGCACCGGTTAGCTCAGGTTGGCTTTGATGGTTTGATGATGTTAGCATTGGTTCGGATCGACTTGGGTGTGCTGATGACATTAGTGTTGGCTTGGGATTGGCTCGGGTGAGTCGATGATATCATCGTCCACTTCCGGTTGGCTCAGTTGAGTCGATGATCGGCTTGGGGTGGTGCTAAATGAATCGTATTTGCCTTGGGCCTCTAAGATGACTCAAAAATTTGTTCGGCCTTGATCTGATGAGACTTGGGCTGGGCTTGGATCCTAACAGTCTTGGATCCAAAACAACTCTTTGATGTTCTCTTTTGTCAGCATTTCGTTTTTGAACAACTATTCCGTGATAGGAAAGTGGGGAGGTTATTTGGTGATTGTCGATTCACAAAATGTCCTGATGCTTATCAACGATTTACAAAGTTGGGGAAATGACAACAGTTACTGCGGATCTTAAATGACCCGATACTTAGTAAAGCTTCGATGAGGGAAGATGAAGACTAGTAATGAGGGAAGTAGGGGTCGGTGAGTCCCAATGGAGTCAGGTGAAGAAAATGATGATCAGGGACTTGATGATGATTAAGGATGTTGGGGGGTGCTGGTGAGTGTGGGCAATGGTTAGGGTGCATGGCGATGATCGGGGATGCTAGGGCTCTTTGTGACGACTATTGAGTGGTCAGAGATGATAGCGTTGATGTTGCTGCTATTGAAGATGACTGTTGAGGATGATGATGACCTTGATGATTATGATTTTGTTGTCGGATGGGTTGAGTTTTTGGCTTTGATTTTCATATTTCTTTTTCCCTTTACTTTTTCTTTTTCTTTCTTTTTTTAATTTTTAATACTAAAATTCAAAACAAAATAGAAAATATTGGAAGAAGATGAATATTGAAGACGATGAATCTTTTCGCTATGATACCAAATATGATGCATTGGAGGAAAATTAGGATTTATGGCGGTGGGGATTGAGGGAAGAACACTAATATAAATTATAAGAATAAAATACAAGATAGATTCAGACCTTACATCCCGGTAATTACTCACCCACTCATCTTACATGAAAATTTTCGTTTTGAAACACAAAATGTCTCAAATCTTTCATCCATGCAACTTATTTATTAAAAAATTGCATGCATGAGCATGACACGTGCAAACCAAGAGTCAAAATGTAATTCTTCTCAAATGATCCCCGTCAGAAAGACTCTACCTTGAGCCTACCCTGTTGAAATTTAATTGCAATTTGTGTATGTGAATATGAAACAAAAGTTTGATCTTCATTACTTATTGTAAGATTTCCCCAATTTTCTTTTCATTGGTCATTCTTCGTTCATCCCAAATCTCCCTATATAAAATAAATTCGTTCTCGATATTAAATTGCATACCTAGTTTATCTTGTTTTATTTGAAGTATAAAATTCTTATATGTTTACTATCTAATACCTATATGCTGGTTTATGCAGTGACGTCAATTTTGGTTATTTTTGTCAACATGTTCAATAAAGCACGTGATGAGAATGCTCGTAATGCAGAAGCAGAAAAAAAGAAACTGGAAAAGGAGGCTATGAAAGAGAAAGTGAATCCTTCTGCGAAATAGTATTGAACCAGTGGCGACAAGCCAGGTTATTTTTCTGCCAAGCTAGGACCTGATATCTCCTACATTAAGATTAGGGAAGGACATTAGCAGGTGAAAGCATAAAATGTATCTTTCCCATGTGGCACCAACTAAAGGACACAACTACTAAGGTGTCGATCTGCTTGTCTTTATTGTTAAAGATGTAAATGAAACAAATCTCATGTCAGCTCCCCGGTGACAATGCATCAATTGACACTGCACTCATTGATCTGGTAACTAAGGGTAAGTTTGCATTATAGAAGATGTTCACCAAATCATTTTCCTTTTGAGTGGTCTAGAAATGAATCCAAACTACCTGTCAGCAAAAAAATAGTGATGGAATATGTGTTTATAGCTTTATCCAGCATGGCTGATTTAGTTTCTTATTTATTTATGTCAATACAAACAGTAGGGGAGCCTTCTAGCCTATCTGGTAACATTTTGTTTACAATGCTGTCATGGCCTAGATTTTCAATGCTGCTTGGTTGGGTTCTGCTACTGTCTCAAGTTTTTTTTTTTTTTTTTTTTTTTGAAGGGAATGCTATTTATATTTTTAGGCTAATAATTCTTTTATCTTCTTTTCTTCAAAACAAAGAAATCCAATAAATGGCTTTTTAATGTTTTTGCCCTGCCTTCTTTGCTCCCTGCCTTCTGTGCTCCCTTTCGTTGTTGATCTTTTATGTATTCATCTTTTCCTTTTCAGACTGACTTGTTATCTTGCTACAATGGCTGGTTGATCCGGATAAGGAGTCAAAGGCATGGTTGGTCGTGACTGCTCTTGTGGGGGGGGGGGGGGGGGGGGGGGGGGGGGGGGGCTTTAAGGAGTGCGAGGCATGGGCGTTCTTTGGTGGCTTCAGAATGGCAGGGTTAGGGCACCTTTGCTCGCTAGATGTATACTACACTTCAGCCTTTAATCTGGATGTGTAGAGTTTTCATATCCTTAATACAGGTCACAAGTTTTCATGTAACTGACCTTACAATGTAATGGCAAGGCCATTGTGCATTTTCCTGCAATATAAATATGATTCGATATACATGGCTAATATCGTGCAGTTGCTTTGCTGTTCTTACTGTTGGTCCAATCCTAAGCCTGCCAATTAGATTTGAACTTTATCCAGTCCACTTATTGTCAGCATTATATTTTGTTAGTGGACACCATTTTCTTTGGAAATGATTTTTCCAACCTTTGTCTGGTTGCTGCGCCATGACTTTCTCGACTCCTGGGCATGACTGTCTAGTTTCGAATGCTTTAGCTTCTCAGCGTTTAGTTTATATGGAGTACTCTGTCAGTTTCTGATTTGGCTTTTGAACTAGAGTTAAGCACATAGCCTGCAATTTGCTTAAATTCGCTGCATTAGTACCAGCAGTTCCTTGGTATAATGGTGGTTACGCTGTTGGGTCTTGCCTTCAGTGTATCTTATGTTTGAAAACTCGTAAATTAGTTGAAGTAGCCATAACACTTCTATTGCTTATCTTTTTTATTTGAGGATATTCTAAAACTGAGCATGGTAGTGCATTGGGGATGAGGTGTTTCCTGTGCCTTTTTAAAAACAGGCCTAGAAAATGCACCGGCTGAGACTTGAGAGTGCCTGAGAAAGGACTTTATGTGGGTATAGATATACAGTCATCCTTGATTTGTGCATAGATCTGTTGTCAAACATACAATCGTATGTTACCAAGGGAATATACTGAGAGATGATTTCATGTAGTAGCATGAGAAAGAGTCGTACAGTTCACTGGCTGAGAAGTGCTATTTCTCTCAGTAATGGCACATTATAGGATGTAAACCAAAAGAAAAAAATGCAGACAGGGATACTGTTTCTGTTACTTTGTGACGATCAACATGTAAGGGAGTTGCTATGTCTACGGAAGTTAAATTTGGTAGTTGAAAGGACAACAGACACTAATCAAGTAATCATCTTCATCAGAAGATTGATCATCTCCTCAGCCCCAGCCATACGCGTTCCTTCTTCTGCTCATTGCACGATGGATATTTAAAAGCAAACTCATGCCATACCATTTGGAGGGATTGGGGCGAGTGAATTTGGGAAGTATCACATTCCATAAGTTGGGGTTAGATGTTTTGCAGCCGCTGTCATGACAGTCTGTCCAACCTGCATGCTCTCTGGAAACGTTTGGTTGTCACTAGATGAATGACAGTAAGTTTAGTAAGGAAGTGTTATAGTTGAACTGGATTGCTGTCTGCTATCACGTTTATTATATTAACCATGCTATGGGTTCTGTTTCTACAATAAAGCAGACGACCTGAGCAAGCCGAGTAATAAGAGAGATGGGCTGACGATGATCCTGCAACCAATCTCCATGTGCATAATCTCCTGGGCGTCGCTTATACAAGTAACATGAATATCAGATGGGTCGGGTCTAAATCCTGACCAAAAACCTTACAACACTCCAGTTAGCAAGCCATATAGAGAATAGAAACTTACTAAAAAGAGAGGAAAAAAGAGATCTTGTGATTAAATTGTAACTTTAGTCATCTACCGGTGTGCCCTATGCCCGTGGATGGGGGAACACCTAGGATAAAGTTCAAGGGATTTCAAATGGACTTCTTACTGGGCCTGATAGTGGGCATCTTATTGGATATGACTACTTATTTATTTATTTCCCTTTATACAAATTAATTTCCCTTTATACATAATAGTTGGTTGAGTAAGAAGCAAGTTTGATGTAGGCCTCGGCCTTGGTAAGCCCAGAAATTTCTTTTTTGTTTTTTTTTTTTTTTTACTGGTCAAACTCATACACATATTTTTAACAATATTAACCAAATTGTTCCCACCAGGAGTCAATCTCATAATCTTTTGCAAATTGAAGAGGCGTGGTAGCGTGGTGCCACTTGAACCGAGACTCATTGGCCCAGAAATTTCTTGTTGCAACGTAAGCCCCCAATTTTCTTCAGTAACGTGAAGAGTGTTAGAGAATTCAGACAAACTTAAACCTGCGACAATGCATGATCGCCGTGATACTCTCCCTATGCTTTTGACAAGTATTTCAACCATTGTTGTTGTATAGTCGATGCACACTTGTGCAATCAATATGTGTTTGTTACATTGATACGTTGTTGCGTGTCGACGTGCGCTGCTGCATCGACGCTTGTTGTTGAGTCGGTGACCGCTATTTTTGTTAGCATGACACTCTATCTATGTTTTTAGCTCCTTGGACAATTCCGAAAATATGTAATGAAATTGGTTGCTTGCCATCGAGCGATGTTCCTACATGATCGATTGGCATTTATGTAGCCAAAACGTGCTTGTTGCATGTTATTAAGTCGTAGACGTGCACTTCTGCATTGACCTGGGTTGCTGAGTCATCAAAATGTCTCAAGTTCTATTTTACACTTTTTCTAATTTCTAGTATTTTTTGAATTTTTTGCTTCCCAAACACACATGCACGCGCGATGGGGTGAAGGGTTGCTGCTGCAGAGCGAGGATAATGAGGTGAGATGTTGCCCTCCCTTTACCTCAATGTTGCGTGCTGAGACAGCAAGGAGAGGATATTATTGAGCAATGATGGGATGATAGCAATAATCATTGTTTTGCTTCATATATATATATATATATATATATATATATATATATATATATATATATATATATATATATATATATATAGTAAATGAAAAATTCACTGGCGGTGAAGGGAGTTCCTTCACCGCCGCTTAATTAGGTGACCTAATAAAATTATTACACGTGGCACTACTCAAAGAGCAATTAAACAAGTTCTTTTATTTGTTATATTGAGTAGGTTGTTAGATTTTGAATATCTTCTTTCTACTTTTTGCATAATTTGTTATTAGAAATTATTGACAGATGAGCAAGCTAACTGTTTATGTTATCAAAAAATAGAGAGAAACTATAAAATTTTATTTCTTATGATACTAATACTACTTGATTAAGTCTGCAGGATATAAACATGGTTAGTTCATCATCTTCGAGAAAGCTCACTCATAATATGAGTAAAAAACTTAAAATACTTAACTGACTGACTTTCTTTCAAGGTTTGAAAGACTAAACAATTGGTCTATACTAAATGTTCCTCATAAGAATATCTACAAAATCAGACTTTTTGTTTTAAAATTGCTTGTAGTAATGAAAGCATTAGAAAAAGCTATAAATATTGATAAGAGTGAATAAATAATTTAGCTCCTCAATGCAGATGACATCCAACCATATGTTGAGAGATATAAATATATCAATATCAAAATAGTACATGTCGCATATAGCCCTTGACCCTCAAAGGTTTAAATGCATCCATTATCCTACTTAAGAGACACCAGATGTCTAAACTAGATACAATCTCTAATTGGGATTATGAAAACCAGTCTGTACTATGGGCCAGTATACTTTAATATATACCTGCATCTAATTTTGTCATTACCATAATTATGTCTTTACCAGATTCAAATCTACTAAAGGAACCAAGTCTTAATATTTTGACTCATGTGTACGAATCCTTACCCGTTTAGAAATGATATCAATAATATATTGGATCTATTAGAAGGCTCTTAATACCTTAGCCCCTAAAACTAGGTACCATATGAGGCCTGGTAAAAATATCTTGGTTGAGACAAATCTATTGTCAACCCATATAGCCGTAGATAGGGAGATTAAATGGGATGAAGTAAATTTTCAAGAAAGTTTGGTGTATTCAATACGATTCAAAGTCAACCAATATTAATCAAGAAATTGATCAAATAATCCAACAGTTGATGGAAAGTATAAGTTGCTTTAAATCCTTGAAGATCTATAAGATTGACTAATTTTGCAACTACTTCAAGGAAATATATATCTAGATCAATCTCTATCCAAGAGACGGAAGTTAATGGAATTAAAATATTCGACTCTAATATTCTTCATCCAGTGAATGAGCAAAGGCATAATATGTCCCCTGCTAGCTCTAAAATGAGCTTCCACATGAAAGAAATATTCTTTCCAGATTTTAGTTGTTTCGCTCATTAACAACATCGAAATTAAAGGATGTCATTGAGAAGAAACAAACAAAGATTTGTATTTGAATTTGAGAAATGTAACATTCATAATGTACTTTTACAATCTGAAAAAGATTACAATCTAATTAGGAGAGTGTGATAATGGAAGTATGATGAGAACAACCCTTTTACTTATGTTGACTATTAGCCAGGGATTTTGGTTAAAAAAGAACTCTCTTTTCTGATCTTCAGGAAACTAAATCTCTGATGCCTTTATCCACGTACTCAGAGTAGTTTTATAGCTTGAGAGGTTGTAACTTTTTTCTTGATGTGCAAAGGTCATGATGGAACTGCACTATGATCTGATTTGCTTAGTAATAGTTTGTCAGTGAGGATAGGATGTCTTCCTTAGTAGAGTTGGTTTCCTTCATCAGTGGAGATGAGATGCCTTCATCTGCAGAATTGATTTGGTAGATCGTGGCATGGCAGCACCCACGATCTGATCAGTTTAAATAATTGTTCACCAATAAAGATTGGATGTCTTTATTGGTGGAGTTGATTTCTTTTATCCAGCGGAGAGGAGATATCTTCATCTGCAGAGACAGACCTGATCTTTGAAGTGTTTAGACTTGTCTAGGTTGGTGAGGATGTTTGTGTTGGTTGGCTAAGTTGGGACCCTTTGTTGGTGAAGTAGGGATCCTTGTTCGGTGAAGATGGTCATTAAATTGACTTATATCTCTGCCAGCTCAGCATGTTAATTTGTTGGCAGCATTCAGTTGGCCTAGTCAGTAGTTAATATTTTTTTAACTGCCTACAAGACCCCGTTTAAAGTTTTCGAGATGAATGGAGTTTATTTATTTCAAAATATTTTGAATTTCATCTTTTTCGTTCTTCTTGGGATATCATTTGGATTTCAAATTTCAAATTTCTATTTTTGTAGGCCCCGCTTCAATTTTGAAGCTTGAATCACCACCGTTGGCTGAACAAAAGTGCCTTGATTTGCTGTTCTTTCTTTGATAAGAAATGACAGCTGTTAGTTTCTTTCAACAGGGCAGAGCAGCAGTAATCGCTTCATTTTAAAATCTATTCCTGCATTTAATGTGGTTTTCTCGCATACCGTGTGATATGATTCCGCCCTTTGGATTTTGCCCAGTGGGTATAAGTACTTTAAATGGTGGCTTTGCTTCTTCTTTACACTGGGTCTGAGTTTTCATTGCTTTTGCCTTCTTCCGAATTCTCTTGTTCACATATCATTCTCAAATCTCAATTCCTTTGAGATTATGGCTCCTAAAATAACCACTAATGGGAAAAAGACTATGAGCAGGTCTACCCCTACCGTGGAAAGAAGTTTGGCGGCCATGAACCCCTTGTTTGAAGGTGAGAGGAAGGGATTCATAAATCTGGACTTTTCTTCTTTCCTGACCTCGTGAACTAATCTTTTCGGACTGAGACTGAGACTGAGACCGTGACATCTCTTCCCATTCTCATTGCTTCCCTTGGTAGTTCTTGCTTTGTACAAATTGACCATTTGGGTGGCATGGTTCTATTGCCATTTCTAACGGAGGTACTTCGAAGCCATTGTCAAAGCGACTGTTGACAGCCGTCGACTATAGCTCCCAGTTATATATAGTCTCATGAGTTTCTTTTTATCACAAACCAAAATCCTAGCTCCTTTCTACAGTATCCGTAGAGAAAATTTGTCTTCTTTCAAAAGCCAAAGCCAACCCTGCAAACTTTTTTTTAAAATTTTTGAGAATCCCTAAGTAAGTAAATTTTCTTCTCTCCAATTTTCATGAATTTTCTTCATAAAATGTAGATTTTTTTCCTCAAAAACCAAGATCTACAACTTATGTGAATTAACTCGTGTAGACCAAAGATGAAATTTTTGGCTAACTTTTCATGAATTAAGGATAAATTTATTTGAATAATTGATAAAATATGCTAATTTAAAAGTAAAAACAAATAAAAATCACAACTTTTTAGCACAAAAACTTGTAGGCTGCTAGATTAAACAAAAATATATTAAATTCATGCATTAAAAATAAAATTAAAATAATTTTGATATATTTGAGGAGGAGTTGGGAATTATAAATAAAAAGATAAAAAATATGAAATAATAATCATGAACAATTTTGATAAATAGTGATATTTTGTGATTATATTTTAGAATGGAACCAAGAAAACAAACCGTTTCAAAAAGGTCAAGAGCAGATTATTCAAGTCCATCTCCTCCACAAAGATATAGAGATACCAAGACAACAGACACAAGCTATATGGAAAAGTATGAGAAATTCAAGCTCTGGCAAAGTGAGAGGTCGATTATGCATATATAAATGAGAATTTTTCATTCAGAGCACTAATGCAAGGTGCATGTTTGGAGGAGTATACATTGCATAAGTACATACCACTTTGCAATGAGGTAGTGCGTAGAAAAAATTCTACGCAAATCTGCAACCATCAATGGGAGACCAACACGCATACTCCATAATAAGATGTAGGAAAGTGCTATTTACGAGAGAGGAAATCCTATGAGCCATCTCTATCCTCGATGTGCCTGAAGAAGAACCGTCATTTAATGACAAAGTCAATGAAATACCAAGTGGCTTCCAAGCATTTAGAGAGTTTTGCACCAATATTAGTGATCATGCTTTCAATGAAAGCTATTTGAAAGTTAGCTATTTGAGGAAGGAGTTCATTTTGGTGTCTTTTATCAAAATATAATATTATACCGTCCTCCATAACAACATAATTATATTTAAGGAATGTGGTGCTATTAATCTGTGCCTCTTCGATATCGCCTCAATCATGCACTCCGCAATAATTTAATGCATGGGGCAAGCCCATGAATATATCCGATAACTGAGCACGACAAAGCCAAGCTCTACTATCTTTGATAACAAAGATCAACATCAGCAAAAGAATTGATTTGTCATCAACTGACACAATCAACCATCAAATTCATTCATTTACGAATACAACCATTCGGAGAAGCATGAGCGTATGACAGACCCAATAGGATAGCATGGTCAACAAGAGTAAGTAGAAGATGTTGTCCTGCTGTCTGGTCATGGAGAACAACATGGAGAACAAGATGATGGGCAAGGAGGCTTAATAGCTCAGGCAACCCAACCAGTAGAGATTACACTCCAAACTTTGAGTGAGTTGATAATACAAATGACTAACACATTCAACAAAAGGCTACAAATCATCGAGACACGACAAACCCGAGCCGAGCATCGTCAAGAATGTCATTTTCTGCTCCTTACCAAGATATACTGATGCATGGTTGGTAAGGATGCTACCATTTCTATCAATGAAGATGACTCAACGAGCTGGGGAACACAGGGTCCCGTCAGCGTCAAAGATGCAAGTGCAAAAAAGAAAATGATCAGCAACATCATTGATATCGATTATCTGTAGGAGTGGATTTTCTAGAGAACTGATAAAGCCAGGTGATTTCTCTTCTTAATCTCTTATAATACTTCTTAATATATTGTTTGCATAGTCATATTTTTGATGCACTGAGGATATTGCATAATTTAAGTTGGGAGTAGATAGATATACTTTATTTTACTGTATCATATATATCACAACTAACTAATTAACTCATAGAATTATAAAAATTTAAAAAATTCCAATTTTTTTTGGTATCATTGAATAAAAAAGTAAGATTAGAAGTATTTTACATAGTATATTTATAAGATCATCTTAATATTGATGCTTATATGATAGTAGTCTTTATGTATTATTGATTGTAAATTTAAATTTGACAATAGGATGGATACTTAAAAATTTGAATCGAGTATGCACTCTAAGTACTACATATAAGTCATGAAAAGTTGATAACAAAGAGAAAATTTTAAAGAAAGACCTATCTTATATTTATATAGATATAAAAAAGAAGTGAGCTTGATATTAAGACAATATTATTCAAAAAAAATATATAAATAAAAATAAGAGACAGTAAATATTAAGTAGTTGGGTTCGTGCATATCAATATGCATGTGTATTCACATGAACGGTACTTATAGACTTTTATTATAAATATGAGTTAATAACTGGGTATTTGTGCCTCAGAAAACATAAGTGGTCACATGAACAACAAGTGTTCTTTTAAAAAATAAGAAGAAAAAAGAATATATATATATATATATATATATATATATATATATATATATGAAAAGGGTTCCTATAAGTTTGATTGGAGTTTGAAACTTGACAAGATTCATATACACGATCACAAAAGTGCATAGGAGAGAATAAATGAAAGTAAAAAGTATAACTACAATAGGATTTAAATAATTGTAATGAGTACATAAAGATATTAGATTATAAGTGATTTGCTAAGGTTGATATCTTTATAAATATTTATGGGCATATCTCTAATTGAACTTGATACGGAAAAGAAATGAAAAGCAAGAAAATATACATATAATAATAATAATAATAATAATAATAATAATAGTAATAGTAGTAGTAGTAGGATATACTATTTTTTTTTTTTTTTTTACACTTATACTTATTTTTCATGTTTATTATTTTTTAACCCAACATTTCTTGATATTTGTGGATAACATTATTGGAAACCCTCATGAGACAATACTCGCTCACTATGATCATCCTCGTCTTCATATTTGTTATTGACGATAATATGATTTCCCCCAATCATGCTCACTTAATTTTTTAGAAGTTGAGCAAGGAGGATTTGTATGCCTTCAAGGATGAACTCCTGCTATTTATATGCTTGTTCTTGAGCTTTCGAGGTCTGCTCCTGGGCTTTTAATCTTTTTAAAAGGTCTTCATCGTCAATTCTAGGCATATATGCAGTGAGCTAACAAGGTCAGAAAAAGCTCATTGTGCTAGTTGAAGCTTGGACAAAAATAACATCATTTTTGTTCGATAGTGGCTCATCATGAGGATTGGACAAAGTGCCATAATTGTATGGTACAACAATACTTCGAATACGAGCTTGGGTCGTGGTGCTACGATATAGATCATCGTCCTTAACAATTAGGCTTTTGAGCTGGGAGATGATTATGAGTAAAAAGTGTAATTATTTTAGTTTACTTTGTGCACTCGTAATCCAATTTTGATGATTAATACAAAAAATTAATGATAAATTATTTTTATTAATCATACTCTCCACTTTAATATTTTTTTAGTGTTGTATAGTCTTTTTGCAGGATTCTATATAGAATGAAATCAAAAAATCAAAGTGTTTCTCAAATATTACTTAAGAACTGTGACTTTACAGATCTGGCTGTCGACAGCCATTCGCCACTTGTTGATAGCCATTGACCGAGTCACAATCCCAAGAGCAGCATTTGGCAGGGCTATCGATGAAGTTTTGAAAAGCCATGGCCGCATAATCTTGAATTTGAGGGTTTGGAGAAAAAAAGAGAGTTTCCTTATAAATAAAATTCTTGCTAGGTTGTTTGAGAGATTATAAACATATGATGTAATTCAGAATTTAGATATATATATATATATATATATATATATATATATATATATATATATATATATATATATATATATATATATATATATATATATATATATATATATATATATGGATTACTGTAGGTGAGCCGCCTGCTTAGGAAAAGTTACGTGAGCTAATGGCAAAACTACAATGATCCAATGACTTTTTTTTCAATTTTTTTAACAATTACTATCTACACCTACTTAACTTCTTTCAGATTAAATTTCATAAATTTTGGAGTTCATTTTCCCTTTCATCAAATGCATACAAAATGTTTTATTTATTGAAAACCGTTAATTTTTTGTTAACTTGATGGAGTACCAAATCAAAACTAAAACCAAAGAAATTGAGTATGAGTGAACCTTAGGGGGTTAAGATCATAATCCAAAAGAAATTTAGAAAAAAAGATTATTAGAGATAGTGGAAATGAACTGCAGCTCAGGTAACTTGCGTGAGCTGTCAGCTCATTTCGATTTTTCTCATATATATATATGAGAAAAATGGAAATGAGCTAACAGCACATGCAAGTTACCTGAGCTGCAATTCATTTCCACTATCTCTAATAATGTTTTTTTAAAAAAATCTTTTGGATTATGATCTCGACCCCCCAGGGTTCACTCATACCCAATTTCTTGGGTTTTAGTTTTAATTTGGTCCTCCATCAAGTTAACAAAAAATTAATGGTTTTTAATGAATAAAACATTTTGTATGCACTTGATGAAATGGTAAATGAACTCTAAAATTTATGAAATTTAATCTGAAAGAAGTTAAGGAAGTAGAGATA
This sequence comes from Dracaena cambodiana, assembly GCA_036321105.1. Taxonomy (NCBI): domain Eukaryota; kingdom Viridiplantae; phylum Streptophyta; class Magnoliopsida; order Asparagales; family Asparagaceae; genus Dracaena; species Dracaena cambodiana. The sequence goes on from JAYEPQ010000002.1 coordinate 56,936,297, forward strand.
GTAATTGTTAAAAAAAATTGAAGAAAAATTATTGATCATTATAGTTTTTCCGTTAGCTCACGTAACTTTTCCTGAGCTGGCGGCTCACCTACAGTAATCCATATATATATATGTGTGTGTGTGTGTGTGTGTGTGTGTGTGTGTGTGTGTGTGTGCATGTGTGTGTGTGTGTGTGTGATAAATAAGAGATTAGAAAGATTAAATTTTGTAGTTTTCTACCCTTTCATAATTATTAATAAGAAAAATTTTATTCCTATATTAATGGTTATGATGAGTATGAGCGGTTAAATTCTTGCGTTGATTCAGATGAGATAACAAACCCTACAAAAATTATTGGTGTATTTATTTGCTTATCATACTTGATTGATTTTTGTAAAGTTGATATTTTTGGTTTCTTATTATCTTGTTATGTTTTAAATATGATTTTGAGTCTTTCATGATTTATCGTTTTATGATATATTCATTACTTAGTTTTTGATATACTGTAGACTCTTTAAGTACGGTGTATATTTAGACTTTGAATGCTTATTTTTGTTATTCATATATCATACTTAGATAAATTTTAATTACATATAGGTTTAATTAGACAAAATTATCCAAATTATCAAATTTATAACTGTATTTGATTTTATACTTTAACGATATATTTTCCAGTTGTAGGAAGATCATATTATCTATGTAACAAAGATAAATAAGTATAAACATGTCTAGCAAATTATTTTATAGGAGAGTTAACTTATCAGACCAATACTTTATTCTAAGTAATTTAAAAACCTTCAATTTTTTGTTTTAGTTATTAAAAATTCAATCTTTCTTTTTATTCTGTAATAAAATTTCATTAGTGTCTAACATAATAATCAAAATGATTATTGAGTGAACAATCTTGGAAATGGGTGGCAATCGGGGCATGGCTCGTGCCTGGCATGGGCGTGCCATGTTTGGCATGGCATGTCCTGTTTTCAGGACGTGGCATAACTACCCAGGCTTGGCCCGCCGGACACGTTCCATGTCTGTGCCTGGCCGTGCCGACACGTTTTTTTGATTTTTTTTAAATTATTAATTATATTATTAAGTTAGTTTAATAGAATAGTTAACTTAATTTAATTAGATCTAACAAGAAAAAAGATAGTAAAAATAAAATTTTATTATATTAAGTCTCATTATATTAACAAAATTACTTTATAAATCTCTTAGTTAGCATTCTACCACTATGCTAAAAACAGACTCTAATTCTACTGTAGATACCAGAGAGGTTAGTAGATAAGAGATCATGTTGGAAAGTACAAGATATGTTTTTTCATGTAATTTTCACCAGGCCAAAATATCAAAGTCTTCATAACGTTTAGGGGATAAGTCATCTGCATAGTTGGCCATTTCTAAATAATAATGAAGTTCATTAATTGCTTAGGCTTTTTCTGTGAAATACGGATGACATTATTAGGTTTCGGATTTCTTTAGCAATTGTTCCTTAGTAGTTTGTGATTTATCACCATACATATCTTCATATGTATGCTACATAATATCTAAATAAGTTTTAGGTTAATTACAGACAGACCCCCTGTAGTATTGAGGGTGTATAATTTAACACCTCTAAAGTTTGAAACTCTAAAAAAAAACCCCTAAGCATCCTAACGGTGTTAACTGAACGTTAATTAGCAGGGCATGTACTGTGCACGTGTTAGAAAATATCAAAAATACCCCACTACGATCAGAACCAAAATTAGGGCTCTCTCTCTCTCTCTCTCTCAGCCGCCTCCCTCATCCCCTCTCTCTCGCCGCAGGTCCCCCTCCCTCTCTCACCCGCCTCCCTTCCCCTCTCTCTCACCCGCCTCCCTCCCCCCTCTCTCTCTCTCTCTCTCTCTCACCGGTAGGTCCCCGCCTCCCTCCCCCTTCTCTCTCTCTCGCCGGCAGCTCCCCGCCTCCCTCCCCCCTCTCTCTCTCGCCGGCAGCTCCCCCTCTCTCTCTTTCACCCGCGCCCCTCCCCCCTCTCTCTCCAGCTGGCAGCTCCCCCTCTCTATCACTCTTACCCGCCTCCCTCCCCCCTCTCGCCGGCAGGGAGGCAGCGAAGGGAAGCAATTTTTTTTTTGGAAGCAAGGTGACTGCTAGCAGCTGCAGCAGCAGCTTGCAGTTCATTTACACTTGTTGTCTTCTTGGTGGCCCATGACTTTGCAGTTCATTTACACTTGTAGTTCATTTACACTAGCAGCAGCAGCAGCATCTTATGTGCACCATGACCTTTGCTGTCTTCTTGGTAGCCCATTGCCTGAATAGCAAGTTCAATCCTCCAGATTCCTCTAAAAACAAACCATATATTTTTGGTGCTACTTCAGTTTAGACAGTTAATATGTGAAATTTGCTAGGTTACTTAATAAGGAAACAGCTTAATTACGACTAGAGGGGGGAGAGAGAGAGAGAGAGGGAGTGTGCATGGAGTTGTGAGGGTAGAATAGGAAATTCAGGGCCATGAGTGCACTTTAGTGTTAAAGTAGAGTGACAATAACAAACTCTCTCTAACAGTGTTAAAAGTCCAGGGGTTTTTTGAGAGTTTCAAACTTCAGGAGTGTTAAGTTACACACTCCCAATACTACAGGGAGTCTGACTGTAATTAACCCTAAGTTTTAATATCATTAATTAAATCCTTAGCATTATCTGAATAGCACATATTTTTTATAAAATAATTCTATTAAAATTTTTATTCTATCTAACTTACAATGTGGATCTACAGCAGTTGCAAAATATAGTAAGTATGGAATTTTTTTTAAATATTTATTAAATTTAGTTTTTATGGGTTGAACAATATCTTCAAATATTGGATTATTTTTGCTTTCATTAAAAACTAAACTAATTTCAGTTAAATAATATAGTGCAATGTGTGCAATTGGGTAGTAAGTGCCTGAAAGTGCTCTGTCTGCATCTTTAAATTTACTTAAAAAATTACAAATGCAATACAAATAGTTCTATTCATTAAAATCTAAATTACAAGATGGTAATTCCATTTTATTAAACATATTTACTACATCTTTATATTTAATTGCCGTGTTTAACATTTTATATATAGAATTTTATCTTGTTTTTATATCTAGAGGTAAAATTTTAGGTAAAATTTTAAAATTTCTACTTATTTGTTTAAATGATTGTTTTCTTAGCCTACTATTTTTTATAAATACTATTGTGTTCCAAAGTTTAGTTATTGAATCATTTACTATTCTTAATCCATCTTGCACACACAAATTAAGTATGTGACAAAAATACCTACTATGAAATAAATTGCTATCTAAAATTGGTTTAGTAATATTTTTTAAAATTTTTATTACGGTCGTATTTTCGGAAGTATTATTGAAAGAAATGGAAAAAAATTCTTTTTATTCCAAATGCCACAAAAATACTAAGGATTGTAATAGATTATGTGCATTGTGTGGAAATTCAAATCTCTTATATCCATTTTTTTGGTAATGTCAAATCTTGATTTATGCAGTAGACCGTTATACATAAGTAATGACAACTATTTAAACCCTCCCAACAATCCGAGTTTATTACTACTCTATAACTTAAAGAAATTAAAATGACAATTAAAGTTTATCTCATATCTTTATATATTTTTACAATATCGGATTTACATGTAGAATTTCTTATAAATTTGTCTAATTTTGGGTCTTCGGCCATAGAGAAAGGTTATTCCACCTGTACTATATATGTTGTTAACTCTTCTCTACTGGTTGTAGGATTATATTTAAAGATTCTTAAAGTCCTCCGTAGGTGTTTAATTGTGTTTGTTATGGTTCATTTGGTGAGTGTACTTTTCTAAGTGTCTTTTAAGGTAACTCATTGCACTAGCTAAAGGGAAGGAGTAGGGTCTTTATTAATGCTTTCACCTAATTTTTCTAATACTATTTTCCCTGAATTTTTCAAAATACTTCCATATGTCCGATTTTGAAGTCCTACCGAGGGTGGTTATTTGGGTTTTGGGTATGGTTGTTTCAGTAGGCTCTTCTTTGACATATTAGTTAATTCTATATTTTTATATAATTGTGATGTAAATAATACTTGAGAAGGGTGTTCTAATGGTTGGCAAAGAGTTTTATATTCTTCATTTGATATTAAAGGAAAAAAGTACCGCGGCTTCAGAGGAAGAAGTGCTGGACGAGTATGGATCCATTTTGAAAAAACTACAAAAAACTGAATAAAAAAATTCAAATTATAAATAGCTCAACTACTCGAGAGTTAAGACTTGAGAGTTGAAACCGCTTAAGAGACAAGAGTAGAGAGATGAGAGATTGAGAGAGGAAATCAGAAGAAGAACTTGCTTGAGACATGCTTGATGCTTGCTTACTTGAGACTTCTTCATCACTTAATGCTTGCTTGAGACTTGTCTCTTGATTCTTGAAACTTGATCGAATATAGAAGAAGTTATTTGGAAGAATTTTGTGCTTGAAAATTTTTGAGAGAGTTGAAGATTAAGAAGAGTTTTAAGAGAATTGTAATTTATGAGGAAGAATAAAAAATGGAGGAATGAGGTGGTTATTTATAGAGAAAGAAAAGAATATTTTTACAAAAAATTACAAAAAACCCCCCAACAGCCATTTTGATCGTTGTGGGGGTAAAATTTGCAAGAAACCCCCAATGGCTACTTTTATAGCCATTGGGGGGATCTATGCAAAAAAAAATTGCAAGAAAACCAAGTGTCTATAAATGGCTAGTTAAAAAATAAATTTACGTGTTGGGCTGTGCCCGGCACGTGCCAGGCACGGCTCGGCTCCACCAGCCCAAGTCGTGCCAACAGCCCGGGTTACCCCGGCTCGTGCATGCCCTGAGCCGGAGACCCGGGCCGTGCCAAGCACGTGCCAGGCCGGGCTTCTCGTTGGGCACGCCCGGCCTATTTGCCACCCTTAATCTTTGATTACCACCATTATACCATTTGTCGATCACTTACACTTGAAAATGTACGATTTAGATCGCAGACAGGAGAGTAGTTAGGAACAGAGGTAGTTCCTAACAAACTTAGTGTATTAACTGTTGATGTCTTGCGCTCCTTTATAGGATTTCCTCGACCAACCATATAACGGTATCATGAGGTAAATCTGATACATATAGCATCTTTATTTCCAATATTGGGATTGTTCAGAAATGGTAACTACCACTCTCCGAGTTGGTTATACACTGGATAGCATGTTGAAGACATTGTTATGCCGGTTGTGTATATGCACATCTTGGACTGTTCCAACGACATTCCAGATGGTTCCTCTAGTCCGATTCATTCATATCATCAACCAAGGGTCCTTTGGGAAAATTTGCCTTAGTGAGAGCGTCTCATGGTTGATTTACCAGAAGAATAATTTGTGGCAGTTCCATTATGCCCACTGTCTAGGGCATCTGTTTTGAACTTACTAGAAGTGGAGATGGCGTAGCTAATAGTATCACTTGCTTCACCAGTAACCTTCCTCTTTGTGGCAAGTCATCCCTGATGGCCTTAAAGAAAGCCATCTTCCATTCCTTATTAATTTGCAAGCCCTCTTCTAAGGTAGCATTGCAGGTGGAGTTTTATCCATAATCTCCTACAAGTGGCTCGAGGTATTATACCTAGAGTCCATAGTGTAGTTGTGTGCAACTCTATAGGTGCTTGACATGTTCCCTCTACCTATGGCTTGATCGACCTCCATAGTTGCCTTCTTACACAAAGAATGGTTTTCTGACTTACTCGGCCCCACTGTAAGGCGTGTGCTTAGACGACGCACCCTTGGGACAGGGTTTTTGGTGGAGGTATTCTGTGTACTTCCCTTGGTTAAATTCATGATAAGGGTCTCAATGTCAGCATTCAGAGCCATTACTTGGATTGCGGTACTACCTCTTCAAAGATGGAAGAAGTCATCACAGCGGAATCATCTTTTTATTTCTCTCAGAGGAAACCGAAACTGATAGAAGTGATGGTGACTTTATATAATATCTAGGATTACAATAGAGAGAGAATACAATTCTTCTCAAATTTGTGAATACACAATTCATACTACTATCATTTAATGAAAATTACTCCTTTCTTCTAAATAGTTTAGAAACATGTGACAGTGGGTATATAACCAGAGTGACTCTTAAGCTTATAGACGATCTGAAAAACTTGATACAAAGATTGCAAGGAAAATCACAAAAGAGGAGAAGAGATGTATTGTGGAAACGTAGCAAGAAACTCTCATAGAGATATGAGTCTTCTCCTAAGTGAGCTTGATAGAAAAGTTCTTTTCTTCTTCCTGTATAGCGATGGAGAATTAATATAGAAGTAAGGATTTTAACGTGGAGATCTTGTTCTTGAAATTGATGAAAAAAACTCTCTCATGATTTATTAACAAATCTCTAGAAATTCAGAATTGAGGAACCTTTTCAAAGTTGAAGTCATAGGATTTATAGTTTAGTGGATCTTCATATTTCTTAAATCCTCCCCCATAAATTTGATGAAGAGAGGTATCCACAATCGAAAAGTAGTCCAAAACAACTCAAATTCATCTCGAAATTGCCACACCCCTTACTTGGATTTGGTGCTAATCCTAATGGTAGGTGCCCTTGGGTCATTTTTATTTTTGAGCTACCAGTAGCCGTACCGGTAACTCTTATTAGTTGCTTCAAGTTTTCTTGCAGCTACTATTAGCCCCAACAATATGCACATGATAGTTGCTCTCTGGTCTATATTATTTTTTTTTCTTTTCAAGTCTATAGTACTTCAGTGAAACCCTCATAATTTTAGATCCAAAAGTCCAATTAAGGTGATTCAAGTATCATTAAAAAAGTATCTAGATCTCTCAATTTTTCCCAATAGATCCATCCCAATAGATCCACTACAAGAAAATGAGGCTATCTTGATGATTTCTTAATGACAAGAGTTAAAGTTGTTATTCAAAGTGAGTATTTATGACAACAATTAAAAGTTGTCACAAATAATGAGTTTACAGTAATGGAGATAAATAATTGTCATTAAAAGATATTTTTTTAGTGACAACAAAAAAAAACTTATCATTAAAACATAGATTGTCATGAGGAGAACTAAATATTATCATTAAACATAATTTTTTCAGTAACGATGAAAAAAACTTATCACTAAAACATAGTTATCAGCGATGATAACTAAAAGTTGTTACTAAAATATAAATTTTTCAGTGATAACTAAAAAATTTATCACTAAAACATAAATTTTAGTAATGAGGGCTAAAAATCATTACTAAAATATAAACTCTTCAGTCACAGCTAAAAGAACTTGTCACTAATATTATGTTTTTAATGATGAAGACTAAATACCATCACTAAAATATAAATGTTTTAGTGGCAACGAAAAAAACTTGTCACTAAATTATGGAAATCCATTACAACTATTTTTAATTGTCACATAAATTTTTTTTGTGAGGTTGTCACATTTTTTAAATTTTTAATTACTTCTAAAAAATTATCAAATTACATTAAACGTGAGCATTCAAGTTTTTGTAGAATGTGTTATTATAAATTTGTTTTTTGACGCCTCATCTCGACCGTCCATCCAGATCCCATGGATCAAATAAGTCTTTGATCAATTCTAATTACAATATAAGTAAAATTATAATTTTTAACCTAGTTATAAAATTAACCTCTCATAACCGCTTATGCACTTAAAGCCATCGAGACCCCCCTCACCCTGCACATCCTTTGTCTCCCACATTCCTCCAATGCATCCGCCTTAACCCGTAGCGATGCCAACGCCCCAGCTCGTAGCAACCTTCTTTTTCTTGTTCCACCACATTGTTTCTTGCTCTGCCACGTCACCGCCCTACAGAGCACAACCCCTGCTACATGCGACCGCAGTGATCCCAGCATGAAACCACATATAGCGACCCCATTGCAACCATGAGCTCACCCTCTTTTTCTCCATATGCAACTGCCTGATTATGCTTGAAAAGTATAATTATTTTAGTTTATTTTATGCAAGTATAATCCAATTTTGTAATTAATACAAGACATTAATGGAAAATTATTTTTTATTAATCAAATTCCTCAATATAATATTTTTCTAGTATTTTTGTAGGGTTTTATATACAAGGAAATTGAATAATCAAAGTGTATATCAAATATCAGCTTAAAAATGTAATTTTACAGGTTTGGTTGTCGATGGCTACTTATTGGCTGTCGTCAGCCGTTGACTGTAATTCAATCCGAGAGCAGCTACCGATAGCATTGTCAAAGGGGAGAGTCAGATTATTTTTTCTTAAGATTTCTGAGAGAAAATAGAGTTTTCTTGTAAATAAAATTTTCTATTAGGATTTTATAAGACTATAAATAGCTAATGTAACTCAAGATTTTGTAATGCTTTGGAGTAGAGAATAATCATTAGAGAATTTCTAGATTCAAGATTTAGTTTTTGTACTCTTTCACAAAAATCAATAAAGGAATGCTCTTTTTTTAATTCATGGGTATGATGAATATGAGTGGCTAAATTCATGAATTGGATCAGATAGAATAAAAAAACCCTAACTAATTTACTGGTATATAATTTATATGCTTATTGATTTTTATTAATTTATGTAAAATTGATATATTCGATTTCCTATTATCTTTGAAAGGATTAGGAAATAATTTTGAGTTTTTAATATTTATTATTTGATGATATATTTGTTAACTCTTTAGGTACAGTGTATGCATAGACTTTGAATGTTTATTTTTATTATTCATATTGCATGCTTAGATAAACTTAAAGTTCATATAGGATTAATTTGGGAGAAACTATTCAAAGTATCAAGTTTGCAACTTTACTTCATTTTGTGCTTCAATGATTTATTTTTCGGTTGTAAGAGGACCACGTAATCTATATAACTGAGATATAAAAAGCATAAATATATCCAGTAAATTATTTTATGAGGATTTAAATCCATATGACCAATAATTTTTGTAAAGTATATTTATATCTTCTTCAGTTTAGTTTTAATTTTAGTTAATAAAAATCCAATCTTTATTTCTTTTTAGTTCCATAGTTTATTCTTCGTGTCACAAAATAATCAGAATGATTCTTGAGAGAACTATATTGGTTACTGACTTGTACTACTTGTCGATCTCTTACACTTGGAAGTGTACGATTTAGAGTATAGTCAAGTTTTTGGCGTCATTGCCAAAATTAATGTTATTGTATAACACTTTAGTATAGATTATGGTTCATATATCATTAATTTTTGTGATGCTGAATTTGCATGACCAGTTGGAGGAGAACTTCAAACTATAGACTTATTCGATCATACTCAAATCCACACACACTTTCAATCCACCCAACACCTCACAACATGAGTATTAGTAATAATAATAACAAAAATAGCAACAACAACAACATAAATAATAATAATAATGGATTTTGAGATGACAATACAAATTTTAATCATAGTTAACATGGAGGTAATGGAAGGTCTTTACGAGATTATCTATGGCCTGATAGGACAACCCATTTTCATGCATAGCATTTTCTTTGAATATGGGATATTTCAAGATTAAATCTTGGAGTAGTTCAAATTTTGCCTAAATTTTATGGGATAGATTCAGAGGGCCCATATTTGCACCTTTAAAAATTCGAAAAAGTTTGCTCTGCTATTAATTTTCAAAATATTACTACAAAACAACTTAACCTTAATCTCTTTCCATTCTCCCTTAAGGATAAAACAAGGACATGACTATATTCTTTACGTCCCAATTCAATAAGAAGATGATAAGATGCAAAAAGAATTCATAAAGAAATTCTTTCTTTGATATCGAACAAATTAAATGTGAAAACAAATTCTTAATTTTTGATAGAATGAAGATGAACCATTATTCGCGTGTTAGGATAGATCTAAAAATTTGCTACTCGTATGCCCACATCAAGGTTTATAAATATAGAGGACTGTAAGTACTTTCTATTAAGGTCTAAATACTGTAACTAGGTAATTTGTAGAAACTATGTGTAATGGTGAATTTTTTAGCAAAGATGCTGAGAAAGCATGAGATTATCTTGATTCACTTACTGAAAATTCACAAGTCTAAAAAAATTGAGGATACTTTGGATAGACACTAATTAAAATAAAAACCTTATAATAGAGGTGGACTTATTAAATTGAGGAAAACCGAACATATAGCTGAACGATTAATTTCTATCACTAAGAAATTTAAAGATTTACTCATAAAGAAAGCTAAAACAATTAAGCTAGTAGAAAAAGTTCCAAAAGTTTATGATATTTGTGAATTGCAAGGACACATGGTTCACGAATATCGAAAACTTCTTGCTTTTAAAGAGGTATTATATGAACAAGCTAATGCCTTTAATATTATCCCTCAACCAGCAAACAACCCGTATTCACAAATATATAGACTTGGTTGGAGGAATCAACCAAATCTTTAGTGGAAGAAGAATCCTCAGCAACAACTTAATCATCAAAATAAACCACCCACTAATCAACCTCAACAATACATACTATTTTCTAATCAACCTTTGGTATACTAACAGCCACCGACGCAAACGTTTGAGGATAATTTCTTGCAGATACAACAGAGAATGGATTAAATGATCCAAGTACAATAGCAATTTATTCAGTCACAATAAATGATCAACTATCAGAATGCTATAGTCTTTAGCAGTATTTGATCACAGATAGGCCACCTCAATTTCGCATTGTAGATGAAGGAAAAGGTAAGCTATCATTTCAACCAAAGACTAGTACTTGAAGTAAAGTCAAAGGTATAAATGCTATTACTTTTTTCATTGATAATGAAATACCAGAGATAGCTGTTGTAATAAATTTGCGAAGTGGGAAAGTGCTTGATGAGCACATTTCAAAAGAAAATACGAATAGAAATAGGGAATGATTCCGTACAATAATCTAAATAAGATAATTTTAAAGAATCCACTTCCACAACTTATAAGCCACATGTGTCGTTTTCTCAAAGATTAAAAACTAAAAATATTATTGCATCTTATGCTGATATTTTAAAAATTTTCAAACAGATACAGATCAATATATCTCTACTAGAAGTAATTAAACAAATCCCCTCATATGCAAAATTCTTAAAAGACTTGTGCACCAAAAGTCGTCACAAAATACAGAAGAAAGTATTTCTCACGGAACAAATAAGTGCATTATTCCATTCTGAAATACCTCTTAAATACAATGATCCTGGATGTCCTACTATTTTTTGTGTGATAGGTCAACATAACATAGAAAAAACTTTACTCTATTTGGGAGCTAGTGTAAATCTCTTAATATATTCGGTTTACAAGTACCTACGTTTAGGAGAATTTAAACCTACACTGGCCATACTACAGTTAGCTGATAAATTGAAAAATCTTCCAAAGAGCATTATAGAAGATGTTCTAGTGTAGATCGAGAACTTTTATTTTCTAGTGGAGTTTTTAGTTATTCACACTGCACTAGTAAAGAATTCATGTTCTTATATTCTAGTTACCTTCGAATGTCCATTCTTAGGTATAACTAATGCAATTATAAATTGCAGGAATGGTGTGATGAAGTTTTCATTTAGAAACATGACCCTTGAACTTAAGGTTTTTAATATTTGCAAAAAACTGTATATTGATAATGATAAATTGCAAGACATTAATTACATTGAACAAATATGTGATGAAGAAGATATCGTATCATTGTGCATGTTTGATCATTTGGAGTTGGCATTAATGAACAATAACTTTCTTGATTATCTCAAATCCGAACATATCACTTAAATAATAAAACATTTAACTGATACTCAATGTTCTAGTATCACGGGATGGATTCAAAAAATGGAAGTGTATGAAGAATTACCTCAAATTATAAAGAAATTAATAGCATATGATATCCAAGTACCGATACTTAAGCTAAAATCGCTAACTAAAAATCTCAAGTATCTGTTTTTGGAATCTAAAGAAAATTACCTATTGGTCATCTCAGCACATCTTGATGAGAATTAGGAAGAGTAATTACTATCGACATTATGAAAGTATAAAGGAGATCTTGGATAGAATATGGCAGACATCAAAGGTATGGTCCTCCTTCTTTGTACTCATTGCATACTTTGGAGAATGGAGCTAAGCCTATTAGGCAAATTTAATGAAATCTTAACCCTGCCATGAAGAAAGTGGGTTAAAACTGAAGTATTGAAACTTCTTGATACTGACATCATCTATCCAATTGCTGACAGTAAGTGGTAAGTCTAACCCAAGTTATTCCAAAGAAAAGTAGGATAATAGTAATTAAGAACGAGGATGGAGAGATGATACTTACTCGTACTACTACGGGTTGGCAAATGTGCATTGATTATCGAAAATTGAGTCAAGTAACATGCAATGATCACTTTCCGTTACCATTTCTTGACCAAGTATTTGAAAGAGTTGTTGGTCATGAATTTATTATTTTCTTGATGGTTATTCTGACTATTATTAGGTTAAAATTGCTTTATAGGACTAGAAAAAGACAACTTTTACCTATCCCTTTAGTACTTTTGCTTTCAGAAGAATGCCATTTAGATTATGCAATATGCCCGCAATATTTCAAAGGTGTATGATAAGTATTTTAGCAACATAGTTGAAGATTATCTAGAGGTATTCATGGATGATTTCTCTATATTTGGAAACAATTTCGAATCTCGTTTAACTAATTTATGTTCAATGCTTGAAATATGTCAACAGAAAATCTACTCATAAATTAGGAAAAATTTCACTTCATGATTACAAAAGGTATTGTGTTAGGCCACATAGTTTTATTTAAAGGGATGGATATAAATAAAACTAAGATTGAGTCTATTTCCAAAATACTAATGCCCAAAACCGTGAATATACATTCGTTCTTAAAATATGCAAGTTTTTATAGAAGATTAATAAAGTATTTTAGTTCTATTACTAGAACCTTTTCTTACCTTTTTGTGCAAAATGTGCAGTTTGAATGGCAAGTATGCCAAACAATTTTTGAAACCCTCAAGGAGATGCTCATTACAATGCCAATAATGCAACCTTCAAATTGGTCACTTCCATTCAAGATTATGTGCGAAACATGTGATTATACAATTGGAGTAGTACCGAGGCAATGAAGAGATAAAAAGTCCTACATGGTCTACTAGTTAGCAAGACCCTCAATGACGCATAGATGAATATATTTTGGACTCATATGTGGTCCCAGCTATAGTATTTGCTTTTGATAAATTTCATTCATATATTTTGGGCTCATATGTGGTTGTTTTTTTAGATCAGTCAGTGCTCAAATGTTTTTTGTCAAAAAAAGATGTAAAGCCATGACTAATCCGATAGATACTGCTATTCCAAAAATTTGATCTTGAAATTAAAAACAAAATGGAGTAAAGAATATGGTTACTGACCACCTCTCGACTATCTTTTGACAACAATAAGATACCAATTAGGGACTCGTTCCTTAAGGAGTAGCTATTTTCAATCAAAACAACTCCCTGGTATACTGACATTATTAATTTTCTTGTTGCAGGTGAAATGTCAAATCACTGGAGTGCGCAAGACAAACGACGATTTTATACGTGGTACGTTATTTCTTTTTCGACGACCCTTACCTATTTAAATATTGGTCAGATCATATCATTAGCTATTGTGTGCCTGAGATGAGATTCAAAGTGTAATTGCTTTCAATCTCACAGAAGCATGGGAGCACTTTTCATCTAAAAAGACAGTAGCCAAAATACTCCAATGTGAATTCTATTGGCCTACTATATTTAGAGACATATATAAATTTTGTAAACAATACGAATCATGTCAGAAATTAGGAGAGTTAACCAGGAAGAGTGATATGCTTCTAACACTTATATTTACAATTAAGACATTCGACTGTTAGGGCATTGACTTCATGGAACCATTTCTATTTCTAACGTAATATATTTATATCCTCATAGAGGTCGATTATGTCTCTAAATGGGTAGAAGCTATAGAATATTGAAGCAATGATCAACAAACTATTATAAAATTTTTAAAGGACATATATTGTCCAGATTTGAAGTACCTAAAGCTATAATAAGCGATGGGTTACTATTTTTGCATAAAACCTTTGAAAATTTGATGAAGAAGTGTCACGTCACAAACAAGGTTTCTACACCTTATTACCCACAGTTGAATGGACAAGTCGAACTAGCCAATAGAGAAATCAAACAATTTCTAGAGAAACAGTTAATCTATATCGCAAAGATTGATCATTTAGACTAATCGATACTTTATGGGCATACCGTACCACATATAAAACACGCTTAGGTATGTCTCCATACAGAATAGTCTATGAAAAAACCTAACATTTGTCTATAGAAATAGAGCACAAGGCATACTGGGCAATCAAATCAGTTAATCTAGATCTTAATTTTGCTGGTCCATTATAAAAGCTACTAATAAATGAATTGGGAGAGATAAAACGTGATGTATATGACAATTCATGTATTTCGAAGGAAAAATGTGAATATGGCATGATTACCATATCACACGCCATGTTTTTCATCCTTATGACAAAATGCTTTTATATTATTTACGCAGTAATCCATTTCTGAGAAAATTGCTTTCGTGGTGGACTGGATATTTCATAGTTAAAACTGTGTATTCGCATGGCGCACTTGATATCAAAAATCCAAAGAATGGTCATACATTTAAAGTAAACAAAAAACGATTGAAGCATTGCTTGGAATTTTTGAAATACTCAGAGGAATCTCACGATCTAATAGATCCTTCGATATCTCATCAATTACGAGCTAATAGAGACACGATATATATTATTGTACATTATGTACTAACAATTTTGTTTGGCAGTTGTTACATCATGAGTACCGAACCGAGGTAATTTTTAAACACTCTCTCTTAAATTTTACTTATTCTTGATTAATTAAATAGATATATCAACTTATTGAGGACAATGTGCATTTTAAGTTGGGGGAATTGCTTATAAAGATAACTTAGTTTTGATACCATGACGTTTTCAATAATTTTGTTTAAAAAAATTTCCTTTTTTTCAAAATTTTTAAATTTTCAAAACAAAAATTGTCCACAGTTACTAACTTTAGAATTAGGAACTAACTTTTAGTTGAACTAATTTTAAAATTAAGAATTAACAACTAGATTTTAGGAATAACATTAGTTTAGGAACTAACAAATAGAAAAAAAAAAAATAAAAAAAAAAGTTTTGGTTTGATGTAGTTCTTAACAAAGGACGACTGTCGAAGTTGTTGTTGAAGTGGTAGCAGCTTTGGCAGCCAGCCACTGCATAGCAAAAATCGCTCTGCTTGAGAGTAGCTGTCAAAGCTGTTGTTGAAGCGGTTGTCGACAGTCCTCGACAAGAACCCCAATTATAAATAGATTTTTGAGTTTCTTTTTCTCCACAACTAAACTCTAGCCTCCTTTCTACGACACCCTAGAGAAAAATTTTCTCCTTTTGACAACTAAAACCATTCCCGCGCAATTTCTTTCAAACTTAAAATGATCTTCAAGTAAATAAGTCTTCTTCTTTTTGGTTTCTCTTTTAATTATTCTTCATAAAATTAGATTTTTCTTAGAAAACCTAGATCTACAATTTATATGAACAAATCTGAGTAAATTAAAGTTAGATCCTTAATTCTTAGTAGATTTGGAGTGGTTTAGCAAAATTTTAAGGATTTTCAAAAGATTTCATAAAATAATTGAAAATATATGCTAATTCAAGGGTACAAGAAATAAAAATCTTTACTTTTTAGCATAATAATTCATGAATTGCTTGAATAATTAACATATATCAAACTCATGTAATTAAAGGAGAGTTTGATTAGTTGTTTTTAGGAGGAGTTGGGAGTTAGGTGATTATAAATAAATTGAAGGGAAAAGAAAAGAAATTAAATTAGAACAAAATAGACATATATAATATGTGTGTTAAACTCATGCATAATTTTGAGAAATAATAATATTATGTTAACGTGTATTTTTGGTAATTAATTTTACAGTATGGAGCCAAGGAAAGCAAACCGTTTCAAAGAGGCCAATAGTAGAATCTTTAGGTCCATCTTCACCACAGAGGCACAGAGCTGTAAAAGCAAATAAGAAGCTCGTGGAGAAGTATGAGAATTTTAAGTTTTAGCCTGAATGAGTGGTTGATTACTAAAAGATCACGAGATTTGTGCCTTCAGAGCACAGATACAGGCTGCAGAATAAGAAACATATAAAATATATGCACACACACTGGCGTGCAATGAAATTGTGCATGAATTCTATGCTAACTTGCAACTAGTACTTGGGAATCAATACGGATACTCTATAATAAGGGGTAGAGAAGTGTCATTTACCATATAAGAAATCTTTAGGGCAATTCTTGTACCTGATGTGCCTGAGGACATCCATTTTTTATTGATATAGTGAATGAGATACCAAGCGGCTCCCGCTGTTTCAGAGAGCTCTGTGCAAACCTCAACACTGTTGCTTTCAATAAGAGCTTTCTGAAAGTAGACTACATGAGACAGGAGTATGTTTTGGTAAGACTATTTATTAAATATAGCATCCTACCGTCCTCCGTAACAATGAAAATTATATTCAAGGGATGTGGTGTTATTAAATATGATTCTGAAAAGGCACCCGCTCGATATCGCATCCATCATATGCTTTGCAATAGTTCAATGTAAGGGTCAAGCCCATGAATGTATCCAACATACGAGATTGGCAAATCCACACTTAGTTCTGCTATCTCTGATAATAAAAATTTGCATGAATAATGGAGTCAATTCGTCGCTGAATAACACATTTGAGAAACATATTCAACCATTTATGGATGCAACCATTCGAAGGAGCATGAATGCTCAACATGCCTAATAGGAAAAGC